>JARLTB010000017.1:6502500-7087500 GCA_030141615.1 Unio pictorum | reverse complement strand
TCGTCAATAATTTTAACTGGAATCATGCTTGCAATGAAAATCGTAATGTAATAAAATTGATGTACTACATTTCATGTTTAAAATCCACAAGTTTCACCAGTTTTTGTTACTTTTGCCAATTTGTTGCTATGAGAGAAGTGAGAATGCCACCATCACATCAATCATTATAACCTTATTGTTGGGCTACTCAGTGAAGTGTTTTAGCCTATAGTTTCCTCTGACCCTTACCACCCCATTTTTTATATTTGGACATTCATGTTGGGGCGACACCTCAACATGAATGTCCATATATCAAAAAATGGGGTGACAAGGGTCAGAGGAAACTCGGACTACCAATAGTCCTACATGTAAGACCTGGCGCTGATATTTATGTTTTGGGGGTCACACAATCAACATGTGTTACGTCTTACGTGTAGGACTAGGACTATCAAGTGTTTAATATCGGCCTTTATTTTCCTATAACGCTGATGCAAGATCAAGCACCTTGTCATTTTTTCAGATTTTTTATTTTAAAAAATCGGTGTTATTTTCCGAACAAAGGTAGTGCGATTTGGCCTATACTAAGTTGTTGTTGTTGTAAGGTTTAACGCCATTTTTCAACAAAAGATACAGGTTTTCCATTATAAATAGTTCATGAAGAACCCATGAAAAACCCTGAAAGAACCACCGACCCGCGAGAAGCTAATGGCGAGCTTTCTCAAGTAACCACAATGGCCGAGCCCGAGACTCGAGCCCACGCAGTCAAAGGTGAAACGATAGTGGTCCGTAATGAGCAGCGCTTTAAGACCACTCGCTGACTATCAGGTAAAACCAAATTTTACATTTTGTATGCTAAGTTTGTCTTCAAGTTCGTGTTTCGTGTCGTTGTTACTAAGACAAAAATGATAACAATCACTTCCGCATTAAATGTTTGCCGTAAAATGGAGTTCAACATACATTCCATATTGTGTTTTCGAGTCACATGTTTTTATGCTACATGCTACATCCCGTGTTTTTGTTAATTTAATACCGTCTTCATCAGAGCACCGTTGTCATTGGAACCGCGGAGAATTGTGAATCCTTAATATAATAAATGAAATGAATTTCTTCATCTTTAAGACTCGATTGCCAAACTACTGACAATTTTCTTACGCATAGAAGTTAATAAACATAGCAGATACGTAATGCAATGGGGGGGGGGGGCATTAATTTACATGTGCTGTGAAATTGCTGTAGCCTATATAGATGTAGCCTATATACGAAAACTAACAAGCCCGTCGTGTTTTGCCGTGTTTTGCCCACCACTACCCCTGAAAATATGAAATGACGTCCCTGAAACATAGCTGTAAACATCGGTCGAGCACTAGACCTTTTATGTTGTAATGTATCCTTCCACAAATGAGAATCTCGTCCGAAACCCCCGCACCTCACCCCCTGAAAGATTGGAGACGGGGGTAATGTAAAAGAGCCACTATGTCTTGTCCATTCGCCCTTCGTCTCTTCGTCTATGTTCAGCCTACTTACTAGCATACTTACATCAAGTTTTTCAGAGTTTTGTTGTAAAACATTTGCAGGCATACTTTAATAGCATCGCTGAGTAAAACATCGACAGGCATACTTTAATAGCATCGCTGAGTAAAACATCGACAGGCATACTTCAATAGCATCATTGAGTAAAACATTTGCATGCATACTTAATATCATCGCTGAGTAAAACATTTGCAGGCATACTTTAATAGCATCGCTGAGTAAAACATCGACAGGCATACTTCAATAGCATCATTGAGTAAAACATTTGCATGCATACTTAATATCATCGCTGAGTAAAACATTTGCAGGCATATTTCAATAGCATCGTTGAGTAAAACATTTGCAGGCATACTTTAATAGCATCATTGAGTATAACATTTGCAGGCATACTTAATATCATCGCTGAGTAAAACATTTGCAGGCATACTTTAATAGCATCGCTGAGTAAAACATCGACAGGCATACTTCAATAGCATCATTGAGTAAAACATTTGCAGGCATACTTAATATCATCGCTGAGTAAAACATTTGCAGGCATACTTTAATAGCATCGCTGAGTAAAACATTTGCATGCATACTTTAATAGCATCGCTGAGTAAAACATTTGCAGGCATACTTAATATCATCGCTGAGTAAAACATTTGCATGCATACTTTAATAGTATCGCTGAGTAAAACATTTGCAAGCATACTTTAGTAGCATCGCTGACTAAAATATTTGCAAGCATACTTTAATAGCATCATTGAGTAAAATATTTGCAGGCATACTTCAATAGCATCATTGAGTAAAACATTTGCAGGCATACTTTAATAGCATCGCTGAGTAAAACATTTGCAGGCATACTTTAATAGTATCGCTGAGTAACCGCAGAAACATTAATTCAAATTATCACCCTCCCCTGATAGAAAAATAAGTTGGCTTCCTATCTAATTGAAACCATGTCAGCAGGGTTGGCATTGCGTCAGATTCGTAATCCAATGGTTGTATGGGTTCTGTACCTGCTCAAGACTGCGCGTTTCGGCTGCATCGGTGTGTAGTCTACACACATTAGTTTTTATTCTTTTAGAAATGTAGCCATTTTAGAAATACCATAACCAGTACACTGCACGTACGCCCCTGTTTAACAGTCCCCCATGTGGGCCCCACTATATCTGGGTTGGCGCATAAGATTATTGGTAAACTGTTATCTTGGTGACTTGTACATATGGTCTATACTTAATAAGCTACTATTTTCTTGCCCGTCTTTTCGTGTCCGTCACCTTAGGGTCACTCTGCAACCCATATTCTGCATGTTTTTATTTTCACTCTAGGTTCAAGACATTCACACAGTTTAGTCAAGGAACTTGCGCTAAAACAAAAAGTATCCAGCAAAATCAGTTTTTATTTGAGTCACATGAGCCAATTACATTTTTGCCCTAAAACAATTGGTACGAAGTCTAGAACAAAATGTAATATGGAGAGACAAAAAACAATTTCGCTTTTTTTATTACGTTAGCCTTGACCTTTGAAACTTTCAAAACTCTCCCGAATTAACAAGTTTCTTTCTTTCTGATGGTCGTTTACAACTTATTCTATCATTTTATCTGTGTATATGTATGTTGATTCATCCACATATGTAAACATACTACTTCTCATGAGATGTTTGGAGGGCAGGCGTGCGAAGTCAACATTTGTATTACATACCGAGTACAGACGTTTGGAGGGCATGCAAACGAAGCCAACATTTTTATTACATACAGATTGCAGATGTTTTGTTGTTTGCCTTCCTTTCCTATTCTTATTTGAAGTTTTAAATCTATACCCTCTGAAATAATGAAAAAATATTCTTGTTTGACATAATGATTAAAAATACGAAACATTTTACATTATTCCGTCCATTTTTACTTTGCCTTGGTATTTCACCAAAGAGAGCTAGATCATTTTGAACACATATACACCCACCCATGACCAAAGAGAGCTAGATCATTTTGAACACATATACACCCACCCATGACCAAAGAGAGCTAGATCATTTTGAACACATATACACCCACCCATGACCAAAGAGAGCTAGATCATTTTGAACACATATACACCCACCCATGACCAAAGAGAGCTAGATCATTTTGAACACATATACACCCACCCATGTGCTCTGTACTGCCAGTGATGTGACCTTGCAGAAATATTCATTGATTCAGTCATTTTACTTGGTCTATTAAAAAAGACGATCCCCGACGTATCCTAACCAGACCAATGCCTAAGCTGAATGTTATTTTATCAACTTACTTTTTATACTGTCGTTGACATTTTAAAGGACAAAATTTGTAGGTAACACTTTAGAACGTCATGCCAGCAAACAGTGCGTTGTCACGCGCACTGAAGTACCATACTAGATGTACAACTGAGTAAACACAAACACCAAATGAAGGGTCATTGGTAGGAGAAACTTTCCTATCCCATAGTTTCAGTTTAATTCTTGGATTTAGTTATTTAGCGAGTTCATTATTGAAGAAGAAGAAGAAGAAGAAGAAGAAGAAGAAGAAGAAGATGAAGAAGAAGAAGAAGAAAGAAAGAAAAAATCCAGAAAGAACAGGGGTTTGCCTTGATCAAGAATATGTCATCTCGGTCTAGCTGCCCTGAAAATTACATAAATTGTAAAATAAGGTATATGTACTTGCAACGGCGGCTAATGGAATATACCCCGATATATTTTCCCGATAGCTGGCGGGTTTTTCGATTGCAGTTGGAGGATACTTGCAGTCAGAGGAAAATGACTTACCTGAAATTGAGATATACTACTTCCATGCAAGTTAACTGATCGAAATTGGAACGGTAGTCATGCATAACAAATATGTTACCGCTGAGTTATCTGGTTTTGCGGATTTGAGCTTCATCGAAGCCAGGAACCACAGTAACTCAGTGGTCAGCGTGCCGGACTCGGGACCGAAAGGTTCCTATCATCCGATCAGCCTGGGTAACCTACCGCGGTGTGTCCAAAGGCAAGGTGTTTTACTCTAATTGCATTAAAAAAAACCGAGTTGTGTTTATGTGCCGTTGCATAATGCGCGTCAATTAAGATAACCCGGAGAAGAGCAGAGGCAGTTGCTTGGATAAATTGGTCTCCAAGGAATAAGATCCGTAAACGTCACTATTAACTAACATCTTTATAAATAACTCGATAACACCGTGAAAACCATGGGCATGTCTTTATACAATACCAACAACAAAAAAAATCCTTATTGCATTGAAGTAAAACACATAAAAAATGTGTACTGAAAATGTTGTAAAACGATTATACAAACAGAACAAACAATGGGAAAGTCCACGTCAGTTGTGTTTCGCTCGCTGAAAACGCACACTATTTAGGTCTATATAAAACTCGAACATCAATTATATAGTAAGCCGTTGATAAACAAGCAAAGGAACCATGATCGCAACTAAACCGGAAAAGCAGAAACCAAACGGGAATACATGAAATCAGACGAGAAAAACAGAAACCAAAGGGGAATATATCATATCAGACGAGAATAGCAGAACCTAAACGGGAAGACCTGAAAAACCGGAAGAGAATGGCAGAAACAAACGGGAATACATGAAACCGGACAAGAATGGCAGAAACAAACGGAAATACACGAAACCAGGCAAGAATGGCAGAATCAAACGGGAATACCCGAAACTAAACTTTCTTACTCTGTATATGTCACTAATATAAATACAGCATAATATTGTTAGCTTCTTGCCTTGTCTCAATCCATTTAAAATACATTCCAGACAGAACATACTTTATTTTCTAAAAATTGTGCAACCATAGTATATATTTAAAAAAAAATGTTATAGCAAATGCTGTATATAATGTCTCGTGAAATTGATCGTATCAACCCAATCAGAATCCGCTGTTTAAAACCCAATCCTTGTTTGAAGAGGCAACTTATTCGATAGGTATGCCATTTGTATATTTTTATGAATAGAGCAAATTTAGCCTGAATCCCCAAAAAATGTAATGTACTGGACATTACACAGAAATATGCATCTCCCTCAACACCTTACCCAACCCCCATAAGCAGACTGATGTATTAATCTTTGTGATTGTTATCAAACTCACCAACTGTCGTGTGATGCACGTAAACAGTCGTATTTCCATTTTATTACTATATTTTTATATAAAATCTCAATAAAAGAAATTATTTTTAATAAATCTTTATCAAATTTGGTTATTTTAATGGTGATGTTTTATTACAAATTGAAGACAAACCGTGCTCACGCATCAATGAAGTTTATTAATAATTTCCTAATTTGATAAAAGTCGTAAATTACCTCTCTCTCTCTCTCTCTCTCTCTCTCTCTCTCTCTCTCTCTCTCTCTCTCTCTCTCTCTCACACACACACACACACAAACACTAATGCGTGTCACCCTTATGCTATATTAAAGGTGCTGGAAAAAAGTGAATGACTAAATTATCGAGTCTCCTTATTTCCGCTGACACGTCACTTGCAGTAAAAATGTGATTACTTTCGACATCGCTTTCGTAGGATGAAACATCCTGTTCATTCATTAAAAAAGGTATAATATCTAATGCAGCGTTACAGGTAATAAAAAGTTGTACTATATAAAGCATCGTTATAGGTATTAGAAAGGTGTACTATATAAAGCATCGTTACAGGTATTAGAAAGGTGTACTATATAATGCATCGTTACAGGTATTAGAAAGGTGTACTATATAATGCATCGTTACAGGTATTAGAAAGGTGTACTATATAATGCATCGTTACAGGTATTATAAAGGTTTACTATATAAAGCAGCGTTACAGGTATTAGAAAGGTGTACTATAAAATGCAGCGTTACAGGTATTAGAAAGGTGTACTATATAAAGCAGCGTTACAGG
Organism: Unio pictorum; assembly: GCA_030141615.1. Classification (NCBI taxonomy): domain Eukaryota; kingdom Metazoa; phylum Mollusca; class Bivalvia; order Unionida; family Unionidae; genus Unio; species Unio pictorum. The sequence continues at coordinate 7,081,126 of JARLTB010000017.1, read as the reverse complement.
TATTAGAAAGGTGTACTATAAAATGCAACGTTACAGGTATTAGAAAGGTGTACTATATAAAGCAGCGTTACAGGTATTAGAAAGGTGTACTTTAAATGCAGCGTTACAGGTATTAGAAAGGTGTACTATATAAAGCATCGTTACAGGTATTAGAAAGGTGTACTATATAATGCATCGTTACAGGTATTAGAAAGGTGTACTATATAATGCATCGTTACAGGTATTAGAAAGGTGTACTATATAATGCATCGTTACAGGTATTATAAAGGTTTACTATATAAAGCAGCGTTACAGGTATTAGAAAGGTGTACTATAAAATGCAGCGTTACAGGTATTAGAAAGGTGTACTATATAAAGCAGCGTTACAGGTATTAGAAAGGTGTACTATAAAATGAAACGTTACAGGTATTAGAAAGGTGTACTATATAAAGCAGCGTTACAGGTATTAGAAAGGTGTACTTTAAATGCAGCGTTACAGGTATTAGAAAGGTTTACTATATAAAGCAGCGTTACAGGTAATAGAAATGTGTACTATATAAAGCAGCGTTACCGGTATTAGAAAGGTGTACTATAAAATGCAGCGTTACAGGTATTAGAAAGGTGTACTATAAAATGCAGCGTTACAGGTAATAAAGCTACGCTTCAAAGGAAGGATGTCGTTATGCTAGTCAACAACTAATAACCTTTTATTACTGATGAGAGAGAGAGAGAGAGAGAGAGAGAGAGAGAGAGAGAGAGAGAGAGAGAGAGAGAGAGAGAGAGAGAGAGACAGAGAGAGAGAGAGAGAGAGAGAGAGAGAGAGAGAGAGAGAGAGAGAATGTAAATTGGCTTTTCCTTTGTAGCATGGTTGTAAATATAAAAATCTGATGTAAATATAAAGACTGATGTGGTTAATTACAATTATCTTAAAGTCTAGGAGTGTTGACGTTAAAGCCAGGCTGTCTCTTCAGATGACTTAAATTAAGTCAATTGGCTTGATCATCGATTTGCCCTGATATCATATACGACTGTCATCGATCGAACCCCCTTTGCAACTACTGTCACCTTCAGTTGTATCTAGTATGGAACAAATATTTGATAGTTTGTTAATGACGAGCTGAAATATATAGTTGATACAGATGAGATGAAATAGGTTCCTGACACAAACTAGATGAAAGAGGAAGTCGCCACGAACGCTGTTAAATAGGTGGTTGACACAAACAAAATGAAATAGGTTGTCGCCACACACAAGTCAAATAAGTGGTTGGCACAAACGAGATGAAATAGAAAGCCGTCACACACGAGATCAAAAAAATTGGTTGACACAAACGAGTTGAACAACGAGCAGTTTACACAATCGAGCTAAAATATAAAGTCGACAGACAAGTTTAAATAGTCGACTGAGACAAGTTGACAGAAACATGTTGATTTTTTTATGTAGTTGACATAGAAAACCGCTCCGGTGGCATAGTGGTTAGAGCGTCCGCCCCGGAAGCGGGAGGTCGTCGGTTCGATCCCCGGCCGAGTCATACCAAAGACTTACAAAAATGGTACTAACAGCTGCCTCGTTTGACGCTCAGCATTAAGAGGTTAGTGTTAGGACTGGTCGGCCTGGTGTCAGGATAATGTGACTGGGTGAGACATCATGCTACATGTTTGCGGCATGATGTCTCAGTGCTAGACATCACTATAAACTGCCTCACTGCAGACATCGTAGCGATATGACTGAAAAATTGTTAAAGCTACGTTAAAAATCCTAATCAAACAAACAAACAAACAAGTTGACACAGACAAGTTGGACCAGGTACAAAGACGAGTTGAAATGGATAATCATTTAAATACTAGCTATTCAACGCAGCCGTTAAACAAGTCCGATTCACTGAACTGTCATTTAAACTGCTGCTTTGCATTCATATAAATGTCTTAGTTAAATCTCTCCCTAAAACATATGTTGGCATCTGTCCACAAACATATGAATAAACGCCATCTATTTCTTTGGCAGAGAGATTCCCAGGACACGGGCCTTCTAAAATATGGGGTAATTATACGTACCCAGGACACGGGCCTTCTAAAATACCTGGTAATGATACGTACCCAGGCCTTCTAAAATACGGGGTAATGATGCGTACACTGGAACCGGAGATTCTAAAATACGGGATAATGGACATGGGCCTTCTAAAAGAAGCCTTTATGAATACATATAGTGAAGGAAAAACAATGCTCTTTATTTACAGGATTTCAACTCAAATGAATTCAAATTAAAGCCTTATAAATAATTTATTAGAAATTCCAGAGTCGTATGTCTTAAATGTCATTAGGCGCTGAAACAAAACAAATGCTTCCAGCTCATCGTGTGAATGAAGGGCAGATTAAGATGTCATTTTGATGATGGTGAAAAGAGTATGAGTAGTGTTTGATTCAAGATTCCTGATTTAATTCACTGCCAAAAAAAGGAAAATCCATGTTCCACGTGGAACCGTTTAAGCTGTTTATGTTGGTCGGATTTGTTATCGTCAAAAGGAAATAAAAGTAACTTATTGGAATGCAATGCAATTTGGTGCCAATTAAAATAGTTCCACCTTTATTCAAGGCCCTTTACGTTTGTCTTAAATCAGCTTATATAATTTCAAAAGCGGCTAGCTGTATTTATAAACATCAGAAGTCAAAGCGATAAAAGCAGAGAAACAATGACGCACATCGTTTAACACACACACATACACACACGCGCGCGCACACACACACACACACGCACACCTCTAACACATCAGGACCATATACTATCATCACTATATAGCAAACTGAACTGGACGTGTTTCAACACAATATGACAATATATTATAGTGATTATATTACAAAGCAAACTGGACGCGTCTAATGTTAAAACAGATATTGAGAAAAATAATATTTCTGATGAGGGATATTGCTCAAATACATATATAATCTTCAAAAATGGAAGTCCAAATAGCAAAAGTCCGAATGAAACTGAGTTCGATACCGGTGAAATCCAAAATGGACGGCGATGACGTATGTTGTGGTCAATGTAGTACTGATGTGTCAACAGTTATTTGTTGAATCACATAAAATAATCCAGTTTATTTATTTTGCGTAAATTTCGATAAATATCTTTGTCCAAGAATTAATTTAGAGCACTAGTATTTCCAGGGAAATGAATCACTTTTGTTTAAAATAAAATAAAATTATTTAAAATAATTAGCACAAAAATTAGTAAAAAATAAACATTTTGCCTTCTCAAGTGTTACGGCGAGAATAACTATTATTTTCCAAAGCATCAATAATAAATCTAGCTACAAAGCCAAACAGATGCTTTTATAAAATACAGAGTTTGTAACAGTTGCTACATGTTATTTGTCACGTACTACAAGTATGGCCTCGATTTCACTTTATGAATCTTACTCTGAGAAAGAATAAAATAAAAAAACAAATTGTTTATTACAACTCTCCCTGATTTCCGAATCAAGGTCAGGAACTAAGTCAGCATTAGATACAATGTCTCTATAAAGTTATTTACGTCAAAAATATTTTTTTTAAAAATTAGTTAGAACTAAACTTTATTCCAGTAAATAAAGTTACATTACAATAGCATGCAATGGAATTTTAAAAACGTTGAGTAATTGTAAAACTCACTGAACCGAGACTCTCTCCTTATAGGACAGTAGTTTTCATATGACTTAGTAAAGAGTAAATGGCATTTGGTCAACCCGGCCCATTAATGTATTATGACGATAGAATTCTTGCAATGATTCATATATTTGATAATTGAATTGTTATATATATATATATATATATATATATATATATATATATATATATATATATATATATATATATATATATATATATATATATTCAACCTTGAGTTGTTATGTGCAGTTAGAGAGACGGAATTGCTGACTGGGGGCTCGTGAGTCATTAAATTTTAATGCATACCTCCTGCAGTATTATTTATAATATCGGAGTATATCGATGCGGTATTATTTATAATACAGTAGCGGGGTTGTGCCTATTACGTAATATTGTTTTAAAACGGAAAACACTCATATTACTTGCCTTATAAAACCACACGATTATGACGCACGCGGTCTTTGATTGATAGCCAAACAAATAAAAACTGGAATATTGAAATAATTTATTTTCTATCTCAGTTTATTTGTTTGCTTTTCAATCCAAATGTGTTTCGCAAATGTTTTTCTCCTTTACTGTAATCGATTTATCTTAGCAAATGAATTGACCTGTTAGTAAACCCGATTCCAATATGAATTTGGATTAGTTTTATAAACTCAGTTGTATTCAGAATTTAGAATACGGAGCTTGCCTGTGCAATTCTAAACTGGAGTGGTTATGGAAGGGTGGGCAGGGAGTACATGGGGTGAAATTAGGTGGAATGGCGAAGAGAGCAATTTGTCCGTGATATATGGCAGATACTCCTCATGTCGATGTTCTAGTAAATATAACTACGTGTCTCTCAATATTGTACTCGGAAACACAAATAAGTCGCAGTTTCACCAGAGATGTATGTTGTTCAATATACAAAAATATTTGGCATATAAGCAAGAGTTTCTCGAAAGGAAATATGCCCTACTGACTGAAATTAATTACAAAGAATTCAAGATAAGATCATTTCGCCACTTTAACTGCCAATTATTGCAACCATCTTTGATAACTCTTACAGTAAATAGCCACAATCGTATCAGTATATCGCCACAAGTATGTCAGTACATCGCCACAGCCATGGTGTAGTGTATTGAGGCCATATGTGCTGCGTAAAGTCGCTGATATACGCAAAGTGTCGACTAAGTGGAGTTATATAAGTTCTTTCATGGTTCGTAACTACTATACCCGTGGGAGTTATACAAAGTCCTTGGTTCGTAACAACTATACTTATGGGAGGTTTATGTGTCTCTTTTACTTGTCCGTTTCTCATTAACGGCAAAGCCGTGTTCAATTTGTAACAATTAGTACGTACGCTAGTCAATCAAATATATTTACATTTAAGAGTTTGCTCTGTTATGGGCAACTGAGTTTCGGGCAAAATTAATCATTCACCAATAGCATGGGCATATAGCCAATCATACTGAAATGCAATCGGAATAATTGCTCCCCTGCCATTTAATGATGTCATAACATGTCTGTTTTCTTAATGTTCCGAATGATTTTGTATTAATTTCCAAGGTATTTGCTGTAGGTACGAGTTACAAATTCAACTAAAATTCAAGAAACATATTAAACATCATGTATGTATAATTTGCAAGACTATCTTGCAATTTAGGAATATTTATTTCAAACATATAAAGGCCCATCAAGTCATTGTTTTATACGGGGGTGCGGATGGAATGTTCTTTACAACCACGACTGGTTCATTCTTTCTTTCTTTTATCATAAGACAAATTTTGTTTTCCAAAAATATGATGGATAAATTGATGTCTTTTTCCCCTACAAATCGCAGTAAAAGAACCACTTTCAAACTTGGGGGAGGGGACGGGCATCAATTTTGTTTCAATAAAACCTAAGAGAAAAAATACCCATCTACAAAGACAAATGGTCCCTTCCTCAAAACAAGAAGATTTCGCAGTGTAATTTTTTTTTAAAGAAATGTTTCATAACATTTTGTTATCTTAACTTTTGTGTGGAGGAAAACACTCAAGATGAAATTGCCACGTTGATGATGTACAACAAGAAGGTTGCATACATTTATTATTTGAAAGTGCGATGTACCTGATGACCCTGGTTTGGTGGGCTTCTCAGTTAAACTGTACGTCCTAGAATACGATAATAAGTACACAGTTTCCTAAATTCCTCAAGATAATAAATGGAATTTCTAAAACTACACATGGTTTTGTGGAATGTTGCGTATTGCCTGCGCTTGAATACCAAGTACCCCTCAAAATACTTAATTACCGAAGTGTGTATCAAGTACTCCCCTAAATATGTAAACATTGAACTTCGTATCAAGTACTCCCTTAAATATTTGTATCAAGTACTCCCTACAAATACTTCAACATCAAACTTTAATACATAATATTAAGGTATATGTATAATACCAGTTTACGACAAATTTTATGGCATCAACAAAATTAACAAGTATCATTTCTAACATTTAATGTGTTCACATACAATAACCGAATACGAACATAAATTAATGAAATATTTACTTCCATTAAGCGTTATTTAAAGTGAGGCAGGTCATATTACGACATTCCATAAAATGGTCTAAGGCTCAGTCTTTAATGTGGATTTGACAGAAAAAGTTATCACAAGATGAGGAACTACCTTTTGATGCACAATGAAACCAAAAAGTCTGCAAGCAGGAATCACATTTAAGATTCAAATATGTAATATATTTGGCCTTTCTCTTCAAACAGTTCGAGCAAGCATATTTATGTATGTCCGTAGTGACATAAATTAGTCTCAGCCGAGATCATCAGATTTGGTTGCGCTCTAGGTATCCATTTAAAGATATTCGAATTGACTCGAATGGTTCAGTTGGTACAGTTGTTGTTGTTTGGGGTTTAACGGCATTGGTTTCTAAGAATTATAGACTATACACGGAGGTAAGCATAACTGGTGGAGAAAGAATCCTGGGAAAACCCTAAGAAGACCAGCGAACCCCCTGTTTACGGACACCCCAACATAATGTCCAAATATCGAAAACAGGGTGGCACGGGTCAGAGGAAGCTGAATAGCTACGCCACTGTCAAGCTTTCTCATATATCCACATTAAAACCCGCGCCCTAGACTCGAACTCAAGCGGACAGAGGTGAAATGACAGTGATTGGTAAAGGCGAGCGCTTTAGACCGCTGGGCCACCTCAGGCCAGTTTGATACAGAAATAAACTACAGTTTGAGACGTGCGTGGCTTTATAAAGCACCGGAATCCTAATACACAATGACAAATCTATAAGTGTAAGTACACCCAGGGAAGCAATTTTCATCGACAGTACTTGTAAATCATGACGTGGGAGCATCGAAACTTTGATTTATTAGGAGTTAAACGATTTTGTCATTGTATGATGAAAGGTAGGTATACCACAATTACCTAAAAACGGAAATGTTTACAGTAACCTCCCTTGAACCTGTACACAATGTTGCAGAACTGTCAAGATCTATTAGTGTTGTTATTAGTAAACATAATTCAAACACACCTCCCTGTTCACGCCTCTTCAGTAAATGCGAACAATTATTTTTCTTGTCACTTTGAATCTGAGTCTTCAAATTAGTGTTGATGGTTTAACTACTCATAATGAAATTGCCGAAAAATTATATTTCAGTCTGAAGGTACAACAGCTTAACATAGCTTTAACGAAACAAAACACATTCGGGCAACAATTAGCATCTTTAGTCATATATATATATATATATATATATATATATATATATATATATATATATATATATATATATATATATATATATATATATATATATATATATATATATACACTACAAACGTAGCGTGCATGCCAATACAACGCCATCTAAATACAACCTTAGTGATAGCCAATCAAACGTCATTAAGATACGACTTTAGTGTGATAGCCAATACAACGTCATCAAGATACGACTGTAATGTGATTGACAATGCAACGCCATCTAAATACAACACTAGCAATAGCCAATAAACATCATCAATATATGACTGTAGTGTGATTGCCAATACAACGTCATCAATATATGACTAGTGTGATTGCCAATAAACGTCATCAATATATGACTGTAGTGTGATTGCCAATACAACGTCATCAATATATGACTGTAGTGTGATTGCCAATAAACGTCATCAATATATGACTGTAGTGTGATTGCCAATACAACGTCATCAATATATGACTGTAGTGTGATTGCCAATAAACGTCATCAATATATGACTGTAGTGTGATTGCCAATACATAGTCATGTAAATACAACTGCATGTGATTTCAAATGCAACACCATCCAAATACAACGCCATGAAGATAAAAATGTAGTGTGATTGCCAATGCAACACTATATAAATACAACCGCAATGTGCTTGCCAATGCAACGCCATCTAAATAAACCGAAGTGATTGCCAATACAACGTCATCTAAATAAACCTTTGCGATTGCCAATACAACGCCATCTAAATAAACCGAAGTGATTGCCAATACAACAATGTAAAGATACGACTGAAGTGTGATTACCAATGCAACGCCATCTGAAGCCATAGTGATGGCCAATACAACGTCATCTAAGTACAACCATAGTGTAATAGAAAATGCATTCATTTAGTTATTTTATTTTACCAATTTATTTATTTCGTTATACAGCAGGGGATCTTAAACTCTTTCCCCTGAAGCTGAAATGAAGATGTTAATGTTTTTCAATTATAATATGTATCGAATAAAATTTGTTGCTCCCAGTGTGTTAGTCTGGGTGATTGATAAAGAAGACAAAAAGGAACCAGACTATGTCTTAAATAACATTTTGCATACGCTTCCATCAGATAAAAGACTAATTGAAACAACAGCCATAATGATTCCAATTCAACTTAGTCTTTAAAATGTTAAATAAACAAGTTATTAATCTGCCTGCAGAGCTGTTTGGCAGATAATGGCGATAACACAAGACTTTAACATTAGATAATATTTACGTATTTCAATATTATTATTTATTAAATAGAGTTTTAAAGTTATTTGTCTAGTGTACTTAAATACCTAAATGTACCTGTATGTACATAATTTAAAAAGGACACGTTCATTTCATTAATTACATATTGCAGGTTAGTAAACACTATTCACTACAAAGTAACGATTTGGTTATTTCGATCGTAAGATTGGTCAGTATAAAGCAACATTTTGGTTATGTAGATCGTATGGTAGGTTAGTACAGAATAACAATTTGGTTATGTGGATCGTACGATAGGTCAGAACTATCTTATTTGGATAATTGGATCCTATGATTGGTTTGTTTGTTATGTTTGTTTGATTAGGATTTTTAACATAGCTTTAAAAAAATTCAGTCATATCGCTACAATGTCTGCTGTGAGGCACAGATTATAGTGATGTCTAGCACTGGGGAATCATGCCGCATACACGTAGCATAATGACCCACCCAGTCGCATTATCCTGACAACAGGCCGACCAGTCCTAACACTAACCTCTTAATGCTGAGCGCCAAGCGAGGCAGCTGTTAGTACCATTTTTGTAAGTCTTTGGTATGACTCGGCCGGGGATCGAACCCACAACATCCCGCTTCCGCGGCGGACGCTCTAGCCACTAGGCCACCGCAACGGTCCTAAGATTGGTCAGTACAAAGTAGTACTTTGTTGGAGCTTAATATATTAACTTACACTATATTACTGATGACCGTCATGAAAAAGGTACACGTATACAAAAAAATCATTGATGACCGTCATCAAAAAGGTACACGTATAAAAAAGAATGCTTGGTGACCGTCATCAAAAAGGTACACGTATAATCCGTATTATTTAATATTTCATTAAAGAGGTACATGTAGTGATTATTGCACTTTTTCCACTGAAAATATTTTTGCCATAATTTTATTCGCAAAATTTTCAAAATCTGCGCGCTAATTAAAATAATGTAACATAATCTAATCTTGAACCTTCTGTTAGAGACATCGTAAATAATATTTGGGAAAATATGAACTTAAAAGTTCAAGGTTGTTTTCTTGCAATGAAATACACGGAGAAGATATGAAATTTTAACATGATCCGAAGTATAAAAAAACAGACACCACTCATTTAAGTAACCAATCCAATTAGAGCGTATACTAATATAAATAAAACACCATGTATTTAAAGTAACCAATCCAATTAGAATGTATACTAATATAAAACACCACATATGTAGGTACTCAATTAGTATGCGTAATAATAAAAAATACCACATATTTAAGTATCCAATTAATACGTTTACTAGACATTTTAAATTCCGGATTTTTTAACGGCAATTTTGCATATCTCAGTATAAACCATCACAGTTTCGTTCCATAAGTAAACAGTAAAAGCAAAAAGTATGCGTACCTGCAGGCAAATAAAAAAAACTGTCGGTGTGAAAAGGAAATGTGTTAGAGTGCAAAGAAAACTGACGGCGTGAAACAAAAATCGTGTCGGTATGAAAAGAAAGCTCTCGAAGGGAAACTGTCGGTGTGAAAATAAAACTTGGAGTGTGAAAAGAAAGCTTTGGGTGTGAAAAGAGGTTTGAAAAGAAAGCAAGGTCGGTGTGAAAAGATAACTATCTGTATGCATGCATAACAGCTTAAATGAAATTTCTGATTGAAAAAAATATAGATTGTATTGCAAAACTAAAAATCAACTCATCATTGTAGGTACAATGCAGTGAACAGATAGATGTTCGCTATATTTCGCACAATTTTAAAGTTACAACAGCGGTTTTAAGTTCAATCGTAAGATACAATCTGTGTGTCCACATGTTTTGTGAGGATTTTGTTTATAAAAACCCCAAACGTATCTATAAAAAAAAACAAATATCATAAACAGAGTGGGGTAAGATTGTGAATTTATGGGTAAAAAGCATTATAGTCACGAGACAAAATACCCTTAAAGGAACTGATGACCTATTGGACGGAACGAATTTCCAGGAATTCAAGATAACACCAATTCTTTTTCTTGAACTGTCTAGTATTGAGTGCTTATACTGGAGGTCAGCTAGACACCATTTTCATTTAGGACAAGCTGGACATCATAAGAAGTCTTTCTTTTGAAAACCTCGTGTTAACATGATCGTCCCTTAAGAAAAAAAAGTAGCGATAACAAGTTTTCAAAATGACAGCCATAGCGCCTATATTGGATGTCAAACCGGCACCATTTTTTTTTTAATTTAAGACCAACTAGACATCGTAAGACGTCTTTTAGTGAAAACCCTTCGTCGAAATAATCATCCATGTAGAAGTAGCGATAACAATACTTTCTAGATGGCTAGCCCTCCATGAATTGGCCATACTGTATTAATTGCTGTGATGAGAGAAGAGAGAAAACGGACCATAGCTCTTCACGTTTTTCACCAGTAGAACTCTTCTGTTCTTCCAGAAAGATGGCCGCTATCGCTTAACCGGCTTGAAGCAGCTGTTCCGTTTTTGTGCTGTTTTTTATGATAGATGTGCTTGTTGTCTATCTTCGTCTACATTATTGTATTTCATCATGCACTGGCTGATCAGTTTGTGTTTCTTCATCTCCTTGTTTTGGAAACGAGAACAATTATAATTTTTCCCAGCTATCTTGTACCACTTCTACAACGTCCTTTGTTCTCGAATAAACAGCCAACACGTGATCGCCAGTCAATCCGCTTATGCAATGATGGAGTCTCATTAATTTCTTTAAATAACCACTCCTTGGTTCTCCATACTACATTGTGCTCTAGACTAAACGAATTGGGACTACATTCATCATTACTTAAATGTAAACGGAAGCTAAAAAAGAAACACTGTTTAAAAGCTGGCCGGCGTAGAGCAGGAAGAATTCCAGTTATCCCCCTTTTTCGCCCTTTCATACTAAACAATTTAAAAATTCGGCCGTTAATTTAGATAACGTGATGCAAATCCATATAAAATCGTCAACCTTTGTGTTAACTATCACAGAGATACCACTGCGTATTGCATTATTCAACGCCCAATCAGTAGGACCACCGGAAAAGCGCACAGAAATTGTTAATTATTTCAACGTCTTCTTCTTGATATAAACATGGCTAATACAAACAGGCAATGAGTCCAGTACGTTGATCTAGCACCCACCGGTTTCTTCATCAAGCCGTTCCCCCGTCACTCTCGCGTAGGTGGAATTTCCGTCATCGCAAAGAATTCCACAATATGTCTTAAACACAACAAAACCTTCAAATTATGTCACACATCTTTTGAAATAGTCCAAATAAAACTCACACTGGAACAAACGTAAGTCCATTTTTTTCTACCTATACTGGCCTAGTAGAACAAACAAGCTGACATAATCTCTCTTTTTGGATCAGTTTCCAAATCTCATGGAGTATGAATATTCGATAGGTTGCACATTGGTTATTCTTGGAGATTTCAACTTTCACTTTGACTGTCCTGCAAACCCATACACATCAAAACTCCTAGATTCCATTTATGATTTTCAACATTATACAGCAAAATTAACCAACCCACACATAAACATGCTCACATGTTAGACTGGATTTTTCATAGACCTGATGATAATATTCTACGGTCCACCCTTGAATCCCACAAACTTGCATCAGATCACCTATGCATTATATGCCATCTGGACGTATTTAGTCCCTAACCCTACACCGTATATGCTACTAAGAGAAAAATCCGTATGACTAATGTCAGATCATAAGAAGTCTTTTGACGAACAGATGGGGAACAAACTGTCAAAAGCTTTCGAAAATACTTACAAGTGTATTAGATAAATATCTTTTTAAAAAAATGCTCACCAAGTAAACTCGCCACAAGAATGCGATTTCGTTAGCTTGTGCTGTTCTTCTGGAAAGTTAAACAAGGTCTGGTATTTTTGCTTGGTACTTTTTTTTAATACGGTAAGATAATTATATGCATGATAATTACGTATATGGTAATTATAGCAAGGTAATCACGATAAGACAATTACATGTATTACAATTACATTAGGTAATTACATGTATGGGTTTGCTTTGCTTTCGGTGGTTGAAGACACAGCAACAGAGTTTATTTAGCGCCATGGCAAATGGAGTAGAGCGCCTTGCTCTGCAACACGCCATGGTAGTCGATCCAGAAAGATCTAATGGTAGCGTTATCCTGTTACGTCGCTAGTCTGGCATCCTAATAAATGAACCACCTTAGGATCTGATAAATCATTATTTGTTTAGAAAACAAAACCCTTATACAATGTTTATTCATATTTATTTTCCACTGTTTTATTCCTATTATTATTATTATTATTATTATTATTATTATTATTATTATTTACACAGAATACACTGTTTCCACGCATTAAATTGTGCAGATAACTATGTCATGAATAATGCGACATCAGCAAAGAAAGGCGCAATTTGAAGCTATAAAGTGAAATTCGATAAAATAATGTAATCAAATGATCTCAAGCCAAAGGCAAGATAATTTTAAACCGGTCAACATACGTGAAATTCCTCTTCAAAAGGTAACATAGGTATGTCTTTGTCTTACCACAACCAGTTCAAGGAGTGCAGCTACATTTCGTAGCACACGATGTGTTCATGAATCTTATAATTTTAACGTATAGCTCTATTTGTCCGTCCGTCTGTTCGAGATCTCTAATACAATAATTTATATCCGTTCAACAAATGAATCTGCATTAAATCACATGATCAATCAATAATGGAAAAGATCACTCTGTGATAAAAGAGATATTCACCGACATATCCGACTGTACGCTGAACATTCTAATTTAGTATTTCAAGCGACTAGTGTAGATTTAGTATATACATATGCACGAGCTAAGTTATACCATATAGCTAGTTTGGGTGCAACTTTTACAACTGTAACAATTGTAATTTTACCAATTGTTCGCCAGTCTCTAAATAGATTGCTTCCTAACTAACATCTTTGCTGTCAATTAGCACGTAAAGAACATTTGACATTTACTTCAGGTTTTTCTTTTCTTATTTGTCACTTAAAAGGAGACACTAAAACAATATGTTAGATTACTTTATTTTATTTGGTGGTTTTATGAGGCGATCTATTAAATTGGAAAAGGAAACGTAGCTGTATTATAAATGGTTCTGCTTCCTCGTTTAATTACAGGTTTTAAGAACATCTAACATGGCTTTTAAGATATAAAATGTAATGGTCAGAAATGGAACAAAGAATCGCCTACGCGTACCGAGATCACATGCCTTAGAAAGAAATAGATATGGGAAGAAGAAGAAAAAAACGCATATCAGCTTAAGTTGTGTTTTATTGAGCTTTAAGAGGACCGGAAAAGAAATTATGGTATGGTATCCAATTTTTTATATTTTTTTTTTTCAGTTTTCAGCTAGATAATACAATTTGGCGTTGTTTACGTCTACATATAGAAACAGCGGTTTACAATGTAGATACTAAGTCTGGTTTTAGAATGTTGATACTACATCTGGGTACGAAGTCACGGGTGGGTGAGTGGAGTAGAGACACTTTTGCTATATTTTAGTAACAACGGATAAAAGTGTGGTTATTATGTTATTTCGTTGCAGAATTTAAAGTACTGATCTAATTACTATTACTTCATAGGTACAGAAAACAGGGTAGGGTTACAAATACTGGAATCCTGATAGATAAATGGCAAAGAAAGAAACAATACATGGTGGTAAAATGCATCATTGCAAAAAACCGCAAATTCATTAAATTCAGTCACTGTGAGTAAGTCAGCCAAAAGTACAGAATGACAAAATCTTGATGAGCTCCCCCCAAAGTACAAAATGATGAAATCGTGAGTTCCCCACAGTACAAAATGATAAAATCTTAATGAGGTGCCCCAAAATGATATCTTTCGAAAGTTCCCAAAATAACATAATAGTAAAATCTTGATGAGGTTTCCAAACGTACACGATGAAATCTTGTTGTCTTACAATGCCGGCAATGAAAACAAGCAAGTTTCATCTCTCTTTTTTCAAAGGTCATCGGAGAAAAACTTCAGAAATACGGGACGAAAGCGGCAAGTGACCTTGAAGATACAATACTAATACATGAGATCTTAAAAAGCATATTTCAATCCTGGATTAAGGCCTTGAAAAGCATATTTTAATACAGAGTTAAGGCCTTAAATAGCATATTTCAATACTAGGTTAAGGCCTTAAATATAATATTTTAATACTGAGTTAAGGCCTTACAAATAATTTCAATACTGAGTTAAGGTCTTTAATAGTATATTTCAATAATGAGTGAAGGCCTTAAATATAACATTTCAATAGCAAGTTAAGGCCTTAAATATCATATTTCAATAACGATTTAAGGTATTAAATAGCATATTTCAATAATAAGGTCTTACATATTTCAATATTGAGTTAAGGCCTTAAAAAGCATATTTAATACTAAGTTAAGGCCTTAAAAAAATTTCAATACTGAGTTAAGGCCTTAAATATAATAGTTAAATACTGAGTAAAGGCTTTAAACAGCATATTTCAATTACGCATGCATTGTACTCGCTACCAGCCCGACACTGTCCCAACTGAGATGCGCAGATCCACGAAAAAAAATATGAACAAAGAGAAAGAGCACATTTTAAGGAATCGACCCTTGGATTAACTTAAAAGTGTTAGATTAACTTAAAGTGCTGGATCAACTTAAAGTAATGGATTACCTTAGGCCAAGGACTGAACCAAATTATAAATACAAGCACCAAACTATTAAGTTCGTACCACGCAGTCATTATTTCACCATTCTGACGAACTAACTTTGAATTATAGTGCTTCGTCCACTATGGGACATGTAGCAATGTTTATTGCTAGCATAGCTAGCTATTTAATTAATCCCGAGGGAGCGAAATAGTGCCAACTCCCAAGGGCTTTTGTTCTGACAACGCATTTGGGTTTTAAATACTCTTCATCGAATATAAATTATCACAGTAACGTTCTGGTTGCATTTCTCTACCATTACATCTTCGTGTCACATTATGTCAATTACTGTCAGTCTTTAGACATGCTTGAATCCATACCGTGAAGACATACATGATAGCAAAGCTGTAAGAGTGCTAATTTTAGAATTTTCTTTTCTTCCAGCATCAACAATAATTTAATGACTGAAAACAAAAAAAGCGAAGAAGGACCACATACAGCAGGCAGACGTTTCTGTGGATCAAACGACACAGCTCCAATAAGGTCAAAGGTCAAATTAGAACGAAATAAAGATAATTAGCATAGTGTTATTCTGCGTAAGTATACCGTGTGTGAATTACTTGAAATTTGACCTTTGACATGTGTCACTTGAGATTTTTTTTTTATTAAATAGGTGACACTCTGATCGTAAAGATAATGTTAACAGCTCAATGAACCTGTTTTAAATTGGCCCTTGTCATGCTTGTACCGTCGTCACTGCATGCATAGCAATGGCGTTGTTTTGTAAGCACAATAATTTGGTGGTCTGTTGTATGCATACTAATGGCGTTGTATATTGTACGTAAAATGGCGTTCGATGTTGTATGGACAATAGTGGCACTCGTTTTTGTATATTTATAGGGAAATTCAATGTTGTATACACAAATAGTGGTGTGCTGTGTTGAATGCATAATAGTGGATTTCTGTGTTGCATGCGCAATACTGACTGCGTTGTATAAATAATAGTGCAGTTCTATGTTGTATGCGGAATAGTGACTGTTGTATACATACTAGTGGAGTTCTGTGTTGTATGCGGAATAGTGACTGCGTTGTATATATACATGGTGATCGATGTAGCATGCATTATACTGGCGGTCGATGTAGCATGCATTATATTGGCGGTCCATGTAGCATGCATTATATTGGTGGTCTATATAGCAGGCATTATAATGGCGGTCGATGTAGCAGGCATTATATTGGCGGTCGATGTAGCAGGCATTATATTGGCAGTCGAAGTAGCAGGCATTATATATTGGAGGTCGATGTAGCAGGCATTATATTGGCGGTCGATGTAGCATTCATTACATTGGCGGTCGATGTAGCAGGCATTATATTGGCGGTCGATGTAGCAGGCATTATACTGGCAGTCGATGTAGCAGGCATTATATATTGGAGGTCGATGTAGCAGGCATTATATTGGCGGTCGATGTAGCATGCATTATATTGGCGGTCGATGTAGCAGGCATTATATTGGCGGTCGATGTAGCATGCATTATACTGACACTGTGTTGTATGTAGCATGCATTATACTGACACTGTGTTATATGTAGCAGGCATTATACTGACACTGTGTTGTATGTGTAATATTATAATTTTCTAAGTAGGCTGAGAAGTGTTTCGGTACGGTGACCTGAAAATAAGTTCACTTTTTATTGTTGGCTTTATTTGTGGGGGGGTGGGGGCTGGGGGTGGCAGTCTGTATTAGGCGATGAAGAAACTGATTCATGCCGAGAACCAAAGCTTTAATAAGGTTATCAAAGCGTCTATGTGTTTATTTGGGTCGATTGCAACATATTTTGTTCACACGCGTCCAAAGGTACCACTTTTTTTCGTACACCAAAAAATACATCATTCAAATTGCATCTTTATCCAATCTCATAGAAGGTGATCACACTTAAACCAATCTAGTAGAAGGCGATCACACTTAAATCAATTTCGTAGAAGGCGATCACACTTAAATCAATTTCGTAGAAGGCGATCACACTTAAATCAATTTCGTAGAATGTGATCACACAAGTATCGGAGAACTAAAGACTTAGAGAACATGTTACCTGCAGTTATCTAAGACCAATTCCCAGTCACTCTCGCCGGAAACAATTACAATGTTAACACTATCGTCGCGAACATAATTGAGGTCATTGTCGGTCATGTCCTGTCTAGCAAGTTGTCTATTCGGATTAAATCATTATTCTCGGTATTGGGAAGAAACGCGACACATTTTCTCGATGCTCAGTAGACAAGGCTCGCAAAACATTTTATTAGAAATAATTATATTTATTCCTATTTGTCTGGCGTGTTCTTAGAAAATATGACGTGATTTATTTGCCCCTCTTGTACATCAAGTGTTAATTAACTGGGGAAGTTTACAAATACCATTCTTACCTTAAGCACAACGACTTTAAACCAGCCTGTATTTCTGACATACAAAACAGTACCGTTCCATGTTCCACTTACCTGTAAAAGAAAGATAAATGTAATAACTCATATAACATAATAAAAGTTCTCTCGCGACCGGTGGTGTGTGTGTGTGTGTGTGTGTGTGTGTGTGTGTGTGTGAGAGAGAGAGAGAGAGAGAGAGAGAGAGAGAGAGAGAGAGAGAGAGAGAGATGCAAATTCTTTGTGATGTGTCAGTATATTTGGTAACCCATATAATTATTGAATGGTCGCGTGTTGTCTTGTTAGATAATTTATTTCGGCACCATACCCCCCCCCCGCACAAGCAAACAAACAAAACAAAAAGGCACAAATAGCTGTGTGTGTGTGCTGTAGAGTTATTACGTACGTCTGAGAGTAAAATATGTATAGTGAAGTTGTTTACACTTGCAAAATTACCAATTTAGAGAATGTCAAAGAATACTGTGTATTTTATAATAATGGATAACTACAGACTACGATCAATTTCAAAATATAATGAGTATTCTACAAATAATGGATGAGTACAGTCTAATATCAATTTCAAAATATACTGAGTATTCTATAAATAATGGATGAGTACAGACAAATATCAATTTCAAAATATACTGAGTATTCTACAAATAATGGATGAGTACAGACTAATATCAATTTCAAAATATACTATTCTACAAATAATGGATGAGTACAGACTAATATCAATTTTAAAGAATACTGAGTATTCTACAAATAATGGATGAGTACAGACAAATATCAGTTTTAAAGAATACTTAATAGTTCATAATAATGAATGACAGACTACAAAGTCTCGTACAGTTGTACTCAATTTGAACTCAGTCATTTGGATCCATACAAGTAAGCGTCTTGTTAACTTGATTAGTGACAGATAAAGGCCTTGCCCGTACTAAACATCCTAATAAGATGGTTTACATGCAATTCAGTCGACAAAACATCGCCGTCTATTTCCAGTTCTACCATTGCTATTAACAAGTGTTTCTTATGAATGAAGATGGCTTACAAGTAGTTTATTTTCGTTCTCAAGTAGGTACTTGTGTGCATCTAACATCTACAGTAAGGCAATCCCTTGTGTAATTAAGAATGAAAGCATGACAAGAAATATTCAGAGAATGCAATCAAAATATAGAATTTAATGGTTATGTGAGGAAACAAGGATAGAAACGGAAAAAGAAATGAGTATATATAATTAAATAGAGGGTTAAGTTATCTCTTTGTTCTTCATTTTTTATTTTATTTTGGGCGGGGGTTGTTACATATCATTTATCAAAAAGAACAGGGCAGAATGCGATATTCTTTTATTCCTTCATGTTCTCCAGACTTTAAGATATATTAAATATTTGTACTGGAATAAAAAAGAAAGGAAACATGTCAAGACGTGTACAGTGTTTCCCTTTACCCTCATTTACGCTCAAGAGACCCCCGAATTTTGAATTCAACCATCAGTTTCTTTTTATACCAACGTATTGGGTCTTTTTTTTTACTCAGTCTGACCCCTAGTTTTGACACCAAGGAGACTTTTGCCTCTCAGTCTTGCATCCCTAGGGGATACACTGGACGTATATGATTCTTTGAATTAATTATAAACCCAACCCAATAAATTTCTGAACACAAAGCAGTCAGTACAAATACTTGTAATCTGCTAATTATCATAATTGGTCTTCAGTGTTATTTATATGTGTTACTTTTACTTGCTGCTTATTATTATTTATAACATTTGCTGTTACTATTATGTATTACCGTTTGTGTATACTATTGTATACAAAATTTGGTGTTTGTATTATTCATACTATTGTATACACAATTTGGTGTTTGTATTATTCATACTATTGTATACACAATTTGGTATTTGTATTATTCATACTATTGTATACACAATTTGGTGTTTGTATTATTCATACTATTGTATACACAATTTGGTGTTTGTATTATTCATACTATTGTATACACAATTTGGTGTTTGTATTATTCATACTATTGTATACACAATTTGGTATTTGTATTATTCATACTATTGTATACACAATTTGGTGTTTGTATTATTCATACTATTGTATACACAATTTGGTGTTTGTATTATTCATACTATTGTATACACAATTTGGTATTTGTATTATTCATACTATTGTATACACAATTTGGTGTTTGTATTATTCATATTAATAACCTTCTGCGTATAATACTATTTTAAACAGTAGCTGTTTATTATTTTTAACATTTGGTGTTTACTATTATTTATAACATATGGTGCTTGCTATTATTTACAACATTTGTTGTTTACTATTATTGTATAACATTTGGTGTTAACTACTTTTTTATAACATTTAGAGTTTACTATTTATTATTCGTAGTATATGGTGCATAAATTTTATTTATAATATTTTGGTGTTTAGTATTATTGATTTTTTTATTTTGGCTCAGCTATTGTTATTGAACGATGTCCTTATGATCGGTATGAAATACTATATAACATGACCTGTCGGTGTACTGAACGATGTCCTTATGATCGGTATGAAATACTATATAACATGACCTGTCGGTGTACTGAACGATGTCCTTATGATCGGTATAAAATACTATATAACATGACCTGTCAGTGTATTGAACGATGTCCTTATGATCGGTATGAAATACTATATAACATGACCTGTCGGTGTACTGAACGATGTCCTTATGATCGGTATGAAATACTATATAACATGACCTGTCGGTGTACTGAACGATGTCCTTATGATCGGTATGAAATACTATATAACATGACCTGTCGGTGTACTGAACGATGTCCTTATGATCGGTATAAAATACTATATAACATGACATGTCTGTGTATTGAACGTTGTCCTCATGATCGGTATAAAATACTATATAACATGACCTGTCGGTGTATTGAACGATGTCCTTATGATCGGTATGAAATACTATAGACCTTGACATGTCGGTGTATTGAACGCTGTCATCACAGTCGGTATAAATTAATACAGTGCAGGACATATCGGTGTATTGAACGCTGTCCGTATGATCGGTATGAAATACTATATAGCATGACATGTCTGTGTATTGAACGTTGTCCTCATGATCGGTATGAAATACTATACAACATGACCTGTCGGTGTACTGAACGATGTCTTTATGATCGGTATGAAATGATATACACCTTGACATGTCGGTGTATTGAACGCTGTCATCACAGTCGGTATAAATTAATACAGTGCAGGACATATCGGTATATTTAACGCCTTAATACAGTGCAGGACATATCGGTATATTTAACGCCGTCCTTATGATCGGTGTGAAATACTACAGACCTAAACCTATCGGTGTATTGAACGCTGTCCGTATGATCGGTATGAAATACTATATAACATGACCTGTCGGTGTATTGAACTATCCGAGTACATGATTTAAAAAAAAAATGAAAGCGTGTTATAAACGGGTGATAACGTTAGATATTGCGTTGACAAACCTGATCTATAATGTTCTCAGTTGTGACCGTGTTATAACGGACATATAGAGTACTAGTTTGCATTGGCGAGGCTTTCAGATGTGACCGCGTTATAACGGACATAGAGTACTAGTTTGCCATGGCAAGGCTTTCAGTTGTGACCGTGTTATAACGGACATAGAGTATTAGTCTGCATTTGCGAGGCTTTCAGTTGTGACCGCGTTATAAACTTATAAACTGCTAAACTACAGAAGATAAAGCCGAAGTTTACGTCGGCATACATAAAATTTCATACAAATTAAGTTATCAGCATAGACTCTTTGGATGAAATGTGTTTTCTTAAAAATAAATTTCATTAACATCTGAAACCTTTATCATGAAACACTTTCGGGATGCATATAAGTATCGAACACTTCTGACAACTATCAACATCGATGAAACACTTTAGACAGGCGTATAATTATCGAACACTTTTGACACCTAACAATATCGATGAAACACTTTCGACAGGCGTATAAATTATCGAACACTTTTGACACCTAACAACACTGACGAAACGTTTTATAGAGGCATATAATTATCGAACACTTTTGACATCTACCAACATCCTTTTTTTTGAACGTCTTAACTGATTAAAATTTGATAGTACCAATATAAATCGATTGCGGATGGGATCGACCTGAATTACTTGGACAGTATCTAACGAAATCCATTAAGGATATAATCTACCTGGATTACTTGCACATTAACGCTGGAAATCCATTAAGGATAGGAAGTACCTGAATAACTGCACATATGTACAACGATCATATTTATTTTACATTTAACAATAAGTATCTTTTTATACTAAAATTAAATAAAACAAAGACAAAAAAATACAAACGAGAAAATTTAAAACAAATAGAAATTACGCTGATGCTACAAATGAACAGCGAGACCAATTAATAAACAGAAGAGAAAAGATTAAATGAATTTAGTGAGACAAAAACTGCATAAAGAGAAATGGCTGTCTGGAACCAAAAACGTACATTTCAAACAGTCTGTTTGATTTTTGCTTAGTAGAACTCTTTATAGTCTGTTTGACGTCTGACGATTTATACTTAATCTTGAATGTTTCGACATTTATCAACAAAACTCGATTTGCAAATTGATCTTTGGCATATTTGTGTATGATTGTTTCGTTATTATGTTCAACAGTATTGCACAATGACATGCCACATATATCAATGAGAACAAAAATGGAAGTAATCAGTGGAAATTACAACACAGGTGCTGCGCAGTGTATATAAAATTACACGGGCATGGCGTGACTGCCTACCATCTGAGGTTAGCCTGTTAGACGTGTGTCCCTAGCTTTTCATTTCTTCCACAGAATGCACATAGTTATCATAAATAGACTGGGTAATCTCCGTTACAGCTTATTCCAGATGTATCGACAACCAAGTACACGCAAAAGACCATAAGAAAACAACGTTTAAACTTTACAATTGAGACTAATCAATGAATCAGTCGAAAGTGAAGTAAACTTTACAATATTTCGAATAATAATAATAATAAGAAGAAGAAGAAGAAGAAGAAGAAGAAAAAAAAGAATAAGAATAATACAAATAATAATAATAATAATAATAATAATAATAATAATAATAATAATAATAATAATAATGTGGACCTTGTATAGTGTCTAATCTCTAGAAGCTCTAAGAGCTTTACAACATTAGAAAACACCAATAACATAAAAACATATAAAACGATATGATAAAAAAGCACACAATCAAATTAGAAAACATAAAACACGCTGAAAATATTTCAGGTAGGAAATATTATTAGGTCTTTAAGTTTGTTCTTACAGTCGAAAAATGTGAGTTTTAAGGGCTCTATCATGTGATTTGTATCAAACAGGGCGTGAAAATACCCCAAACAATACCATGCATCGAATTACAAAAACAAAACAATCAAATAAATGAAGACGCACACGTTTTGCTTTAAGTTTGGAAGACGACAAGATGTTGCAAGCAACTTGAGCTCAAAAAGCTTTTAGATGACTCGTATATATCGATGATTATAATGCCACAGATAGTAAATAAAACTGATATGAGACGAGAGAAGCTTTGATGGCTGTATTGAATATACTTCCTTGTTTATCATAATATTGAAAAGTGGATATTTTCCTGGGGTTACACTGGCTTGGAGCTTAGTGGTTCTGATTGACATCTTATCTATATCCACTGGCTTGGAGCTTAGTGGTTCCGATCTAATCTATATCGACTGCTATGGAGCGTAGTGGTTCCGATTGACATCTTATCTACAAACACTGGCTTGCAGATTAGTGGTTCCGATCTTATCTATAGCCACTGGCTTGGAGCGTATTGGTTCCGATCTTATCTATATCGACTGTTTTAGAACGTAGTGGTTCTGATTGACATCTTATCTACATCCACTGACTTGGAGCTTAGTGGTTCCGATCTTATCTATAGCCACTGGCTTGGAGCTTAGTGGTTCCGATTGATGTTTTTAAAGGAAAGGAAAGGAAGCTCGTATCCTCAGTGGTAAGGAACTCCTTACGGTAGGTGCTGATGCAGTAAATGAGCTTTTGTAATGATTGGTTTTCGACCACATAATCTGAATGTCGCTGTTAGTCATTGATCGGAGATTACGCTCAGTATTCGATGATCTTAGTTCAGTTAGGTTAGAGATATAATCTGGAGAAAGACCATTTAAAGACTTGTCTGTCACGATTCCTTTCAAATAAAGAATACGTATTTGTACTGATATACACTGCATACATGAAAACAAACGTCTCTAACAGTGTATACTGCGTATAGAAGTCTATATCAGTGTATAACACGTATACAAGTCTGTATCAGTGTATAACACGAATACAAGTCAATATCAGTGTATAACACCTATACAAGTCTATATCAGTGTATAATGCGTATACAAGTCTATATCAGTGTATAACACGAATACAAGTCTATATCAGTGTATAACACGTATACAAGTCTATATCAGTGTATAATGCGTATACAAGTCTATATCAGTGTATAACACGAATACAAGTCAATATCAGTGTATAACACCTATACAAGTCTATATCAGTGTATAATGCGTATACAAGTCTATATCAGTGTATAACACGAATACAAGTCAATATCAGTGTATAACACCTATACAAGTCTATATCAGTGTATAATGCGTATACAAGTCTATATCAGTGTATAACACGAATACAAGTCTATATCAGTGTATAACACGTATACAAGTCTATATCAGTGTATAATGCGTATACAAGTCTATATCAGTGTATAATGCGTATACAAGTCTATATCAGTGTATAACACGAATACAAGTCTATATCAGTGTATAACACGAATACAAGTCAATATCAGTGTATAACACGTATACAAGTTTTATCAGTGTATAATGCATATACAAGTCTATATCAGTGTATAACACGTTTACAAGTCAATATCAGTGTATAACACGTATACAAGTCTATCAGTGTATAATGCATATACAAGTCTGTATCAGTGTATAATGCATATACAAGTAAATATCAGTGTATAACACGAATACAAGTCTATATCAGTGTATAACACGTATACAAGTCTATATCAGTGTATAATGCATATACAAGTCTGTATCAGTGTATAATGCATATACAAGTCTATATCAGTGTATAACACGAATATAAGTCTATATCAGTGTATAACACGTATACAAGTCTATATCAGTGTGTAATGCATATACACGTCTGTATCAGTGTATAATGTATTCATACGTCTGTATTGGTCTATTATGTGTGTACGAGTCTGTATCAATGTATAATGCATACACAAGTCTGTATCAACGCATAATGCGTATACAAGTCTATATATGTGTATTGGGTGTCCAAATTGTAAAATGAAATACAAGTTTCAGTGTATAATGCGTATACAAGTCTCTATCTGTTTATTGTGTATCCAATGGTATAATGCAGATACAAGTCTCTATCAGTGTGTAATGTGTATACAAGTATATCTATGTATTGTGTGTATCTAAGTCTAAATCAGTGTATTGTGCGTCCACGTCTATGTCAGTTTATGGTTTCACGTCATTTAAAAACAGCGTTACTGTGCGAACACAATGAGTTATATCTCTCTTAGAACTGCTTAATGATAAAAACTTAACAGTCCAAGAATTACACGGCACTGAGTGTCACTCTGCACATAAAAAAATATCTCTGCATCCGGATGTTTATTTGGATCGCGTCTGTCATCATGCATTGGATTTACGAATAAATTCGATTTAGAATCGCTTTTTACTAAATATTGGTTTATCGCAAGCTTTTAATATTCCTTTAAATGCAACAACAACAAATAGTATCCGATAAATTGGCAAATATTAGCAAATGGAAGTGGTTTCAATTAAAATCAATTTTTACCAACCATAGGCGTTTAGAAAGCTATAGGTTTGGAAAACAATTAAAACTGGGAATATTGTCAGATCCTTTGACAAATATGCATACTTAATGCAGACATTATATCAAGTTCTCTTAAATGAGATACAGAAAGGCTTTATTTTCGTTCAAAATTTTCCACACACGGCTGCATCTTTTTTATATGCTGTGCATTGAATTTGATTTAAAAGATAACGACTGATCAAAGTATTTATAATACTTAGTATAGTTCATATCGTCACCAAGCGTAGAAAGCTACACTTCTTGAAAGACATCATATGGTTTAGATCATATGATCGGAGGCAAATGTTGTCTTTGTACAGGGAATATAAAGGGGGTATAACTTTATCTGAGAGAATTGGCCTAAACAGTTGGGTCCGACACACGTTTTTATTGCAATTCACGATCTGAAGATTTCAAAACAACACATTTCAATGCTTAACTTGAAATATCACATGATCTGGAATGACATTTTTTTTTTTTTAAAATGCCTTAGCTGCTGTATATTCTTAAAGAATTTCAATAAAATATTCTCAAAATGTAATTAAACGTGGACCGGTGTATGATATCAAATGGATTAATAAAGCATCTTTCACTATAGTAGAAAGACAATTAACAAAACAATTATTATCCGTGTCATTAGGAAGCTTACAAAATTTACCCTAAACTAACTTGCCAATATCAACAAAACTCGATTATTTGAATGATAAATAACAAAACTCGATTATTGGAATGATAAATAACAAAACTCGATTATTGGAATGATAAATAACAAAACTCGATTATTGGAATGATAAATAACAAAACTCGATTATTTGAATGATAAATAACAAAACTCGATTATTGGAATGATAAATAACAAAACTCGATTATTGGAATGATAAATAACAAAACTCGATTATTGGAATGATAAATAACAAAACTCGTTTATTGGAATGATAAATAACAAAACTCGATTATTGGAATGATAAATAACAAAACTAGATTATTGGAATGATAAATAACAAAACTCGATTATTGGAATGATAAATAACAAAACTCGATTATTGGAATGATAAATTTTCTCCTGTTCTCCCGGATATTATTTTGTCATTTTATTTTGTCTGAACTGATTCGTGGTCCCAAAGCTTGGTTTAAAAACAAGGTCAGACTGAGCTCCATTTATTTTATTATTAAAGATTATTTCTTTTAGGTTTTTCAGATACTATAATACTGAAACCTGACTGCCAGGATCTTACACAATTCCTTTTAACACAACCTCACATAGTGTTCAATGAATCAGGCGTAGAAAATATACTGTTCAAGACATGGAATATGAAAAAGATATCATCCTAACCCCTTAATCTAGCCTAAACGTATACGAACAATCAAGATAAGCCGAGCAGAATCTTACTTTTACATGTCTGTTTTGTAAAGGAACATTTATAAAAGGTGCAGTGACTCCACGGTCGAGTTCGACTAGTTTGTAACTACACAACAAGCGATCTTGTTAAAAGATCATCCATTTTGCTACTCTTCAATACGTATAGACCTGCAGGCGTGAAAAACACCACTGCACAAATACTATTTTTAATGGAAACTAATTTTGGAAGATGGCTTGGCTTTCTTTAAAAAGTATGAGTTTTAAATGATTGTAACTTGACGACTTCCATAAGGATAAGACAAAGGAAAGGACCGAGGGTACACCGAACACTAACACACATGACGCCTACAAGGGGTATTCACGATGATTCACCTACGATTCTGCATTAATCTCTTGCCATAATTTTACATTGCAGTATGTGTGTGTGTGTGTGTGTGTGTGTGTGTGTGTGTGTGTGTGTGTGTGTGTGTGTGCATTGTTGTTATTGTTGATGGTGGTGATGGTCATTTTCTTACACACCTATTACATAATTATATATAGAAATAATGTATTCCTCTCATAAACACAACACATATCATGAAACAATAGCGGAAATTTCTTTTTGTACCAATTACAGATACACTTTCCACAATTTGATGATAAACAATTCTACACTGTGTTGATGCGAATCAGTATAAGATAATAAATACAGTCATAATTCATACGTGTATATACAGATTGAGATAAATACAGATACAATTTATACGTGTATACACAGCTAAATTCAGGTGTCTGCATTATAACACCTGCAACATTAAACCTTTTAAATATCCATGGTATGCTTGTATCGGGAGCTTTAATTTCACCCACCCTGGATTGTCACACCAAGGCTGATTAGCAAGCTGTGCGACAAAGTGTGAACCAGACTATATAACACCTTGACTGTATCACGGATCCTTCGTCTTATTTCAACTGCTATAAATCTTAAAGTTTTTAAAGGCTCAAATAGAGACAGCCATCCATTCTGTCGATATCAAATAACACGAGTTCCTTGCAGGAACATACTATGCAGGAATTCCAGATAAAACCCGTCACTAATATTCTTCAGCGATGACAAAATTTTCAAATTAGGTGATATGGTACAGATACTTATTGACACCTTGGCACCATTTACATTTCGGACAAAGCGGACATCGTCAGGCGTGTTTTGGTGAAAACACCAT
The DNA here is from genome assembly GCA_030141615.1 of Unio pictorum. Classification (NCBI taxonomy): domain Eukaryota; kingdom Metazoa; phylum Mollusca; class Bivalvia; order Unionida; family Unionidae; genus Unio; species Unio pictorum. The sequence continues at coordinate 7,052,979 of JARLTB010000017.1, read as the reverse complement.
ACCATATGTGTTATCCATGGGGGGGGGGGGGGGTAGTGGCAAGAAGAGTTTTGGCAGGGTTGCCGTTGCTGCCATACTGGATGTACAACCGGCACCATTATCATTTTGTATCAGCTTTACATCATGTGTGATTTGCGATTCGTATTTTTAACGTAGCTTTAACAATGTATCAGTCATATCGTTACGATGCCTGCAATATGGCAGATTATAGTGATGTCTAACAATGGGGCATCATCGCATGTAGCATGATGTCCCACCCAGTCATATTATCCTTACAACAATCCGACCAGTCCTAACACTAATCTCCTAATGCTGAGCGCTAAGCGATGCAGCTGTTAATACCATTTGTATTAGTCTTTGGTATGACTCGGCCGGAATCGAACCCACGAGCTCCCGCATACAAGGCGGACGCTCTAACCAATAGGCATCAGAACGGTCCAACTAGACATCATATTAAGCCATGAGTGAAAAGCCCTTTACTGATAGCATGATAGATGAAGAAGTAGTGATAACAAGATTTTCAAAATTTATAGTTACCGTGATGGTCATACTTGCTTTCAGATTGACATTTTTAATTTATGACCAACTAGACATCAAAACAAGTCTTTACATGGCGCTCTTCAGGTCGCTGAGATCGTATAAACTTCTACGAGACTGACTGGTGAAGTTGTTTGCATTTTCAATATACACAATGTATGACAGGTGTTAGGTGAAGTTGTTTGTATTTTCAATATACACACTGTATGACAGGTGTAAGGGGAAGTTGTTTGTATTTTCAATATACATAATGTATGACTGGTATTAGGTGCAGTTGTTTGTATTTCAATATACACACTGTATGACAGGTGTTAGGTGAAGTTGTTTTATATTTTCAATATGCACACTGTATGACAGGTGTAAGGGGAAGTTGTTTGTATTTTCAATATACATACTGTATGACAGGTGTTAGGTGAAGTTGTTTTATATTTCAATATACACACTGTATGACAGGTGTAAGGTGAAGTTGTTTGTATTTTCAATATATACACACACACTGTATGACAGGTGTAAGGTAAAGTTGTTTCCATTTGCAACATGCACAATGGTGACAATGTTGACATATCTCTGTGTTAGTTTCATGTGATATGCCTTAAATTTATTTGCAAACTTTTACTTGTGGAAATTATACATGATCCAAGAACATAACTAACTAAATCGTGCTATAAAAAATCAACTTAAATTAGTTTAAATATTTGCAGCAGTTATTAAAATAGGGAAAACAAATTTTGGCAGGTTGGAAAAGTCCAGCTTCTGAAATGCTGTGAATAAATTACAAAATATATGAAATGTAAAAATGTTATCGGCTCCATTTTTACAATTTACCTTTAAGATGCACATCTGAAATAAGGCCATGCTATATGCACTACAACCCAAATCAAACACAAAACTTTTACCAAAAATAAAAGAAATAGAAGTTCTTTTAACAATACCTAAGCTCTGCCAACATCCTATCCACAACAGTACTGCAGGGCAGCGTCCAGGGTGACAGAAGGAGAGGTAGACAGAGGCAAAAATGGACTGACAACATAATAGAATGGACCAGGAAAAGTTTGCGGAGACAGGCATTGGCAGATGATCGAGACAAGTGGAGGTAACTGGTCAGATGTTCAGCAGCACAGTGCCTCAACGACCACACTAGGTAAATATACTGATGATGATGATGATGATGATGATGATGATGATGATGATGATGATGATGATGATGATGATGATGATAATGATGATGACGACGACGACGACAATGATGATGATGACGATGACGACGACGATGATGATGTGCAAGTTTCTTTTTTTAAAATAGCGAGCACAACTTATTAGCAAAACCTGGGAAATTAGTTTTCGTTAACACTATAACCCTGTGTAAAATACGAAACTACAGAGAGTCACCTTAGTGAAAACCCCTTGTTGATTGGACCATCCATTTTGCAGGAATAGTGATAACGAACTTTTCGAGACGGCTGCCTTGGTTGTCTTATTGGACCTCAGATCGGCACCATTTTCATTTAATACCAACTAGACGTGATTATTGAAAGTCATTTAATAAATCCTCATCTGACATGACCATCTATTTAGGAAGAAAAGCAAAATGGCCCCTGTATGTCTTTTGAGCACCATTTTCATGTAGGACCACATATACTATGGGATGAATATATGTGTAAAGTTTTATTGCAATCCTCCATTTAGTTTACGATAAGTAGCAATAACAATACAACATGTGCTAAAAGACGGACGGACGGACGGACGATAGAAGAATGACAGACAATATGTCATCCTATATGCTCTTCTGGTCTAGGGCAAGCCGAGCCAAAAATGAAATGCATGAGACGTCGTGTATATAGAAGATTATCTGGCAGGACATAAAGTAAGGAAAATGGCAGTGAATACTCTAGCTAATGTTATCAACAAGATAAAGTAAGATTACAGCCCAAAAATACGACACTGCAACTTCAATCCCATTTCTGAAGATCTGCATGATGTCAAGGTATGATTTTGATTCCTAACACTTATAATGAGTCATTTGTACGGGACCCCCCGACTGGCACACATTGCAATATCTCTTCCATGTCATTTTCCGCTCTGATGATTCTTCCCATCCGTCTCATTGTTACATTTATAACAGCGCCTATTCAGATTTATTGGCCCGACATTTCTCTCTAATACCACATCTATCAAACCTTGGCGTATGAATACGTAATATAAAGTATATATTCACTGAGACCGGCCAATTTCAACTAGTGAAACTGTGTCAACTCTTTAACACATAAATCCCTTTCCTGTCAGTTTTACGAGTATCGTTTAGGCGAATCTGCCATTAGTATAAGCCTCAACAGAACATTTGAATATCATGTAAGTCCGCCATTAATGGGCCTCTAGTGTAATGTATTTGACTGAATATGATTCAATCATTTAAGCATGAATTTCTCCAAAGACGATGCATCAAACAACGAACATAAAATAGTGACTGGTTCCCAATATCGTTTAGCGAAACAATCATTGCGCATTCGAGGTTAGATAGTCATTATACATTCCAGTTTCAATAAAAACAGTACTTGTACAGACTGCGTTGCTGTTTTTATTGTAGCTGCTGCTGATTACACCATCAATTATAATTTACTATATATTGAGTACTATAGATAATTTATTTACTATATATTGAGTACTATAGATAATTGAAAATATATTGAGTACTATAGATAATTTATTTACTATATATTGAGTACTATAGATAATTGAAAATATATTGAGTACTATAGATAATTTATTTACTATATATTGAGTACTATAGATAAATGAAAATATATTGAGTACAATAGATAATTTATTTACTATATATTGAGTACTATAGATAATTTAAAATATATTGAGTACTATAGATAATTTAAAATATATTGAGTACTATAGATAATTGAAAATATATTGAGTACTATAGATAATATATTTACTATATATTGAGTACTATAGACAATTGAAAATATATTGAGTACCATAGATAATTTACTATATACTGATTACTATAGATAATTTACTATATATTTAGTATCATAGACAATTTACTATATATTGAGCACTATATATAATTTACTATATATTGAGTACTATAATTTACTTACTATATATTGAGTACTATAGATAATTGAAAATATATTGAATACTATAGATAATTGAAAATATATTGAGTACCATTGATAATTTACTATATATTTAGTATCATAGATAATTTACTGTATATTTAGTACTATATATAATTTACTATATACTGGATATCATAAATAATTCACTATATCTTACCTACCATATATAATTTAATATATAATTAGTATCATTGATAATTTATCATTTATTTTATATTCAGTAGCATAGATAATTTACTATATATTCAGTATCACAGACAATTTACTATATATTGAGCACTATATATAATTTACTATATATTGAGTACTATAGATAATTTACTATATATTTAGTTTCAATGATAATTTATAATTTACTATATCTTAATACTATATATTTAGTACCATAGATAATTTACTATATATTTAGTATCATAGATAATTTATTATATATTTAGTATCATAGATAATTAACTATATATTTAGTATCATAGATAATTTATTATATATTTAATATCATAGATAATTTACTATATATTGAGTACCATACATAATTTACTATATATTTAGTACTATATATAATTTACTATATATTGAGTACCATACATAATTTACTATATATTTAGTAGCATAGATAATTTACTATATATTGAGTACTATATATAATTTGTTATATATTTAGTAGCATAGATAATTTACTATATCTTAAGTGCCATATATATTTGACTATATTTAGTATGACATACACTTTAGTATATGTACAGTATGACAGATAATTTACTATATATTTAGTGCCATAGATAATGTACTATATATTTAATACCATAACTAATTTACTATATAGTTAGTAATATATATATATATATATATATATATATATATATATATATATATATATATATATATATATATATATATAAAGAAATGGGAAGATCAAATCGGTTCAAGAAACATGTCACGTACAGCAACAATAAATTAAAAATAACACATCCAATGATGTTCACCCGACACTTCTCTGTCTCAGCATCAATTGACTGAAGCGCCTTCTTAAATACAGTTAACCAATCAACTTTTATAAAAGTTTGGTAAGGGAAATTGGCTTGTCAAGACGATACAAAATATAACATTGCTAGACATAGACTTGATAGGTTCTGCTATTGGATGCGAGTAACAAGCACGTGGCAAATACCGCTACAAACTAAATAACGTGTTGATAAAACATAATTTCCTATGGCCGGAAAACATGCATTGGATTCGCTATATCTCCAAGTACATTTGGTCAGAGAGATGATAAATGATACGACAAAAACAACGACTCTAAATAAGAAAAAACACATTTGTATATAATGCCGATATGTGCAAAGACAAGGAGATAGAACGTTACACGCGAACATGATTGAGCTATTTTGTCTTCTGCCCGCCTATTTCTCTGCTACCAATATTCAGATGCTTCAGTGATGCGAGTACAATACTATTAGGAAACCAATACGTTGACATTATTGCTGAATGCACGTGACCGGTTCAACGAATCAGAGTTCAAAGTGTGACATGTTCAGCCAATTAGAATTCAGAATAAGCTGTACTAAAGAAATAAAGTATCCTGCACAATTTAAATTCGCAATGTACGATGCAAGGCAATCTCGTGCAAATTTGAACCTCGCATTGTACTATACTGGGTTATTTCGTTCATTATTTAATCTCATGCACACTTACATCTCGCATTGCACTATACAATGTAATCGCGTACTGCACACATGTAATTTTCGTCGCATTTCGTAATGTGACAATAAAATATTAATGACGAGACATTGATCTTTCTACAAAAATCTCAAGTTCGGTCGATCCTGTAGGGACACACTTATATCGAAGATAACTTCATGATTCTGAACCATTTCTTTATCTTTGATTGCAATCTTCTTAAAAACCGCGTTTTAATTAGTATTTTATATGTGAACGATTTAAATTTGAAATTTATCAAATGTGTAAAATAGCTTTAATTTGAATTTGATAAAATGTGTAAAGGGTATTTTGAATTTAATAAATTCTGTAAATGTGATCCAGCGAACGGAAGAGATGTGATCAGACTTGATTTCTCTCTCACGTCTCACTTGAAATACAATTTCTCACAGGGGTTTAACACACATGTAATAATGTAACTGTGCTCCAAAAACTCTGACGTCACAACGCCCCCGTCGGTCCCTGGGTACCAAACATAAAGAACGCAGTGATAAAGAATACTCAGAAATGTACGACAATTTTCTGTGAACATCACCGAACTTTTGGATGGAAACGTTGGTAGCTATTATCGCCAGTTAAAACGCCGTCACAGAAACCAAGATTAATTCAAGTATGTATGGACAGTAATAAATGTAATACTCAATAAATAGTTGTAAAAAAAAATAACAGTAATTACCGCTGTACTCAACTAACTGTTTGTCTTGTACTTTTACATCTCCGCCTGCCACAGACACAATCGAACTGGTTAGGTAACATATTAATCTTTTTAATGCGCATTAATTAATTTATATTTTTAAAAAAGTAACTAAATTACATTAGATAATAATAATAATAATAATAATAATAATAATAATAATAATAATAATAATAATAATAATATTAATTCGATCGCTATTTCGATTTTTTTTGTTATTATTATTAACATTATTATTATTATTAACACTATTATTAACATTATTATTATTATTGTTATTATTATTATTATTATTATTATTTACATTAGTAATAGTAGCAGTAGTAGTAGTAGTAGTAGTAGTAGTATTGACATTATTATTATTAGTAGTAGTAGTAGGAAGAGGAGGAGGAGGGGATGAGGAGGAGGAGGGGAGGAGGAGGAGGAGTATTAACATTATTATTAGTGCACTTATCGTTCTCTCTTGAGACCCTGGCATGCTTTATCGCCTGGGTTAAGATTGATTTGTTCTTATCATAAGTTATTTGTCCTTAGAATTTTTTGGTCGCCTTTAATTTTACGCAATGGTTGTCTCAAAGTACATTTTTGTATCTGTATTATTCATTTAATAACAAACAATATCATAGCTAATTGATATATATATTTCTATAATTTATGATTGAGTATTACTGTTTGTATAAGTTTAGTAAATCACAAGAATCGGACCAACACGAATTAAATAAAATGAAGTATATACATATGCACATTACAGAATCACCATGGCCTTTCAACGCTGCAAGGGGTAAATTGTATATAATTAAGTATACATAATTTTAGCATATGTATAATAGTCTTTAACCCACCTGGAGCTATCAAATATGTATAAGAACCGGACCGACGTGGATAAAACATATGACGTTCAGTTAATCGAATCCATTAAACTTTTAATACAATTGACTCTTTTCAAGTCACAACTTATTTTGGTCGAAATTTGAGACCGTACACTCGCAGAAATAATGAAAAGCTATACACGAGGTAACTAATAATATATCAGTTTCATTGTCATGTATGTATGTATGTATGTATGTATGTATGTATGTATGTATGTATGTATGTATGTATGTATGTATGTATGTATGTATGTATGTATGTGTGTATGTGTGTGTGTGCGTGCGTGCGTGCGTGCGTGTGTGCATGCCTTAGCGTTAAACGGCACACCAGCACAATTATAGCAATAGTGTGACAATTAAAAGTAAAGTTCTATAAGTGTATAAATGAATTTCATAACAAAGTATATATATATATATATATATATATATATATATATATATATATATATATATATATATATATATTACACAAAGGGTGATTTGATAAAAGATGAATTAAAAATATTCAAGCAAAGTAATATCCCGTTAACTGAAAATGCCTTTGAACCTCTTTTCATATTTTATGAATTATAAATTTAGTTTCTTATAGACATTGACGAAGAATATTGTCACGTGATCCCATCATTTGATATACACGAATTTCAAAATGACTGCCTCTGTGCGACCAAGAAAAGGATAAACATAACACAAGCAGGTCTCAATCGCGTGTGAAATCAGAAGATTATACATGCCGTCGGTCACATTCATGCAAGTCATCTAACAATGCTGCAAGCACAGCTTAAATAAAAACCATTTATACTAACCCAAAATAGACTTTGGAAAACTTCTTTGTTAATCATTTATACAGATAATGTGGGTATTAATAAAACGGAAATGACGGTAAGTGATTCATTTTAAACATGAATATACATGTGTGTATATATATATATATATATATATATATATATATATATATATATATATATATATATATATATATATATATATATATATATATATATATATATATATATAATGTATGAATGTATGTCTAATTTACAAATATCTCAAAGATGAATATATCCAGTTAACAAATATTTCATACAAGAACGCATCTCAAGTTAACAAATATTTCATTTAACAAAATTAAAATTAAAATTTAACAGAATTTAAATCAAAGCTTAAACCACAAATTCTACCGCATATCGACAAAACAACTGGATCACTGTCAAACCTTATACGTAACGGATTGCTGTCAAACCTTATACGCACTGGTCATTGTCAAACCTTATAAGCATTGGATCACTGTCAAACCTTATACGCATTGGATCACTGTCAAACCTTATACGCATTGGATCACTGTCAAACCTTATTCGCGTTGAATTACTGTCACACTTTATACGTAACGGATTGCTGTCAAACCTTATACGTAACGGATTGCTGTCAAACATTATACGTAACGGATTGCTGTCAAACCTTATACGTTACGGATAGCTGTCAAACCTTATACGCACAAGATCACTGTCATACCTTTTACGCTCTTGCGGCTAAGCTAAGAAAGATAACGTTTCAAGGTTAATTGCGGGATCTCAGCACAAAATATACGCCGCCTGATCGTCATGAAACGACAGAGGTCGTTTAGCTGTATTCAATAGTTTTATTGGAAAAAAAAAGAATTGAGAAATTATCTGAAATTTATTTTTGACACAATGGGCAGTGCATATACTGCCTAACAAAAAGTATTCAATTTCTTTGTACTCCCCCCACCACCACCACCAAAAAAGAAAGTACTTGCATCCATTAATTACGAATGTACGGCTATCATATTCAACGGCCATTTTTCTCTTGTACATTTAATAACAAAAGGCTCACTGAGCTAGGTGCGTGTAACAAGACACGTATTAATTACTGCGAGAGAAATACGCAATAATGCGTACGGTATGAAATCGCATTTTGCATGCTCAACACGGCCTAAAGACAGTTTACCTGACTCTCTTCCCAATTATGAAACGGAAATGAAAATGACAGAGTTATGAGGTGTTCAATAATTGTTTATGGGTGGAGTAGTGAGCATTTTTTAATTTGTTGTATATTTTTTAGGCAAATGGTCGTAATTTGACACAGTGCAAGTTATATCTACGCTCGCACTTAAACAGGAAATGTGCAAAATGACGTACTTATCAGTACTCTCACACAAACTGCCCTTGGGTAAAATAAAGTATAGCAGTACTGTAGCCAAAATTGGGATTGGTTATATCAAAACTCTGCCCCAAGCTGTTATTGGGTATATCAGTAATCTGACCCAAACTGTTATTGGGTATATCAGTACTCTAGCCAAAGCTGTGATTGCGTATATCAATAGTCTGCCTCAAGCTGTGAATGGGCATATCAGTAATCTGACCCAAGCTGTTATTGGGTATATCAGTACTCTAGCCAAAGCTGGGATTTTGTTTATCAATACTCTGCCCCAAGCTGTGAATGGGGCATATCAGTACTCTGACCCAAGCAGGGACTCGAGAAGATTCAGTATACATCTGTACCCTTGCCCAAGTACATGGCACAACATCTGTGCATTTTGTTCCATTCTTTTACTCCCGACAAGCAAGGAATGTCCCTATCTGCTCGCTTCTGTTTAGTTTCTAACGGAACATTGGAAATCACTGTGTGGATCAACACATCATCGGTCGAGAGATACGATTAATAAGGTTTATGTATTTTAGTTCATGTACAAAATATCTTGTGAAGATTCACGGGGAACAAAGATTCTGTTCAAGATAAAAGGCACAATGGTCTTGTGTAGGTCCATTGGGTCAGTGTAGGTCCATAGGGTCAGTGTAGGTCCATAGGGTCAGTGTAGGTCCATTGGGTCAGTGTAGGTCCATAGGGTCAGTGTTGATCCATAGGGTCAGTGTATGTCCATAGGGTCAGTGTAGGTCCATAGGGTCAGTGTAGGTCCATTGGGTCAGTGTAGGTCCATAGGGTCAGTGTAGGTCCATAGGGTCAGTGTAGATCCATAGGGTCAGTGTAGGTCCATAGGGTCAGTGTATTATAGGGTTTCTATTAATGAGAAAACTGTTTTTCTTCCTTTTGGGAGCATATACAAATATTTATAACGATGTAGGCGTACTAAAGTTTCACTTTTTCATACTTCATTTTAGCAGCTAATCTCTAGTTTTTGTCCCTAGCTCACACGAGATAAACAAAATTAATAATCTTTAGAACAGTATATCAGTGAAGAATGCGTGTAAATAAATCTTAAAACTGTCATAAGTCAATATGATGCTTATAATCTTTTAAGCAGTTTATTATGGGTCGATATCTGCAAATAGACATTAAAACACCAACATGGGTGTTCACAACGTGTAAATGAACTTCAAAACACTCTATTAGTGGTCAATACGTTTACATACATCTGAAAATACTCTATCAGTGGTCAATACGTGAAAATACACTTGAAAACACTCTATCAGTGGTTAATACTTGTAAGTATACTAGAAAACACTCTATCGGTTGTTAATACATGTAAACACAAATGAAAACACTACTGGTGGTTAATACGTGAAAATACATTGAAAACACTCCATCAGTGGTTATAACGTGTAAATACACTTTAAAACACTCCACTGGTGGTTAATACGTGTAAATACACTTTAAAACACTCCACTGGTGGTTAATACGTGTAAATACACTTGAAAACACTATTGATGGTTAATATGTGTAAATACACTTGAAAACACTCCATCAGTGGTTATAACGTGTAAATACACTTTAAAACACTCCACTGGTGGTTAATACGTGTAAATACACTTTAAAACACTCCACTGGTGGTTAATACGTGTAAATACACTTGAAAACACTATTGATGGTTAATATGTGTAAATACACTTGAAAACACTATTGATGGTTAATGTGTAAATACACTTGAAAACACTATTGATGGTTAATACGTGTAAATACACTTGAAAACACTATTGATGGTTAATATGTGTAATTATACTTTAAAAGACTATCCGTGGTTGATGCGCGTAAATACACCTTAAAACACTATATCGGTGGTCAGTGCTTGTAACTACACCTGAAAACACTCTATCAGTGGTCAGTATTTGTATATTCACTTTAAACACTATGTCAGTGCCCGATACGTGAATTTAAAAACTTTAAAACATTATAATAGTTGTCACTACGTGTATTATACCAGTACTATTATTCAACCTGTTGTTTTTCGCTTAGTAATTTTTTGTGAAGGCTAACATCGGAGTACATCATGTTATACTACCTTGGTACACGCTACCATGACACACTAAATCATATTATACTGCTTTGATACACTACCTTGATACACAATATGTCATACTGCTTTGATACACTACTTTGATACACTATATGTTATACGGCTTTGATACACTATATGTTATACGGCTTTGATACACTACCTTGATACACTATATAATGTTATACTACTTTAATACACTTACTTTATAACTACATCATGTTATACTACGTTGATACGCTACCATGATACACTAAATCATGTTATGCTACTTTGATACGCTACCATGATACACTATATCATGTTATGTTACTCCGACACACTACCGTGATACAGTATATCTTGTTTTACTTTGATTCATAACCATGATAGATTATGGATTATGTTCAATATACGTCATTGTGAAATTTTGTATCAATATAAACGAACTTCAAGTTTTATTTTACATAACAAGAATGCGATATATATAAATATATTCAGAATCCGATTTTATTGTCAACACCCACATAATTAAAGCTAGAGTACATTGTAAATTAGATCTTTAAACGTCAAAGATTGTAACACGAAACTATGCATGTACTTTTCCATCCATCCATCCATCCATCCATCCATCCATCCATCCATACATACATACATACATACATACATACATACATACATACATACATACATACATACATACATACATACATACATACATACATACATACATATAACAGTCATTAATCTACACGAAGGGGTGGAAGAAAAGGTTTGAGATGGCGGGATGGACCTCCTGTAGAATGACTGCGACCGTTTTGGTGAAAATAAAGGATAATTTGTCGGATTAGATTCATGCGATGTTCGTCTGAGAGTTATGCACTGATACGTTGGAACATTCGCATGGCTTTTATATGTCACGTTTAGATAGACTGATGATGATGATGATTTATTATTGATCTCCTAGTTATTAAGTCTGTAAGACCAAACTATAAGAATGGAACACTCCATGATAGTATTATCGGCTTGCGTTATGTATTACTACAAGTGCATATGTACCGCTATTTGTTGACGTCAGCATTGTGTATATTTACACAATAATAATCAACCGGATACGGGTGATATAAACAAACCGTGCGAAACTTTTTACAGCATGGATACGTCTCGACATTTCTTCTCTAGCCCGGCTAATTATTTATCCTCTCTGATACATAATAACTGACCAACATGGTCAGACAGACCACCATGCAATCAAACTCGCCAACATAGTCAGACCTACTAACATTGTCAAACTTGCCAACATCGTCAGACCTACTAACATTGCCAAACTCGCCAACATAGTCAGACCTACTAACATTGCCAAACTCGCCAACATAGTCAGAGCTACCCATATGCAGTCAAACTTGCCTTGTTTTAAAACAAACAAGAAAAAAATATGAAAAAATGAAACTCTTTACCGTAGTTTAAAAATGGCCATGGTCTACTAAGTTATGTAGAACTTCACATACAAGATTCATGCTCGTATATTCTGACGGTTTCTGTCTGGTCTCAACTATTTTGTAATTATTTCTATTTTTAATTTATACGAAAGGGTCGCAAGTGTATGCGTTTGCTCCCGCAAAGGTTACATGTCAGTTTTAAAGAAAGAAAAATGAAAGAACGATAAACGCAGTAAAAGCGATATAAGATAAAGTATATATATATATATATATATATATATATATATATATATATATATATATATATATATATATATATATATGACTAACAAATCATTGCACTTTAGATCAATTCAATTTGAATGGGGTAAATGTACTGAAGGATATGGTCAATTTATATTACGTCAAGATGAGTCAACGAATCAAAAAACCACCAGGTGAGGATAATTACAAATATGATGAAGCAATAAATACACAGGAGTGGTTCAACATTTGAATAATGATCCACTTAGTTACTGATTGTGTCCATTTTTAATATATGCAAACACCATACGTGCCACAAACACGGTGTGACAAGTAAAAATTTGCAGAGACAGAGACAGAGACAGATATCTCTCTCTCTCTCTCTCTCTCTCTCTCTCTCTCTCTCTCTCTCTTATTGAATCTTGTTATACCCATTAAATGTTTGAATACCATCTGTTTAGTGTCAATCCGTGAGAAGAAGCTGTACAGACCTAAGATAAAATTTCGCCATGTTAATCAGTAATCCACTAAGGAAGAAACATGAGCAGCACGAATGACTGCATGCAAAACGTCGCATTAGTCACTCAAAACTCGGTCATGTTATTCCACCGCCATATGGACCTGTTATCGTGCATAGAAACATGGGTGACACGGTGTAACAGTAAATAACGGGTTTATCCACCTCGATAAATATCCACTGTGATAAATGGTCCTGTATCTACAATCTGTGACAAACGTATATTTCAGATTCAATAAAGATTTGTTATAAAAAAAAATATTTTTGAAAATGAACATTTTGTAGAAGATAGATAATGGTTCTCTCACTCTTGTGTTTATCTCCTGTGACATATCTGCGGCAAAATTCTATACATTTTTGACTCACTGGAATATGTTTTTACATGTGGGACACTTTATTTACGAGTGATAAAGAAAATGCTTGCAAACATTACCGTAGAGTGAGCATGGGAATCATGTGCTTCTAAAAATGCACATAAACAAACAAACAATCAAACAAAAACAGCATATATCTGGTACGAAGAGGTAAATTATACAGCTCGTGGAACTTTTTCACAAAAAAGTTAACGTTTAGTCAAAATGAAGTTTTCGACACGTTTAATCTTAATTAGAATGTAATCTTAATTTGAGTGTAATCTTGAAACACTGAATGCAACTATTCATATGGTATTTATACAAATAATATTATCTCTGAAAATCAAGATAAGAAAATGTACATCACCTCTTTTTTAAAATTGTATTCGAAACAAGAACATTATTAAAACATAAAAAATACAGATATTATTTTTCTTCAACACAGACAATCGCTGACGGACGTATAAAGTTGCTTCATGCTTCGTTACAAAGGTAGTTACAAGTATGCACTAAACGCATTTTTTTTTAGTTTCAAACGCAGTTATTCGATAATATTTACTCATTAAATGAAACATCATATTTCACAAAGATACTTTCAGGCCTTCTAACCTAGATTGTACTTTTAACGATTATAATCAACTCGTATCTTAATCCCTCCATTTCGTATCTGAATTCAAGAGGTCGTTGACACGGCTTCTTCTGTGATAATAGCACACAAGCAGATACGCGGGCTATTTTCTGATCATAATAAATTCGACATCGTTGTTATCGGGGCAGTGGTCCTGTTGTTCCAGTGAGATGCACGGATTTGGGGGATGGGCACAGTGATAACCACTTTACGATGAAATCACTCCGCCTATCAAGTCATAAAGAGAGAATGTGCGTGCATAGGAATGTCCGCAGACGGACCTTTCAGGTTCCTTCGCTCAGGCATTGTGGCAAGACGGTATTAAAGATAGGATCCTTCACTCAGGCATTGCGGGTGTATCACACGATATCAGACTGATATTCAATATAAAACTATATTTCAGAATGTTAAGGGGGGTGAAGCGCGTGATGTGTGGCAAGAAAAAAAAATGTTATCGAACCGATATTCAGTACCATTTGAAGAAACTATTACATAAAAACATATTTAGTGCCCGATTAACGAGTCAAGACCATGACCTTGACACCCAACGTAGCAACCACGATCTGACGTCACATACATCTGGATGACCTCTGGCTTTTCTGCATTAGTTTTAAATCTCAGCCGACTAGAACAAACGGCCAGAGCCCTTAAAGAAAACAGAATCCGATCAGGCGATAACACCAGCTGAGATAAATACCTGGTATCATAGCGTCTTAAATTTGTTTTGCATTGCTGACATCATTTGCACGAATCTTTATTAATAAGAAACTGAGAGGCATACATGTAGGCCGAATACGAAGTACTTATCAAGACGGCGACATCTGCGTCGTACACAATTTATGCCCATAATTTTGAAATGTTTCGTGAAAAATTATGAAGCACACCGAAACTACTGAAATAGTCAATAATTATAATGGTTGAATGTCTTGTCAGGGCGATTCTGGCCTTTTCAAACGTTTCGACCGATCGCTGCAGTTGGGCTGGCACACAAAGTCAATACCAGAAAACAAAAAGTTTTCCAAATACTGGTGTCGTAAGATGGTGCGATTAAATCCAGTAATCATAAAAAGGCATGTTACCCACCTAGCTACCACTGTCACCATGAAAGTTACAACGAGGAGTAAAGAAACGACGCTCGGTTTAAAGTTACAACTAAGAGTAAAGAAAAGACGCTCGGTTTAAAGTTACAACTAAGAGTAAAGAAAAGACACTCGGTTTAAAGTTACAACGAAGAGTAAAGAAAAGACGCTCGGTTTAAAGTTACGACGAAGAGTAAAGAAAAGACGCTCGGTTTAAAGTTACAATGAAGAGTAAAGAAAAGACGTTCGGTTTAAAGTTACAATGAAGAGTAAAGAAAAGACGCTCGGTTTAAAGTTACAACGAAGAGTAAAGAAAAGACGCTCGGTTTAAAGAGTTCTAATAAAAACCACTGCCGCCATGAAAGTTACAAGAAGAGTAAAGAATAGACGCTCGGTTTAAAGAGTTCTAATAAAAACTACTGCCGTCATGAACATTACAACGAAAAGTAAAGAATAGAAGCTCGGTTTAAAGAGTTCTAATAAAACATTTCGTAATTACTTTAGTGATATACCAGACCGGTTTCAGAACACGAGTGATTTACATGAATAACTATTTTAAGAATCGAGGCCATGGGTGGCTGAGTGATTTACATGAATAACTATTTTAAGAATCGAGGCCATGGGTGGCTGAGTGATTTACATGAATAACTATTTTAAGAATCGAGGCCATGGGTGGCTGAGTGATTTACATGAATAACTATTTTAAGAATCGAGGCCATGGGTGGCTGAGTGATTTACATGAATAACTATTT
This sequence comes from Unio pictorum, assembly GCA_030141615.1. Taxonomy (NCBI): domain Eukaryota; kingdom Metazoa; phylum Mollusca; class Bivalvia; order Unionida; family Unionidae; genus Unio; species Unio pictorum. The sequence goes on along the minus strand of JARLTB010000017.1, from coordinate 7,036,790 downwards.
TAAGAATCGAGGCCATGGGTGGCTGAGTGATTTACATGAATAACTATTTTAAGAATCGAGGCCATGGGTGGCTGAGTGATTTACATGAATAACTATTTTAAGAATCGAGGCCATGGGTGGCCGAGTGATTTAAATGAATAACTATTTTAAGAATCGAGGCCATGGGTGGCTGAGTAATTTACATGAATAACTATTTTAAGAATCGAGGCCATGGGTGGCCGAGTGATTTACATGAATAACTATTTAAAGAATCGAGGCCATGGGTGGCTGAGTAATTTACATGAATAACTATTTTAAGAATCGAGGCCATGGGTGGCCGAGTAATTTACATGATTAACTATTTTAAGAATCGAGGCCATGGGTGGCTGAGTGATTTACATGAATATTTATGTCAAGAATCGGTCCGATGTATAATATTTTCCAAAACACACCTGAGCGTATTTCTCACTTATTATGGAGAATTTTTCCATCGGGTTTGTTTATACCGCTTCCAGGCTTTATTTTCTATTCAAATAATACTGAATTTGATTTACGTTATCTACACTGGTATGGCACTTTAAGGGATTTGAATCATTGATGGTATAAGGTATTCCCCAATATGGCCTTGGATTTGCGCTATAATAAACAGCGATCAATTCAAGAAAAGAATATGAATACTGATGCTTAAATGACAACTAGTCGGATAGATAAATTCTGTTTAAAAAAATTAAAATGTGTGTGTGATTTGGATTTTTGACGTAGCTTTAACAGTTGTTTTTAGTCATATCTATATGATGTATGCAGTGTGCCAGCTTATAGTGATGTCTAGCACTGGGGCATCATGCTGCAGCCATGTAGCACGATGTCTCACCCTGTCAAATTATCCTGACACCAGGCAGACTAGTCATTACACTTAATTACGAGTGAGTGGTGTTAGTACCATTATCCTAAGTCTTTAGAATGAATCGGTAGAGGTCCGAACCCGCGACATCTCGCATCCGAAGCGGACGCTCTAACCACTAAGCGACTGGAGCGGAACAGAAGTATGTCTTAATATCACTATAACATATATACGTACCATGTATTAAAAGCAAATTACATAGATAATTGAGAAATCTGTGCAGAACCTTTTCAAAACATAATATGTATGGGCAGTACTCGTGGTACACTTTAAACCTCATATTCGTTGCGATACTTACCGACTGCAGAAGGCAGTCCTACATTCTCGTTCATATAAAAGAAAATTATAATTGTAGAATTGTACACTTCGCTCACATCTGAAAAGCCGTTCGTTCACAAGTGATGTAACAAAATAATATTGCTGATTTTCTTCCCCACAGGTTTACCTTTTTTCTAAGACTTACACGAAGATTGCGAAATTATCCAAATCCAAAGAATACACACACACACGCACGCACACACACACCCTCTTGATCAACACTGAACGGAGCAAAGTCCATTGTCAAAGCATTTCAACATGTCAGACCGATTTGTCTTTTCATTTTATTGCTTAAAAACGTTATATTTAACCTTTTATGCAAGAGTCATATCTGATCCATTATCCAAGAGTCATGTATGGTTCGTTATCAAAGAGTCCTTTCTGACACATTATCCAAAGTCCTCACTAACCCATTATCCAAAGTCCTCACTGACCCATTATCCAAGCGTCCTATATGACCCATTATCAAAGGTCCTCACTGACACATTACTAGAGTCATATTTGATCCATTATCAATAGTCATCTCTAAATATTATCCATGAGCCCTATATGAGCCATTACCAAGGAGTCCCGTTTGAGACATTGACAAAGAGTTCTATTTGATACATTGACAAAGTGACATATTCGATGCATTACCAAACAGTCCTATTTGATACATAACCAAAGAGACATTTGATACACTGACAAAGAATCATATTTGATACATTGATAAAGAGTCATATTTGATACGTTGACAAAGAGTTATAATTGATACATTACCAAAGAGTCCTATTTGATACATGACCAAAGAGACATTTGATACATTGACAAAGAATCATATTTGATACATTGACAAAGAGTCATATTTGATACTTTGACAAAGAGTTCTAATTGATACATTACCAAAGAGACATTTGATACATTGACAAAGAGTCATATTTGATACGTTGACAAAGAGTTCTATTTGATACATAACCAAAGAGTTCTCGTTGATACATTGACAAAGAGTCCTATTTGATACATTGACAAAGAGTTATATTGTATACATTGACAAAGTGTCATCTTCGATACATTGACAAAGAGTTCTATTTGATACATTGACAAAGAGTTCTATTTGATACATTGACAAAGAGTTCTATTTGATACATTGACAAAGAGTTCTATTTGATACATTGACAAAGAGTTCTATTTGGCAAAGATCAATTTACTACTAGATACATCAGATTATTGCCCCCCTCCCCCTTTTTATTTCCTAAGGCGAAACTTCGAAAGAACACAGAACGATCAAACATGTATTCGCTTCTTCCACTTTTCACGCTTTCCCAGTGTTAACTGTAAACCAATTGGTATCTTTAATTTAGGAAAGAAGAAGAAAAAACAAGTATGCGCAGATATTGTATTTTGCAGATTTTTTCCCCTTTAAAACCCATCAAAATAAATTGCAAACAAATAAATTATTTGTTGATTTACTGTCTTGAAAATTAGGAAAACATCCCTAGCCTTTAAGACAAACTAAAACAAATAACAATAATGATAAATGAGCCTACCACGTAGTAGTTACTGAAGGACTCCTGGGACAGACACCGTGCCCAAGTCAATATCTGTTATAGTGCTACGGTATTAAGGTCGATATCGGTTGTAATATTTTGCCGTAAGTGACAATCATCCGTACAAACTATCAATTATAAGCGGTATTGTGTCAAATGTGGAAGCTATAGCTAATTCAAATACTGAATAGGAATATGGAGTGAAAAGCACTGCATAAAGCAAACAGCCTCAAAACATTCATGAACTAAATTCATAAAACTGTACTACAAAAACCAAACTAGCTAACTGGCATAACACCAGAATCGGTCAAGTGAATGAACACGTGTCAGGCCGATCGCGCTTTGATGCGCGCCAGAAAAGCTTCACTGAATAGTAGGCGATAAGATATATCAACTGTACCGAATCGATCATCAGATGACGTACGTTGTAATTTTTTTTGGTAATAATGTTTTTAATCTTCGTTCCAGAACTTTCGCCAATGGTAACGGGTACTGGCGTCATTAAACCTACAGGGTACAACCATCATATGATGACAGATCGCTCTTGCATCACGATCGTGTGTGTGTGTGTGTGTATATATATATATATATATATATATATATATATATATATATATATATATAATAAACTAAATGAAAAACATTTACAAGTCATGAAAATGGTGTATTGGAACGGATACAGTATGAAAAGTAAGAGGCAGGTTTTTCTCGTTTACTCTTGATACACCTGTATTACAGTAGTATACGTTTCGCAGATACTGACTGAATCATGTGCGTAAGCACCGATACATCTATTGCGTGACATAGAACGTTTTCTTGTTGAAGTAACATCTCGATAAGGCTGACCTGAAAGCATAAACATACATCTGAAAAACCACGATAATCGCATGATGTGTAAACAATACGTCTGGAAAACCCGTCAATACGATGATCGGGTAGTCTCGCCTTCTCCTCAAATTCCTTGTTTCGCCATCTTAATGACAGGGCGTCGACAGCAAGGATTGCATTATCTTGACTTCTTTCTGTGCAGCAAGAAGTACGAAACAAGATGGGAAGTCAGCCAAGATCGCAATCTTTGCTTTATGAAGATTCCAGATTTTTATTTCGGTTAATCCCCCGGGAACTCGAAATTCAATTATAAAAAAGACATCGATCTCTTCTTATCAGCGGAACACATCCTAATATATACACGTGGGAACTCTTATCACTATAAATACGAAATTTGCTAAAAGGATTAGTTTTTCTGTATCACTTTTATTTTCTGCTCCACAAACCACACGGCATGATTGTTGTGACTGTATGAATGACTACTCGATTGGTGGACTTACAAGCAACCTGGCAATAGAGAAAACAAGCAAGCAAGTTCGTAAGCTAGCAAGCATTAGTATGATCAGCTGACACTGATAGCTGATCCCTTTTTCTTTCTTCTATTGCTACTCTTTCAGACGTCGGTCCATGTGCATCAATGTATCTTCAAGGGCTAGTTGTAACAACAAGCTGTCCATGTGAAGTATACTTTCCAAACCATCAATGTATCTTCAAGGGCAAATTATAACACCATGTTCGTAGTGTATACTTTAACCATCAATGTATCTTCAAGGGCAAATTATAACAGCATGTTCGTAGTGTATACTCTCCAAAGTAACGATATATCGTCATGGGCTAATAATAACAACAAGCTGTCCACGTGAAGCATACTCTCCAAATCGTCAATGTATATTCATGGGCTAATTGTAGCAACATGCTGCCTGAGAAATATACTCTCCAAACCATCAATGTTACTTCAAGGGATAACTGTAAGAATGTAATGTCCTTTTAGCATTGCTCTCCAAATCATCAATATATTTTGAAAACCTAATTATAACTGCATGCTGTCCGTGAAGTATACTCTCGAAATTAGCAATGTATCTTCAGGGGCTAATTGTAACAACATGCTGTCCACGTGACGTATACTCTCAAAACCATCAATGTATCTGCAGGGACTAATTGTAACATGTTGTCTGTGAAATATAATCTCCAAACCATCGATGTATCTTTATAATAACAACAAGCTGTCCACGTGAAGCATACTCTCAAACCGTCAATGTATCTTCATGGGCTAATTGTAACAACATGCTGCCTGAGAAATATACTCCTCAAAGCATCAATGTATCTTCAAGGGATAACTGTAAAAATGTAATGTCCTTTTAGCATACTATCCAAATCATCAATATATTTTGAAGGGCTAATTGTAACTACAGGCTGTCAGTGAAGTATACTCTACAAACTATCAATGTATCTTCAGGGGCTAATTGTAACAAGATGTGGTCTGTGAAATATATTCTCCTAACCATCGATGTATCTTGAACGGATAATTGTAAAAGCATACGCTCCATACAAGCACTGTGTTTGTGATTTGGATTTTTATTGTACCTTTTAACATTTTTTTTTCAGTAATACCGTTTCGATGTCTGCAGTGTGGTAGTTTATAGTGATGCCTAGCACTGTGGCATCATGCCGCAGACGGTGAAACACTCCACACTGGCATTGCATCTTCACTGGTTAGTTGGAAAAACACTGTCGGTGAAACACTACACACTGACATTGCAGCTTCAATGGCTAGTTGGAAAAACACTGTCGGTGAAACACTACACACTGGCATTGCATCTTCAATGACTAGTTGGAAAAAGACACCGTCCGTGAAACACTTCAGACTAGCGTTGCATCTTCAATGGCTAGTTGGAAAAAGACACTGTCCGAGAAACACTCCACAATGGCATTGTATCTTCAATAGCGTGTTGTGAAACACACTCCACACTGACATTGTATTGGTAATGGCTAATTGAATCACGTGTACATGTCTATAAAACACTCGACGTAGGAAATGTTATGTTCAATGGCTAAATGTAAAAACACGCTGTCCGTAAAATACCCTCGACACGGACATTGCATATTCATGTGCTATTTGTAAAATCACCGTGTCCGTGAAATATCTTCAACACGGGCATTGTATTATTTATGCGCTAATTGAAAAAAAAAAAACACGCTGTCCGTGAATTTAATACCCTCCATACGGGCATTGTATATTAATGTCCTAATTGTAAAAGCACAGTGTTCATGAAATACTCTCCACACGGGCATTGTATGTTCATGTCATAATTGAATTTTGTAAAAAGTGTCAGTGAAACAAGCTCATCGCACACGCAATGTATGTCTCTCACCCCAATTACGAAAATGAAAAGCCATTTCCTTTCAAATATGCTTGGTTGTAATATTTAGAAAACTTTTATGCGATTGTGAAAATAATGCAATATATCTACACTAACAAAATTCTTTAAGTCGGTAACCTAGCAACTGTATAGATTAGCAACCTACGAGCTGCATAGAACAATACCCTAACAACTATATAGGTCAGTACCTAGCAACTGTAAAGATCAGTACCCTAGCAACTGTTAAGGTCAGTACCCTAGCAACTGTTAAGGTCAGTACCCTAGCAACTGTTTAGGTCAGTACCCTAGCAACTGTTGAGGTCTGTACCCTAGCAACTGTACAGATCAGTACCCTAGCAACTGTTTTGGTCAGTACCATAGCAACTGTTTAGGTCAGTACCCTAGCAACTATAAAAGTTATTGCCTTAGAAACTGTACAGGTCAAAACTCTGAGAACTGTATAGTTCCCTAGCAACTGTATGGGTCAGTACCCTAGCAACTATAAAGGCCAATACCCTAGCAAATGTTTATGCTGGTACCTCATCTCAAATACACAAATAACAAAAGGTCTGATGACCTATTTATCAGCAGCTTTTCCATTCCTTATCGATATAAAGTACGCACATTACGGATATAACGTACAGTGCGTTAGGATTTATGGACAGGTATCAGAGACGCTCAACAATAATTTGGCTTAGTCGGCTTTTAAGTTCGTTAGATACTTCGAAGATATCGTGGCGCACACGAGCTGCCCGTAAACCGAGTAGAGTTCGATAAGCGTGTTACTCCTTAACATCGCTCGCATTTTAATTAATGTGATTTATATTCCTCCAGGGGTTGGTAACATGAAACAATTTACATAAACAGTGGAGGAGGAAGGCCATTTTGACAACTTCATTCCATCAATGAAGTTCGAAAGCAGCTAATGTCATGTGTTTAATCAAATCAGCGAGCTATGAATATTTTAATATGTGATCAGTACTTCTCTTCGAATAAACCATACCGTATAATATGTTTTCCATATTGCATATTTTCAAACACTGCAAATGAATATTATTGGTATGAAACAAGGACGAAAAAGAAAACATTACAAGAAAATGAGATATGTGCCACAAGTATATATATATATATATATATATATATATATATATACACACACACACACACACACACACACACACTATTAGTGGCGTTCTATACTCGACTTCTAAAATTATTTGCATAATTTCTGATTGACATTTGTACCAAATAAGCATTTATTCCAGACCAAAATATAGCATAAATTATGAATAGAAGAGAGAGGAGTAAGGAGGATAAACTTATTCAATATACACGAAAATTAAAATCTCTAAATAACATAGAGGGATTGCAAACATGTCATGTGACAAATCAATTTGAAATCAACCCTTCATCGCACAGTGCATGTATTACAGACGAACACTGGAAATAATGTATTGTGTTGTTAGTGCTGACCACGAAATTGATTGGTAATATCTAACCACGAAAGTCAACGTATGTCAATAGACTTTTGTTTCTCATAATGCTCATAGTCGAGTGAATTTCGTGGTTGCTACAAACAACGAATTTCAAGACAGAACAAAGAATGAACCTTTTGTGGACACAAATAAAAACGCTTCACCCAAATCATAAATTTAAGTAGACTAAAAGTCTAATTAGACAGCTTGAAATCTCCCTCCAACTACAATATTTTTCATTAAAAAATAAAATATATTCAGTCATTTTTCGCAAAACGATTTAAAGTTATGGCAATTAAAAAAGAACTGACGTTGACCAATCAACTGCATAATGACATGATTATAACCGTACAGGAAACAAAACAAATGTACCAATGAGTAACCAGTCAACACCACTATATCATGATCATTTACCATAAAGAAAACGTAAATAGAACAATAAGTAACCAGTCTACACCACTATGACATGATCGTAACCATATAGGAAACGTAAATGAAACAATGAGTAAGTAACCAGTCAAAACCACTATGTCATGATCATAACCATAAAGAAAACAAGGAAACGTAAATAAAACAATAAGTAACCAGCCAATACCACTATGACATGATCATAACCATAAAGGAAACGTAAATATAACAAGTAACCAGTCAAAATCACAAGGTCATGACCACAAACATAAAAAGAAACGTAAGGTTGTATTCTATAGCTTTTTTGTGCATGGAGTTAGATTTCTAAAGATAACGAATATCACTGGTTTACCTCCATAGTTATACAGGTTATTTATAAAAGACTTTGTACATCTTAATTATTGTTAAAACAACGTTTAATTCCCTATATTTTGCTGTATGATTGATGGCTTACAGAAGATGTATTTTCTAGTCTGGCATAATGTGTTTTCCCTATATTTATAATTGCTGAAGATAGTGTACTTTAGACTCAGGCTGACTTTTCGAGCATATTGAAGCAGTCATTTTTATTAGCTGTGTGCTTAGATCGTGTACAATTTCCACAAATACATTAAAGTAACATAGATGCATACCAACAGCCTATCCATTTTGCATGTTGCAAACGCAAACAACTTTACCCTACAACTATCACTTTCTTCTAAGAAGTTCATAATTTCTATAGAAAGCCCCACTAAATCGAACAATAAGTAGCCAGTCCACCACTGTGATATGATCATAACTGTATTGGAAGCCCAGGGAACAATCACCGACAAGCATGTCCACGTTGGCTAAGCCCGAGACTCCAATCCACACCGATGGAGGTCAGATTCCAGTAATATGCAAAGGCGACCACCAGGTCACTTAGATCACATGACCGTATTGAAAATGTGAATGAAACACTAAGTATATTGAACATGTCCATTAAACCAAGCAAACAATTTTTTTTTTAAATTCAAAAAACAAATAAAATAAAAATGAAATAAAAAGAACACGAAGAAACAAGATTAAATATTTAAATAAAATCAGGAATAGGGTTATTCCGTAATATTTATGAACAAGTCCTTGTATATTAAGCTGGTGTTGTTTAAGGCAGGGTTACATTGTATGTATTAGGCAATCATACCAGGACAGTATAAGGGGCAAATAATGATGTAATAGCAGCGCCAACTTAACGGCTGACATTTAAATGTTGCATCAAACAACCGCAACACATCAATTATGACATGGCAATTTAGCGCACCACAACTAAATAACGTATAAAGCGTCCTTTACATTGGAATTTATTAAGCATGCAATCCTCAATTATTCCATCCTAAATTCCTTTTTTTTAAAACTAGCACGACAAATACATATCTGAAGATATATTGCACTTGTCGTCGTCGTCGTTGTTGTTGTTGTAGGCTTAACTTTATTTTTCAGCACACGATACATGCCGGCCAGTATAAGTGATGAAGGGAGAACCCACAAAAACCGCAGTAAGAGCGAACCATTAACATGAAGCCTCTGGCGAACGTTCTCACAAAACCACACTGGGCATGACCGAGACTCAAAACCACGTGAGCAACGGCGATATGCGAGAGCTGCAGACAACTCGGCTAAACAAAAACGGAGATGTTTCAGTATTTATGAGTGTTGGTTGATCAATAAAGTACAACGCCTTGAATGACAAACGCTAGTCCGAATAGATCATTTACAATGCATGATGTCCATGTGCTGTGGTCATTACCTTCTTTCGAATAAATGAAGTATTCTTGAAAAAAAAGATTTCAATACTTTTCTCCAAATGTCGACTTTATCTCCTGAGTAGAATATTAAATAGAGACACCTGGTTTACAAATGGTGCAGGATGGACGAATGAATGAAAAGAAAAACAATTCTTTTCTTTCGATGGCAATTTAACTGCGTTCATACAACTTATAAAATGCGCCCAAAAAATAAAAATTATGAATGCCAAAATCTTGTTTCCCAGATTAGTGTAATTAACACTCATCATTAATGAAAGAGCCAAATTATATACTGTCAGATGCTAGATTCTGAAATCAAACTCAGAACTACTAATTCGGACACGGAACACCTAAAATCGGTCCCATCGTGCACGATAACGGTAGAGACAAGGCACAGCCAATATCGACCCCATCGTGCGCGATAACAGTACAGGCACGGTACTACACCAAATAACGGGCATTTCATGCGGGATAATTGTACAGACACGGCATACCAAACAACGGTAATTTCCTGCGGGTTAATTGCATAGACACTGCATACCAAATAACGGGCATTTCGTGCGGGATAATCGTACAGAAACGGCATACCAAATAACGTCATTTCGTGCGAGATAATCTTACAGACACGACACGACATAGAAAGCAACCGTCCCCTCGCGCTCAACAGCAGTACAGTTGAAAGAATGACAATTTCTGAGTGATGACACAACAACCCAAGCACTGTATATTTATTCGAAATCTGTCAAATCAATAACGCTTTTTGGTAGTTGGTACTGATCCAAAGATTTTATTGATTACAACGATTGACATAGACTAAGAATTATCAGCTGCAATTAGGTTTCAAATCTACTTCAAAGAACAGATCAAAGAATTGAGCGGCTTTTAATTTACCTGGAAATTAGACCATCTTATTTTCATTTCCGGCCTCGTCAGTGTGGTCGAGTGCAAAATAACGTTCTATAGTTTAAACATATTTTCAAATGCTGGGACATTTCCTCTTGGCGAGAATTGCAGAACTGCATATGCTAGTATTTGAAAAGAGATTAATGGGAGATTAACACGTACTGGATGAAATGGTTTGTTAATTCGCATGGTACACAAGGGATGACCATAATAAACCACATCCTATCATATACTCATCCCCTTCGTAACAAATTACTGAATGTTACAAATATTTGTCATCGCTTGGAGGCTAGTGGAACAAATTGTTTGAAGAGAAATATTTTTTGTTATCAAGGTCGAATCCAGCATCCCTGCCTCTGTTATCAGACAAAACGAATATTCGCTCCCACAGGGGTAAAAACAACAATAATGAACGAAAATGCAGGACAATCGTCCAGTTATGTTATCTTCTATTTATGCGTCAGTAATCTCTTCTGCATATGTATGTATCCACCTGACAGGCTGCTTTTCAGTTGTATGTAGCGTCCGCAAAGAGACTGGTTGAAAAGTGTATATATGCGCCTTCATGTATGTATGTATGTATGTATGTATGTATGTATGTATGTATGTATGTATGTATGTATGTATGTATGTATGTATGTATGTATGTATGTATGTATGTATGTATGTATGTATGTATGTATGTATGTATGCATGTATGAATGTGTGTGTGTGTGTGTATGTATGTATGCATGCATGGATGCATGGATGTATGGATGTATGTATGTATGTGTGTGTGTGCGTGCGTGCGTGTGTGTGTATGTGTGTTATATAATTTTAACATTGGTTTCAAATAATAGTTAAATTCGAATAGAGCCAAACAATGCGATAAGATGTCTCAATTCATAACAGTGTGTGTGTGTGTGTCTGTGTGTGTGTCTGTCTGTGTGTGACTAATTTATATGGGATTTCCATTCAACTTAAGTCTGTGCAGCATATTTTATAACGGCAATATATATATATATATATATATATATATATATATATATATATATATATATATATATATATATATATATATATATATATATATATATATATATATATATATATATATATATATATATATATATATATGTGTGTGTGTGTGTGTGTGTGTGTGTGTGTGTGTGTGTGATTTGGACTTTTAACGTAGCTTTAACAATTGTTCAGTCATATCTCTACCATGTTTGCACTGTGACAATTAATAGCGATGTTTAACACTGGGGCATCATGCCGCAGACATGTAGCATGATGACGCACACTGTCACATTATCCTGACACCAGGCTGACCAGTGCTAGCACTAACCTTTTAATGCTGAGTGCCAAGCTAGACAAATGTAATTACCATTTTTGTAAGTCTTTTGTCTGACTCGGCTGAGGATCTAACCCACGACCTCCTGCATCCAAGGCGGACGCTCTAACCACTAGGTTAACGGGGCGGTAACGATTTTTATTGTACATAAACCCAATCGTTGCCAAATGGAATTTCCTTTATACTGATAGAATTTGCGAAATATCTTATCAGGAGAAGTGTCTCACATAGAAAGGTGTTACAGGTCTTCCTTATCTTGGGATGATCCTATGCCAAAGCTACGTACAAGTTAATTGAGAGGATCTGCTTTCTTTACGCCTTGACACCATAAGAGATATAAGAACCCATATCTCTCTCTCTCTCTCTCTCTCTCTCTCTCTCTCTCTCTCTCTCTCTCTCTCTCTCTCTCTCTCTCTCTCTCATTCTTAAATCGTGACTACAAGAGAATAATACTACCCACATTTCTTAAATCGTGACTACAAGAGAATAACACTACCCACATATCAGAAGAAGCACTTACTGTGAAGCAATTATAGCGGTCTTATTTTTTTCAAACTTATCAATATTTTATCTCTTAAAGTTTCTAGTCCTCCTACAATTACAAGAATTTAAGAGTGAGTTATCTCATGGAATACACTTTAAGTCAATACGTATTCGAGTTATCAATGTGTACACTTAAAGCCAATACATATTCGAGTTATCAATGTGCACAGTTTAAGTCAAAGCATATTAGTGTTATCAATGTGCACAGTTTAAATCAAAGCATATTAGTGTTATCATTTGGTACCATTTTAGGTGCTGTTGTTGTTGAAGGGTTTAACGCCATTTCGCAGCACAAGATAGGCTAAAGATGGCGGCCAATATAAATAGTGGAGGAAGAACCCGGAAAACCCCGGAAAGATCCACCAACGAAAAGCTACTAGCAAGCTTTCTCACATACCCAAATTGGCCAAGCCCGAGATTCGAATCTACGCAGACAGAAGTGAGATGGCAGTGATCCGTAACAGTGAGTGCTTTAGACCAGGGGTGGGCAAATTGCGGCCCGCGGGCCACATGTGACCCGCCACAGAGTTTGTTGTGGCCCGCCAAGACATTCAGAAAAACCCGCCTTGAACTGAGATTTGCTTCATGTGCGCGACCGAAAATTCGTCTCATGTTTTCCATTAGGGCGGCTACGTCAATGCCGTGTGCAGGCAATGTAGATACGCACTTTTCCGGTTGGTCTGTTTCATTTCAATTTTGTTTTTGCCACAGTAAAATCTATAAATTTCCAAATTAAGTGGGGCCATGAACCCTCCGTAAAAGCGTAACATTGGTGATGAATCCCGTGTGTTTAATGAAGAATGGACACACAAATATTTCTTTGGTAATACAGGCAATAAAGCAGTGTGTTTACTGTGTCATGAAACGAATGCCGTATTTAAGGAGTACAATCTGAAACGACACCACGAAACAAAACATAACGAATTTGGCTGCAAACCTTCCGAAGAAGAACGCAAGAAAAGAGCTGCATAGTGTGTTACAATGCTGAAGAAGGAACAAACATTATTTACAAAGCAATCAACACTTCAGAATAGTGCTACATAGGCCAGTTTCATGATAGCCTACAACCTCGCTAAACGCAACAAGCCTTTTTCGGATGGCGAGTTTGTTACGCAGTGTATGGTATATTGTGCAAGCGTATTGTGTCCTGATGTGAGAAGCAAATTTGAAAACGTTTCATTGTCAAGAAGGACTATAGTGTGCTACATTGACTCAATCAGTGACGAACTCACAGACGAGCTGAAGACTGCGAGCAAAGCTTTTGTTTGGTTTTCTTTGTCACTGGATGAGAGCATAGATACCGAAGACACTGCGCAGTTACTCATTTTTATCCATTGAATTAATGAAAATTTTGTCATCATAGAGGAATTACTTACAACCACTGGTCATGACTTGTTTGAGTGTGCTGTAAATTGTGTGGAGAAAAGTGGCTTTGTCGTGGAATAGAATGGCAAGCATTACAACAGATGGGGCCAGAGCTTTTACTGGAAAAAAATGTGGGTATGGTTAAGCTTTTAAAAAACAAGTTACAAGCACAAGACACAGACAGTGATGTCTCGTCATTTCATTGCATTTTGCATCAGGAAAGCTTTTGTAAAGCTGCACTGGTCTTAAAGCATGTGGTAGAACCTGTTGAAAGTGTGGTGAACATAATCAGAGCAAGGACACTCAACCATCGACAGTTCAAATCACTGCTTAAGGATATGGAGGCAGAGTATGAAGATGTAATTTACCACAACAGTGTGAGGTGGTTGAGCCTGGACAAAGTGATAAAAACAGTCTGGGTTTTGCATAATAAAATCCTTTTATTTCTGGACATGAAGGGGATTTCTTGTGATTTTGTTATCAAAATGGGATGTGAGGAGTGGAGATATGAGATGACGTTTGCAGCTGATGTATTTGAGAAATTGAATAAACTGAATGTGACATTGCATGGAAAGGGGATGTTTGCACATGAAATGTGGAAGCATGTAAAACCATTCAAAACAAAACTAGGTCTATTTGCACGGCAAGTAGGTGAGGGCAAGTTTTGTCATTTCCATTTATTAGGAAAACAGAAAGTGCCTGAAAGTGTTTCCGCTAAGATTAGGGATCATTTGCAGAGTTTGGAGGGCGAGGTCACAAGAAGATTTCAGGACTTCAAGAAAATTGAGCCTAAATTTAATTTGCAGTCTTATCTTATCACTGCTGATATTGATACAGCACCTGAGGAGCTGCAGCTTAAACTAATTGACATGCAGTCAGATCACACAGTGAAAGAAATGTTTAATGCTGTGACATTAGTTGACTTTTACAAATCGTTGTCTGCTGACAAATTCCCATGTGTGAAGAAATTTGCTGGGAAAATGTTCTCTATATTTGGATCTACATATATTTGTGAGCAAAGTTTTTCTTGCATGAAGATCAACAAGAGTAAATATAGATGCTCTTTGACAGACATAAACTTGCAGGCAGTGATGAGAATCTCAACAAGCAATTTCACTCCTGATTTCAAAAAATTGTACAAAAGTGTGATTAGGTACATTTGTCTCATTACACTGATTCTATAATTAAATGTGCTAGCAGCTAGTACGCTAGATGATATGAAATTAGCACAAAAAATAAATTGAATAAAACAACCACTATTGTTTAATTTTTATTTATTGATTTCTATGATACAATTTATACTTTTTCTGAAATTAAATAAAATGTAATGTTAACTAATGAATACAATCATTTTAAACGGTGCGGCCCTCTGCTAACATCCGCTCCCACAAAGTGGCCCCCGAGCCTACACAATTGCCCACTCCTGCTTTAGACCACTCGGCCACTCGGGCCCCTACCGTTTTCGTCAATACATGTATGATTGTCACACTTCAGTGATTTCACTTTGTCAGTCATATTATGTTTGTGTGTCTTGACCATATTAGAACATGCCCAATTTCCATAATGAATGTCTTTTCAATGATCGATGTCATCTCTATAATCGATGGCAAGAGCTATGAATGAACTCATGATGGAATTATGATCAAACGAGCTTTGTCTGGCAGTTCCTTCACTCAGTGACAATCATTAACAATATTGTAACCTGTCGCTTTGGATTTTGTACGGACAATCGTGATAAAGAGTGTACCAACGTCTTGTGAACTTGATCCAATTCCAAAATCACTGCTGCTTGAGTGCTTTGATCTAATATTGCCTTCACTAACTAATGTTATTAATACCTCTCTCATCCGGGGAATTCCTATCAGTTTTCAAAATTGCCACTATGCATCCTTGCTGAAGAAACCACCACTCGACCAAAACGATGTAAAGAACTACCACTCAGTTTCTAATCTCCCGTTCATATAAAAAAAAAATCTTAGAAAAAGTTGTTCTAACCCAGCTTGTATCGCATCTGAATTCAAACAGTCTATTTAGCAATGTACAGTCTGAATGTCGCCCTTGCCACAGTACTTAAACTACTCTTCTGAAAGTATTTAATAACGTTCTTTCTGCTTTGGATAGTGGAAAAATTACAGTCCTCACCCTCCTTGATTTGTTTGCAGCATTTGACACATGATATATTCCTTCACTGTCTCTTTCATGTATTTGGCATTCACAATACAGCCTAACTGTGGTTGAAGTCCTACTTTGTTTACAGGACACAATTTGTATCTGCAAGTGGACTTCACTACTGCCCAGTTAATCTGTGTTGTGGTGTTCAGGGGTCTGTTCCCTTCATTATATACACTCAGCCACTCTCAAGTGTCACAGACTATCATCCAGTGCCTCACCAATTGTATGCTTATAACACCCAAATATACAAATCTAGCCACCCAACTGATGTTGATGCCACCATCCAAGGAGCAGAGAGGTACATTTCTGATGCGAAATCATGGATGACATGTAACAAGCTGCAGATGAATGATGATAAAACAAAAGCCATTCTGATCACAACACAAAAACTTTCTCACTTACATCCTTTACCTGAAACAATATATATATATCAGCAACACCAACATTAAATTCACACAATCAGTACGAAACCTAAGTGTTACTATGGACAGTACTCTCACACTTCAGCAACATTTCATGAACATATGCAAGGTAGTATATTTGGAGTTGAGACGGATCAGCTCATCAGTTCCATTCGTAAATATCTTTCAGTTAATGCCACTAAAACACTTGTGTGTTCATTAGTACTTTCAAGACTGGACTACTGTAACTCACTTATGTCTGGTTCGTCTCAATATCTACTGCAGAAACTTCAAAAAGTTCAAAACAGCTGCTTGGATCGTCTTTAGAGTACCAAGATCAGAGTACAAATCCTCGCTGCTCTGTACTCTAAAATGGCTACACATTCGATCTAGAATCAAACAGAAATTTTTCTCTGTGCTACGTTTCACTGACGGACTCCAGTCCAGCATACCTTTCTGGCCTCACCCATGTGTACACACCAGCAAGATACTTATGCTCCTCTTCTGACAATCGTATATTCATTATTGCCACTATGAAAACGCAGTTACAGTGACAACGTTCGTTTGCATACCATGGCCATGCAACGTGGAATGAATTGCCCATTGAAATTAGACACAAAGACACAGTGACCCCTTTCAAGAGTGCTCTTAAAACTCACCTTTTTCGACTGCAAGAACAAACGTGACGACCTAATATTGTTTCCTACCTTACATATTTCAGCATTTTTTATGTTTCCTAATTTCATGTTGTTTATCTGTAATCATATGATTACAGATGTTATAAAGTGCTTAAGTGCTATACAAAGTCCTCATTATTATTATTATTATTATTATTATTATTATTATTATTATTATTATTATAGTGTCAGTGTCTTGCACACGCCGTATTTTCTCACAAATGTCGAATGCAACTTGACATGACCTATTTAGAAGTGATTTACGTTTTGCGCTTTAACAACTGTAGTATTTACTTTGTACCTGTAGATGTTTGACTAACCTTATTTTAACCGGCGTTGCTACTTCAAAAGTCCCAAGACATCGTGAGCCAGAGGAGTTATAGAAGATATTTATTACATCTTTCGTCAGGTTGTAAAACTCTGATCAATAATTCAAAGCAGATACTAGGTACGGAAAATTGCCAAAATTAATTGGTTTTAAAAACCCAGGAAGAAAACATAAAAAAACAATAACAGTTTTTATCGTGTTTGTTTTCTGGATGTGTTCCGTGCGCTAAAGAAAATCAAAACCAAAAACTGGACGAAAGGCCAATACAACTGATATGTTGCACACAAATTGGAACAATAACATATGTATATTGAATATAACTGAATAAAGTAATTACTATAATATCATAACTACAATAATAACATAACTAGTATAATATTGTAACTACTATAATATTTGTTTGTTTGCTTGTTCGTTTGTTTGATTAGGATTTGTAACGTAGCTTTAACAATTGTTCAGTCATATCGCTACAATGTCTGCAGTGAAGCACTTTATAGTGATGTCTAGCACTGGGGCATAATGCGGCACACATGTAACATGATGTCCCACCCAGTCACATTATCCTGACACCAGGCTGACCATTCCTAACACTAACCTCTTAATGCTGAGCGCCAAGCGAGGCAGCTGTTAGTACCATTTTTGTAAGTCTTTGGTATAACATGACCTCCCGCTTCCGTGGCGGACGCTCTAACCACTAGGCCACCGGGGCGGTAACTACTAGTGCAATATCATAACTAGTATATCGTTACTAGTATAATATCGTAACTAGTATGATATCGTAACTATAGTGACTATTACAATTGATGACAGAAGCAACCATTATCAGAAAAATTGTATAAAACAACTGAAAGTGCATACCGGCGCACACACAAATACTCTCTCTCTCTCTCTCTCTCTCTCTCTCTCTCTCTCTCTCTCTCTCTCTCTCTCTCTCTCTTCTTTTTGTACAAAGCAAACTGACTATTTTATTTGAAGAAAATGCGTCATTCAAGGACTGACTCTCCTTTAAAGATTTTAAAGTTATTCCATTTGTGGATGTCTACAGCAACCGTTTATTTTATCAAACGATGACCTGTCCATACGGCAATCGGAACATACTCTGGCATTTTAGCAATGATCGGAAACATATCGGAAATATTACTGTAGCAGTCACAGCATATGGTACGTGTAACTTTTCTACCAGAGTAGTCATGCGCACACGCTATTACAGCGTTCTTTACTCAACTAAGATGACTTGTTTAGTTTCCAAAACATTTATACTTTTCTTTTCAAACTTTCTTATGCTAAATTGTGTAAACAATTTTATAAAGGTATCGACGGGTTTTTGATATAGTTAATATTGCCTAGCGCGCTCCAGTGTGTGACTGAATTCTCTAGCATTTTTTCTAGCGATTTTCACATTTTACGCTGTATCACTCCATCGACGTTTTACAAAAATAGTCTGCACACAACCAAACGGGCTGAACCAACACATCCGTTATGTACAGCTAGCTATAACAGTAGTCTGGATCCTTGACCACTTCTAAAGTTAAGCCAATAGTGAAATAAGCAGGGTACCAGACTACAAAATTATTCTGAATTAATATAATATGGCGAATTGGACGCAAATGCATGATTCAGTCAGAGAAAACGATATAGTCTATTTCTGGCAAGAATTTGGTCACAATTTGGTCACGTTTCTGGTAGATAATAAAATCATGTGATTTACTGAATACAAGTTCATTTCTAAATTCAAAATCGTACTTATTTTGAGGTTAAATAATATTAAACAGGAGTGTTTCTATGTTGTATGAAATATTTTCTACAAAAGCAAAAACATCCCTGTTATATATGAAATGAAGCAAAAGTAATTTGTATTTGTTTACACAATATGTCAGTGATACACATAAAACATACCAAGTCCAAGAAAACGTCGCAACGTAATATATGACGTACTAAAACAAATCGGAACAAGAATTATGGGTCGCTTTTGAGACATATAACCTGTAAACATTCGAGTCACAGCCATTGAATGATGATATTACTGTAAACACAGGAAACTCATTCTTCTTGTAAGAGTTAATAAATCTCAATATTAAGGAAGGTCTCCAACGAAAATGAAGCAGACAATAAAAGCACACCCAACATGCATGCAGGTCGTAAAACTTGAAAGCTCCAAGATTGTACAGGTAAGTCATAAAGAATAAAAGTATCTTATTAAAAACGGATATGGTGGTGGTGGTTATAATTATCTTATTAAAAACGTGATCGGTGGTGGTTGTATTTATCTTGCTAAGAGCGGGATTGGTGGTGGTTGAAATTATCCTATTAAAAATGGGATCGGTGGTGGCTGTAATTATCTTATTAAAAACGGGATTGGTGGTGGTGATTGTAATTATCTTATCAAAAACGGGATTGGTGGTGGTGATTGTAATTATCTTATTAAAAACGAGATTCATGGTGGTGATTGTAATTATCTTAGTAAAAACGAGACTGGTGGTGGTTGTAATTATCTTATTAAAACGGGATTGGTGGTGGTAGTGGTGGTTTTAGTGATTATGGTAATGGTCCGTATATTCCTCCATAATATATTCTTCCACAATCACCACCCAACCCAATAAACAATAAAAGGGTTGTAGTTTCAAGAACACTTTCAGCGCTGTTTCATGCCGAATATTTGACCGCTTTGCACTCGTTCACAAAAAGCACGAAAATGAGGCATTATTTACCGTGTTGCTCGTACATTACAAAAATAGTCATTTGCCAAAAGGTACCACCATCTCCACCCTGCTACACAAACAATTACAAAGGTAATGAACCGGCTTTTGAAGGGGATAATTAAAGAAGACGTGTTCTGTTCTGATTGAGTTACATTGCCAATTAGAGGATAATCAGAGATTTAAAATGAACCGACTGACTTCTGATCACGTGGGTAATCGTACCTTACTTCAGATTCGCTATTGCAGACTTTTTTTTCATGCCAGAGTACTTTTCCCCCAATTCCAGTTTAATTTTCATGCCAGAGTACTTTTCCCCCAAAAGTACTGATATTTTCCCAGAAATCACATTATACGGGTAATTTTTCGTTATCTTCTTTATACGTGTGAGCCAACACAATCATTCTAAGCAAACTAAATATAATAGTGTAATTTATAATACAGTAACTGTGCGTACAAACCAGTTAGTAATCCGACTGCAGGTTTTGGATTTAGCACAATACGTAGTGCTATATTTAATAACGCTAGCATCAATACGTAATGCTATATTTAATAACGCTTGCATCAATACGAAATGCTATATTTAATAACGCCAGCATCAATACGTAATGCTATATTTAATAACGCATACACGGATAAGTAATACTATATTTAATACCGCTAGCATCAATATGAAATGCTATATTTATTAACGCTAGCATCAATACGTAATGCAATATTTAATAACGCTAGCATCAATACGTAATGCTATATTTAATACCGCTAGCATCAATACATATTGCTATATTTAATACCGCTAGCATCAATACGTAATGCTATATTTATTAACGCTAGCATCAATACGTAATGCAATATTTAATAACGCATACACGGATAAGTAATACTATATTTAATACCGCTAGCATCAATATGAAATGCTATATTTATTAACGCTAGCATTAATACGTAATGCAATATTTAATAACGCTAGCATCAATACGTAACGCTATATTTAATAACGCTTGCATCAATACGTAATGCAATATTTAATAACGCATACACGGATAAGTAATACTATATTTAATACCGCTAGCATCAATATGAAATGCTATATTTATTAACGCTAGCATCAATACGTAATGCTATATTTAATAACGCTTGCATCAATACATATTGCTATATTTAATACCGCTAGCATCAATACGTAATGCTATATTTAATAACGCTAGCATCAATACATATTGCTATATTTAATAACGCTTGCATCAATACATATTGCTATATTTAATACCGCTAGCATCAATACGTAATACTATATTTATTAATGCTAGCATCAATACGTAATGCAATATTTAATAACGCTAGCATCAATACGTAATGCAATATTTAATAACGCTAGCATCAATACGTAACGCTATATTTAATAACGCTTGCATCAATACGTAACGCAATATTTAATAACGCATACACGGATAAGTAATACTATATTTAATACCGCTAGCATCAATATGAAATGCTGTATTTATTAACGCTAGCATTAATACGTAATGCAATATTTAATAACGCTAGCATCAATACGTAATGCTATATTTAATAACGCTTGCATCAATACGTAATGCAATATTTAATAACGCATACACGGATAAGTAATACTATATTTAATACCGCTAGCATCAATATTAAATGCTATATTTATTAACGCTAGCATCAATACGTAATGCAATATTTAATAACGCTAGCATCAATACGTAATGCAATATTTAATAACGCTAGCATCAATACGTAACGCTATATTTAATAACGCTAGCATCAATACGTAATGCAATATTTAATAACGCTAGCATCAATACGTAATGCAATATTTAATACCGCTAGCATCAATACATAATACTATATTTATTAACGCTAGCATCATTACGTATTGTTATATTTAATAACACCTGCATCAATACGTAACGCTATATTTAATAAAACCAGCAACAATATGAAATGCTATATTTACAAACGCTAAGCAAACGGCTGGTAATTAAATTATCAAACCTAAAATTATTTCGTATGACCCACGCAAAATGTTTACATTTGTCACACTGAATAAGGAGGTAAAGGACTATGTATGTATGTATGTATGTATGTATGTATGTATGTATGTATGTATGTATGTATGTATGTATGTATGCATGCATGCATGCATGCATGCATGCATGCCTGCCTGCCTGCCTGTCTGTCTGTCTGTCTGTCTGCCTGCCTGCCTGTTTGCCTGCCTGCCTGCCTGCCTGCCTGCCTGCATGCATGCATGCATGCATGCATGCATGCATGCATGCATGCATGTATGTATGTATGTATGTATGTATGTATGTATGTATGTATGTATGTATGTATGTATGTATGTATGTATGTATGTATGTATGTATGTCTATGTGTGTGTGTACTGGCAGCTTATTGGCAACCGCTCCGGTGGTGTAGTGGATAGAGCGTCCGCCGCTGGAGCGGGAGGTCGTGGGTTCGACCCCCGGCTGAGTCATACCAAAGATTTACACAAATGGGCCAAATGAAATCAAAGCAGCCAATGAAGCTAATGATTAAGATGTAGTTACGTCTGCCTTGGCGACCGGTCAATTGAAATTAAATGCACTAACAAATTTAACTTTGGAGGGTGGGAGTCACTGGAGCTCTGTAAAAGATTAAGTTCTATAGGCAGTGGTGTGTGTGTGTGTGCGTGTGCGTGCGTGTGTGTGTATGCGTGTGATTCAGATTATCTCTCCCCCTGTCCCCCTGTTTAAGAATATACCATTATGAGCAAAGCCTTCCGAAACAGAAACGTAATTTCGAATGTCGTGATATAATCGCTCTTCAGTGAACAATATGTTCTCTGAGGCGCTCTCGAACAGATAAGACTTATGGGTGAGTTTCACTGAAAATACACAGTTCAATCATTTTACGTTCGGGGCACGATTAATCGGACATCTGGTGTACATTTCATTCAGACATCAATTTGTGCAACTTTTAACTGGGCCAATACGATGATGACTTCTGAAGCACGTGTCAGATTAGTAAATATTTATACAAGTGTCAAACTGCTATGTCGCCAAATGGAAACGCACAAAATATAGTGCACATTAATTACTACACACGTAAAATCAAGCCGAGCTCTGTTTTTTTTAAAACAACTCGTTCAATATTTTGCGAAATCTGCACGAACTACACCGTTTTTAACCAAATGACTTCTTGTTCGCCAGAAGGTCATCATAAGACACATGGGTCTTTTATCAACCTGATTTTAATAAAATAAATATAAAGCAGTCTTCTTAAACTGACGACAAGCTCTCCAAAAGGATGCCTCTTTCACATACTTGGCAGGTGCATCTGGCAACGGAGAGAACGTTGCATAACTAAAACGTACAGGATACCAGAACGCTTTGATCCACAAATACTGATAGCGCCATTGCATTTATGCATACATGGTTGTGACTTGATGGAAATACAAACGACTTGATGAATAATAAGAACGACTTGATGAATAATAAGAAACATGCTTATATAAAAGACAATATTAAGATGAGCAAATGTGTAAATTTTCCTTAAACCGCTCAGAAATACTATTTCTTTGGATTTGACGGAAATGTGGGTGTTATTTAAAGAAATACGTTCTTCTGTCTCTAAAATGCATTATTTTTTTTTAACCAAGTCACTTTTAAGATTTTTGAACAATTTAATTTGAATAGTTAAAAATGTTTTCCAACAATTCACTGATGAAACAGATTGTCAGTATACCAATGAAAAATGGTACAACTTTGAGCCCGAGTCTAAATTTCATATTTCTCAATGAAGCATAGTCCTCTGTGATAGGTTGACAGCAAACTTGATGCTTAAAATTCCTCTGTGATACGATGACATAAAACTTGGAGAATAAAAAAGTTCTCTGTAATAGGTTAACAGAAAAACTTGGAGCTTTAAAAAAGTCCTCGGTGATAGGGTGACAGAAAACTTGGAGAATGAAAAAGTCGTCTGGGATAGGTTGACAGAAAACTTGAAGCCTAAAAAAGTCCTCTGGGATAGTTTGACATAAAACTTGAAGCTTAACAAAATTCTCTGTGATAGGTTGACAGAAAGCTTGATGCTTAAAAAGTCCTCTGTGACAGGCTGACAGAAAACTTGAAGTTTAAGCTCCAGCGCAGAGATTTTATGACCTCTAGGTTATATTTAATTACAACTGCTTTATGCCCTGTACAGGACCGCCCAATGTCGTTCTAAATATTTGGAGGTTTTCTTGAAATGCATGTGGTCTGCATAATCAAACATGTTCAGCAGCTTGGACTTCCACCTCGTTTGGAAAACTTCTTATTATGTCTGTCTGTTCGTACGTATGCCTGATACTTCTTAAATCAAGGATCTAGATGTGAAAGCTCGCTAAATTTCAAACTAAAGTGAATCCAAATTGTTGCATTGATAATCGAGCACTTATTTGCTGTAAATGTGTTTTCAAAAGCGCAAAGCAATTTTCGAATCTTAATTTTAGAAAGGACACCGAGCAATTATGCGTATCTACAGTGTGTACAATATTCACGCCAAAGAAACGTGTATCGAACTATATTTGTGATTTGCCGAGTTATTTTCAAACAAGAGAATGTTTTCAACCCTACGTGTACCGTGCAAATGCCAATAATAACAATATAGTTACCATATAAATGTCAATAATACTTTAATTCCTGCTGTAGACAGATTGTCCTGTTGAAATCTAGGAATGGCCACCGCTATAATCATGGCATGATTACTGACCGAGGGGTCAGAATGTTATCATCGTCATCACGTGATAACGATTTTCCATATGCCTATTTGGGTGTTGCGTAGAATTAGTTTTGTGTTCGTTTCAGAATGGAACATGGTTACAGAAGGACCATTTACGTGCGGTCTGGTTTGTTTGTTTGTTTGATTAGGATTTTTAACGTAGCTTTAACAATACGGGGTGGTGGTGGTAGTAGTGGTGGTGGTGTGGGAATAAAACAGGGAGCGCTCGAAATGAAGAACTTAATAATAATCCAAAATTTAGGAAACGTATAAATAGGATGGATGCCTTCAACTTAAATGGCAACGATATTACAAATGTTGTCATAACACGCGTGGTGTGGTACAGTTTGTTGGAAAGTCATATTTCTTCAATGATTTAGAGTCTTGATTTGAATGACTTTTAGGAAGATGATACAGTTTTTTGGCATGAATATATAATCTTAAACTTCCTTAAGATCACTTTTAACGACACTTTCTAATTTTTAATGACGAAAAATGTGTTTCTTCCTGCTACTGTATTTAATGATGCTGTTTCTGCTCTTGATTTTTTTTTGTTTATAGTTCTTCTTGTTGTATATCAAAATGAATCCCCAAGTCTGAAAATTTCGATGAACTCAACTTCTAACAGGATCGGTTTTACCTATTATTCCTGTCTTGACAAGATGGCGTCTACGTACTTCGAGAAATCTTTACCCACTCAAATTTTAAAAAGTTTTGTTCATTAGCAGGAATGTCTAAAACAGAACTATGATGTCCAGTAGACGTAACTCATCGGGATGAATTATCTGTACGTAAGAACCGTTATGCCATTTTATGGGCTTAGTCTACAATAAATTGATTGCATTTACTATGACATTCTGAGGGGTTACAACTGAAAAGTAGCATATGGGTAATTAGATCTATCAACCTATATAGTCTACACAAAACAGAGCAAGGACTGCAACCATCGTTGACGCCAGAGAAAGTAATACACAAGGCAGATCAACATTAATAGTTCAGTCCTAAGTGTAGTACAAGATAGCAGTAATGGATTGGTACTTAAAACATCACGAAAACATGGATGCATTGTCCATTCACGAGTAAGATCTATCTCCTGTAAGGAGACGAATGAATTGTATTCACTAAAGAAGCAAAATACAATTGGAGTGTATGACTCTCATTACTGATTATACAGAATAATTCATTTAGACGCGTTGTGTTGGGTTTTTTTTGGGGGGGAGGGGGAAGGGGATTACAGACAGAAGAGGGGTAATTCTAAACAAGCGTATTTTACTGCGAGTAGAGGAATAACTAGTTTCAAGCGTCTTTTTACTGACAGTATAATTTTTTTCAAGGTCTTTTTTTTATAAACAATAGGACTGTTACTTCCAGGCGTTTATATGGACAATATAGAAATAAATCTTTCAAGCGTTTTTTTTCTCTCCAGACAGTAGAGAAATAATTTTTTGTAAGATCCTTTATAAACAGTAAAGAAAGGATTTTTTCAATCTTTTTTACACAGCCAGTAGAGCAATAACTCTTTCAAACGTCTTTTACAGACAGTAAAAAGAAAAAGTATTTTAGATATCCGAATCTAACTTATCACTCTACTTACAAGGTGACAAATCATGTGAGAAACCTCTGCTGTGCACAAATCTTACCTTGCCATGGATAAATTAGTCAAGCTTTAAGTAGTAACATGAGAATAATAAATGAATTCAGCAGCAATTATCAAAATTAAGAAATTGACGGATACTGCAAACTACGGTCTGAATTGTACGAAGGTCACACATACGGGTACTTGACGCGACCCTGACGATACGGTTTCCCATAGATATTACAATGTGCTCATTGTAATATATATTACGAGATATTATAATTATTTTTATTATTATTATTAGTGTATAGTCCCGGTATAATTATAACACGAACACCGGTGTCGTTTGATTAAAAAAAAATAATTATAACACGCGGAGATATAAGGTGATAATTTGGCCATATTATCAAAACCACATATTATTCTGATCACCTTAAAACTTCAAAAGTCGAGATTAGTGTAGCACGCATGTTTGCTATTGAAATTCTTCTCGTGTACAGGCAGCAATTAGTCTTGACAGGTATAAATTGAGGTATAAGGTTGCTGAAAATTTAAGTGTCAAGGCGAATCGACTTTCAAAACAAAAAGGTGAAATATAAATGTCGACCCCCTTACTGTATTTAGTTTTACCTATTGAGATACTATCAATAAAAAGTAATGGTAATTGTACGGACGTTCAAAGCAATGGCTCATTTTACGGACATCATTCAAAGCAATGGTCCATTTTACAGACATTCAATGTACATCTGTCCTATATAGATAACGCAAATACAGTACAATGCATATATGGTAATGTGTGTGTGTGTGTGTGTGTGTGTGTGTGTGTGTGTGAGAGAGAGAGAGAGAGAGAGAGAGAGAGAGAGAGAGAGAGAGAGAGAGAGAGAGAGAGAATGACAGATAGATAAATGAGATAGCGCAATGAAATAGTTTCATGAAACTATAACACTGCATTCATCTTGTCCGCATATACATCTTACAACTTTTGCAACTCATCTTCTGCTAACATTATAAGCCAGGTCCTAAATATAACGATATAAATCCAACCATTTAGAAGCCAAGTCCTACATAGGACGATATAAATCCGACTATGTAGAAGCCAAGTCCTACAAAGGACGATATAAATCCGACTATGTAGAAGTCAAGTCCTACAAAGGACGATATAAATCCGATTATTTAGAAGCCAAGTCTTACATAGAACGATATAAATCCAATTTAGAAGCCAAGTTTTATATGAGACGTTTTCAATCCGATTATTTAGAAGCCAAGTCTTACATAGAACGCTGTCAATTCGATTATTTAGAAGCCATGTCCTACACAGTACAATATAAATCCAACAATCCATCCTTGTTTGCAAATCGATACCAATGAAGATACACCATATAGTGTTAGCTGTCAGTGGTGCTCTTCAAAAGAAAAAACTATACTATACCACCACTGCTAACCTCTGAACTGCCCCAGCAGGTCCAAGTAGTATCCCCATGTATGCTTCTGATGTGGACCAAAGAATTATGCCAATGCATGGTATAAACGGGTACCAAAGCATTATCACACTGTATGGAGACCAAATCATTATCTTGCTGTATGGGGACCAAAGCATTATCTCGCTGTATGGGGACCAAAACATTATCCCGCTGTATGAGGACCAAAGCATCATCCCGCTGTATGGGGACCAAAGCTTTATCCCGCTGTATGGGGACCAAAGCATTATCCCGCTGTATGGGGACCAAAGCATTATCCAGCTGTATGGGGACCAAAACATTATTTCGCTGTATGCGTTAGATGGAGACCAAAGCATTATACAGCTGTGAGCTTTAAATGGGGACCAAAGCTTGTTAAAGAAGTCGACCTATAGTCAAACAAAGCAATGAAAAATGAAGACGCCTTTGAGTACAATTACAATAGAAATAACAAGTTCCTAATTAATCAACAGCCTGATGCATCATACCCCGTTTATGACGTCTCTCTGCTGAGTAAGAAAAGTTAACAATGCAGAAGCAGGTTTCATGAATTGCAGCACACAGTTCCAATGTATAGTTAACATTCATCAACATGATGAAGCAACTCAGAGATAGCCCATCAATCAATTCATAGACCGTATTTAGGAAACAAAATATATTTTCTTGTAGGAAAAAGACTTAGAGAATAAATATTATTAAAAATACTTCATCTTTCAATTAAACACCCATGCAGGGATCTATCAATAGGTAAATATGGACATCAATACAGACCATCAGTACATGTACACACATACAAAATATGAATTAGAATTACAATAAACTGAAAGTACAGTCTCTCTCTCTCTCTCTCTCTCTCTCTCTCTCTCTCTCTCTCTCTCTCTCTCTCTCTCTCTCTCTCTCTCTCTCTCTCTCGTCAGTGTCATGTAAAATTGCCACATTGCATACAGTGTAGCGATCGGACAGAAAAACTATTAAAACTATGTTACAAATCCCAAACACAGACATACAAACACACACTCGCAAGCGCGACAACAAACCCTCATGCCAAATGAGCTAACCCTTTACGACAGGTTACCAAAAAGCAAAATGCGTATTTATGCACGACTGTGTGCTCAGGACCACGAGTTACTTATAAGTCTTGCTTATCTGTATAACTTGCATCTCGATGCTTGTCTTTCTGTCTCCTAAATATAAATCGTTGCTATAAGTCTCCTACTACACTCAGTTCACCAGTAGCTAATATGCTATCGGTTTGTCTGTCTGTCCGTGCGTATGATTGCACTATTACTATTTTGACAAACAGTTTCTGAATTATCTCAGTTTTCCATAGATTAGAGAACAGTCAGACGGGTAAATAAATGCCTTGTTACGCGATGCATATTTCAAATGCCATCTATTGCAAAAAGCACTTGAATGAAAATTAAACATGGCATGGGACTGACTAAAGTTACCTGCCGCCCCCCCCCCCTCCCCGCACCACCATTTTCAATATAGAGCAAGACTGTCGCCAATGTGCCAATTTTAATAACAATTATAATCATTGTTGAAAAACGTGCGTTAATTGTTTGACAGTCAATCACCATAAGGGACTGTTTTCGAATTCGCTGTCGGCGAGACATTAAGTGAAAATGCACTTATAATATAAACTGGAAATAAATAGTTTGAACAAGGTTTATTTTTGTTGCTTCTTATTTGTCTATCATTTTCATTACAGACGATTTCAAGAGGATGTACACGATAATCTTATGCAAAGTTAACAAAAGCATAACGTTTTCGAAATGTTCTTATAAACTAGGCAACAAGAGATTATATTAAAATCAGTAAATAGGAAATAATGCATACAGAAAAATCGCACATACATACATGTTAATAAACGTACATTTGTAAATATGCGTAAATATGTAAATATACGTACATCTGTAAATATATGTATATATGTAAATATAAGTACATATGTAAAGATCCATAAATATGTAAATATACGTATATAAGTAAATATACGTATATATGTAAATATACGTACATATGTAAACACACACACACACGCACGCACGCACGCACGCACACACACACACACACACACACACACATACATACATACATACATACATACATACATACATACATACATACATACATACATACATACATACATACAATACATACATGTAAATATACGTAAATATGTAAATATACGTACATATTAAATATACGTACATATGTAAATATAAGTACATATGTAAATATACGTACATATGTAAACATACATACATGCAAATATATGGACACAAGTACCCCCATGCTTACACTAGAGAGCCCTAGGCACAGCCAAAATTGGGGCCCATAGCTATCATACTTTGTCCATAGATATTGGTACAGTACTATTAACAACACGGCTTGTGAAATCAAAACCATAATATAAGGGGCCCCTTGAACCTCGGGGGCCCTGGGTACGTTGCCCAATTTGCCTTATGGATAATTAGGCCCTGACTTACCTGATATATATTAACAAATAAATACATAAATTCGTTCTTAGGTGTGCCAGGAGACAAAATTTAACATAATCCTTCGTGGAATATCTTGACTGGAGTAAAGTACAGTCTCTCTCTCTCTCTCTCTCTCTCTCTCTCTCTCTCTCTCTCTTCCTCTCTCTCTCTCTCTCTCTCTCTCTCTCTCTCTCTCTGGAGAGAGAGAGAGAGAGACTGTACTTGTAAGTGGAAAATGTAGAATGTAATTTCAACGAGACTTTTCCCGACATTACTGAATTTCAGCGACACCTTTATCCTAGAGTACTAAATTTCAGCGACACCTTTAACCTAGAGTACTAAATTTCAACAATAACTTTTTTCCTAGAGTACTAAATTTCAACACCTTTATCCAAGAATACTGAGTTTCATCGACAGTTTCCCCTACCCTTAATCACAAACGTCGACCGATACCAAACAGTATGCATGCATTCTGAGTAGATAGGCAACTAATGTGACATATTCTGGGCTAAGAACCCTAGGCAAGGGTTCGGTTGGGTGACTTGTAATGAAAAATCATAAGGAACAGACAAGGGAACCTGACACCAGTCAAATTTAGAAACCAAGAGTCACCTTAAAAATCGAACCAGCTATATATGTTGGGGAGGGCCGAAGGCTGTCAACACTCGACCTGTAATGAAACGTGTGGCCATTTTGTTACGTATATTTGATTTAAGTCATTTATTTTTATTTTAATTGTTTGTTTGTCAGATTCAAATTTGACATTTTAAGTTTAAGATTCATTCATTGGGAGATATTTTTTAAAAAGTGGGATGATCTGTACTCTACAAATAAACACCAGATGTTGAACTCATTTCTGACCTGGCTTCAGAGTTGTAAACACGCTTTTAAAATGATTGGTTGATTCCAAGGACATTATGGAACTTTGTTATAAACATCTTTCTATTTTTAGTTCTTGAGAGTAAAAATAACTGATTCTCATCTGGGTCATACGGTGTGCACGAGATTTTTTGAACGTAAATTTTTTTCTAAAGATCCTAGAAGATCATGTGACCCCTTCCTTGTTGACGTAAAAACAGGTATATAAATTACGTTTTGGAGCGACCTATTTAGTAGAAGTTGGGCTGTTAGGATACTAAGTTGTGTGTTGTTTTGAGTTATTTTAAATTACCTTGTACTGGAAATTATTTCAATTCGTTTGGATCAAGAGGATTTATTTTGTTATTTATCTGGAAAACATTTGTGCTCATTGAATTTCATAAGACCAGAACTGACTTCATCACGTGACATCGTCTTCCATCTTGGATGCTTCACTAAGATTCGAACTGGGAATTATTAGGACATTTTATTACCAGGACTTTTGCAATTTCACTAGTGGATTATATTTTGAATTATTTTTGGATTAATTTTGGGAACTGACTCTTAAAACCGTAAGTTTATTTTTCTTTTCTGGAAAATATTTGTGCTCAATAAATTGTTTATTAAATTTTACAAGCTTGTTATTTTCACTCTTTCTATGTTACTGTTTATTCGAGCCTAAGCACGTAACAATTTGCAATGGCAGTCCGCAGAACTAGAGCTTGTGTACCAAGTGATTATAAAATTCTGAAAAACACCAATATATCTCACAAATCAGGAAACCGTGATCACAAACCGCAACATAATCAGACGAAGCTCTGTGTAAACTGAGTGAATATGTGGCGTGGGGTGGATTCTGGGTAACGTTAAGTCAATGTATACATGATTCGATTTCACACATATAAAATCATGAAGAAACCAGTCTATGTCAAATTAATGTCACAATGAATCTCGAAACACAGTAACAAAATTGGATTTATGCACTTCTACAATAAGTGTGGCAGAAACAAATAAAGCAGTCACGAAGAGAGATGCATAAACTTTAATTCACAGCTCAATCAAGGACCACGTAACCGAAAATTAAAAATCACAGCAACTGCACAATTTAATAAGTCAGATATTGTAACTCTTTCAAAGAGACTTTACTGACAAAAATCAACCGCTTAATTTAGTCAGAACTTTACCCAGTAATAGTACTCCATCAAATGGAAAAGAAACATTAAATTTTTTTTAAATGTCGGCAAGAATTATATCTATTAAACCCTATTTAAGCCAACCTCCGTAAGTACCTTAAACAAGGTCGATGTTGACAGTGAATTGGATTACTCAGGTCTAGTTGGCGATGCTTGCCCAAAGGTTGACCATATACGTTGTGCGTAAATGATAGGAATGTTAAAAAATAGCCACTCAATGGGCATGGATTAGAGCGATTACTTTCTATTTTGCTCAATCTACTTTGTTTCCAGTTTCCGACGCAACATAAAGATAAAGCGATACAAATTATAATAAAAACTTTGATACAAATTATAATAAAAACTTTGATACAAATTATAATAAAAACTTTGATGGCAGAAGGTTGATTTGTGTAATGTATTTCAACTCTAGACGTTGGGTATCGTTTCTTCTTCGTCACAGAAGATATATTTTGGCGGATCTTAATTATCAAAATGAAATAATCTGAGAGTTTTTCTCTTTCAAACAACAATTTTGGTACGGTATTCGGTTTAGACATGGATGGGATTAGCCAGGGTTTAGATAAAACATAATCATGAATTAAATTAGAAACAATAATTGGTAAAAGCGCATTACTTTACTCCCATTTAACAGCTTTGATTCCCCATGGAGGGATGAAGAAATTTCTTGAAATTAACTTAACCCAGCCAGGCTTTGGCTTCCCACACAGTCTAACTAGGCCAGTTCTGCAAGTGTCGAGTGTTAATATCGATAGCACTCCGCGCATTGCATTTCTGTCAGAGATATAGCGTACGTCTTACATTAATCTGTATTAAAGAACGCGATCTCATACAAGGAACAGAAGAAGAGAATTTGGAATGTAGTGTTCCAGTGCAACTAGTTAAAAAACAAAACAAGTTATAAATTATTCATTTAGCGGATCCAATCTCTCCCTTCGCCCGAACGCAAAATGTCACGCGCATCATGTGGATTGGAAATTGAGAGTGTTATGTTAAATACATATTGGTCATTGTGCATGTTAAGACATATTGGTCATTGTGTATGTTAAGACATATTGGTCATTGTGTATGTTAAGACATATTGGTCATTGTGCATGTTAAGACATATTGGTCATTGTGTATGTTAAGACATATTGGTCATTGTGCATGTTAAGACATATTGGTCATTGTGTATGTTAAGACATATTGGTCATTGTGCATGTTAAGACATATTGGTCATTGTGTATGTTAAGACATATTGGTCATTGTGCATGTTAAGACATATTGGTCATTGTGTATGTTAAGACATATTGGTCATTGTGTATGTTAAGACATATTGGTCATTGTGTATGTTAATAAATATTGGTCATTGTGTATGTTAAGACATATTGGTCATTGTGCATGTTAAGACATATTGGTCATTGTGCATGTTAAGACATATTGGTCATTGTGTATGTTAAGACATATTGGTCATTGTGCATGTTAAGACATATTGGTCATTGTGTATGTTAAGACATATTGGTCATTGTGCATGTTAAGACATACTGGTCATTGTGCATGTTAAGACATATTGGTCATTGTGCATGTTAAGACATATTGGTCATTGTGCATGTTAAGACATATTGGTCATTGTGCATGTTAAGACATTGGTCATTGTGTATGTTAAGACATATTGGTCATTGTGTATGTTAAGACATATTGGTCATTGTGTATGTTAATAAATATTGGTCATTGTGTATGTTAAGACATACTGGTCATTGTGCATGTTAAGACATATTGGTCATTGTGCATGTTAAGACATATTGGTCATTGTGCATGTTAAGACATATTGGTCATATGTCATGTTAAATACATATTGCCATTATTGGTTATTATGTGCATCAAGTTAAATACATATTAGTTATTATGTGCGTCATGTTAGCCACTTATTGGTCACTGTGTATGTCATGTTAGCTACTTATTGGTCACTGTGTATGTCATGTTAGCTACTTATTGGTCACTGTGTATGTCATGTTAGCTACTTATCACTGTGTATGTCACGTTAGCTACTTATTGGTCACTGTGTATGTCATGTTAGCTACTTATTGGTCACTGTGTATGTCATTGGGTATATCATGTCAAATACATATTGGGCATTGTGTATGTCATGTTAAATACCTATTGGTCATTGGGTATGTCACATTAAATACCTATTGGTCATTGTGTATGTCATGTTAAATACCTATTGGTCATTGTGTATGTCATGCTAAATACCTATTGGACATTGTGTATGTCATGTTAAATACCTATTGGTCATTGTGTATGTCATGTTAAATACCTATTGGTCATTGTGTATGTCATGTTAAATACATATTGGTCATTGTGTATGTCATGTTAGCTACTTATTGGTCATTGTGTATGTCATGTTAAATACCTATTGGTCATTGTGTATGTCATGTTAAATACCTATCGGTCATTGTGTATGTCATGTTAAATACCTATTGGTCATTGTGTATGTCATGTTAAATACATATTGGTCATTGTGTATGTCATGTTAAATACCTATTGGTCATTGTGTATGTCATGTTAAATACCTATTGGTCATTGTGTATGTCATGTTAAATACCTATTGGTCATTGTGTATGTCATGTTAAATACCTATTGGTCATTGTGTATGTCATGTTAAATACCTATTGGCTATTGGGTCTGTCATGTTAAATACCTATTGGTCATTGTGTATGTCATGTTAAATACCTATTGACTATTGGGTTTGTCATGTTAAATACCTATTTGTCATTGTGTATGCCATGTTAAATACCTATTGGTCATTGGGTATGTCATGTTAAATACCTATTGGCTATTGGGTCTGTCATATTAAATACCTTTTGGGCATTGTGTATGTCATGTTAAATACCTATTTGTTATTGGGTATGTCATGTTAAATACCTATTGACTATTGGGTTTGTCATGTTAAATACCTATTTGTCATTGTGTATGTCATGTTAAATACCTATTTGTCATTGTGTATGTCATGTTAAATACCTATTGGTTATTGTGTATGTCATGCTTAATACATATTGGTTATTGAGTACGTCATATTAAATACATAATGATCATTGGGTACATCATGTTAAATACATATTGGTTATTGAGTACGTCATATTAAATACATAATGATCATTGGGTACATCATGTTAAAAACATATTGGTTATTGAGTACGTCATATTAAATACCTACTGGTTATCATGTGCGTCAAGTTAAATACCTATTGGTTATTGTGTCCGTCATGCTAAAAACCTATTGGTCTGGGGCCCCGAGTGGCCGAGTGGTCTAAAGCGCTCTTCGTTACGGATCACTGCCTTCTCACCTCTGTCTGCGTGGGTTCGAGTCTAAGATTCGGCTAATGTAGTTATATGAGAAAGCTTGCCAGCAGCTTCTCGTGGGTGGGTGGTTCTTTCCGGGGGTTTTCCCGGTTTCTTCCTCCACCATTAATACTGGCCGCCATGTATAGCCTATCGTGTGCTGAAAAAATGGCGTTAAACCGTAAAAAACAAAAACAAACAAACCTATTGGTCATTGTGAGGGTTATGTTAATTACATATCGGGTATTGTGTATGTCATGTTAAATAAGCATGATGATACAAGCCAAACATCGCTGACAATTGGCAGGACATCTATCAATATTTATTTTATTAGCATAACGCAATCCTTGATTAATTTGTGTTTGTTCTAGGGTTTGATTTCATTTTCTGCTGGGGCTGGGAAAGGTTGGGTTGGGTTGCTGTTTTTGTTTTTGGGTTATTGCTCGTGTTTCTTTGTTTTAGAGGATGAAGTGGTTTTTGGTTTGTTTGTTTCTTGTGTTTTGTTTTGTTTTCTTGTTATTTTGGAATTTTTTTTGTTTTGCTATGTTTTTTTTTTCTTCCCTTGTTTCTTTGGGGGTGGGGTATTTTATTATATATTCGACAGCAATAAAGTTATCTCCATATCGGAACAACTTCAATCATATGATTGACACACAGCTGAGTCGTAAATACTGATGCTATGTTGTTTGCGTTTTTTAGTGGGAAATGCCCTAATCATAAGAATTCGACTACATGCGCGAGTGGGCTGAAGTAATGTTTACATTTAGAAAATATTTCATTTTTTTTATTTATTTTTTTTTTATTTTTTTTTTTTTGGTTGTATTTTCTGGCGGGAAGGACTCACATTTAGCAAGTAGTGCAAAAAGTGCAGACAACATGTCGGCACTGTCTACAGCTTTGACGAAATGCAACAGTGCGGGCAACATAATTATTAGACAAACAGTGCCACTTAAACCAATAATGAAATGTAGCAGCTAACATTGCAATGTTTTTTTTTTTCCTTAAACTGTATATGCCAGTTTCCATATAAATTTGAACGTTAAATGCAAAATATTTTGAGTTGTCAAAGTTACGACTTAATTTAGCTATCACCTACCGCGATACAAAGGAAACGGAATTATGAGTCCATTTACAAAAGTAACTTTTTCAACAGCAAATCACTAGTTCAACGGCTGGTCGCAAATATATGTTTTTCCTGCATTTTCACGCAATCAGATGTATTATGTGACCATATTAGATCTCCAGAAAACGCAGTTGTATATATATATATATTTTAATTCTACGCGGATCGATTTGACCTTGAATTCTACATGGACTAGCAGCAAGCAATACAACGGTTTTCAAGATGGCCTCTGATGAAGCTATTTGGAGAATATACTGGCATCATTTTAATACAGATTAAAATAAAACATTATATCAGATTTTTTTTAAAAAGTCATCATTCGTTCAGTAACGATATATTTTGAATGACCATCACATCCTAATATTCATTTAAGCTACTCAACGTGAGTAGTGCTTTAGCGCAATATCCATGTCGAAGCGAACAACCTGAGAGAGAGAGAGAGAGAGAGAGAGAGAGAGAGAGAGAGAGAGAGAGAGATTTGAATTTTGTAACATAGCTGTAACAACTTTTCAATCATACCGCTACTATGGCTGCCTTGTGTGCCACTTTATGCTGATGTCTTGAAATAAAGCAGACTTGTAGCGTGACATCCCACCCAGTCACGTTATCATATCAGGCCAACTAGTC
The DNA here is from genome assembly GCA_030141615.1 of Unio pictorum. Taxonomy (NCBI): domain Eukaryota; kingdom Metazoa; phylum Mollusca; class Bivalvia; order Unionida; family Unionidae; genus Unio; species Unio pictorum. Next base: position 6,999,409 of record JARLTB010000017.1, on the reverse strand, counting down.
CTAGCAGTAACCTCGTAATGCTGAGCGCCAAGCGCGGCACCTGCTAGTACCATTTTTATAAGGTTTTGGTATGACTCGGCCGGAGTTCGAACCCGCGAAATCAGGCATTCGAGGCGGATGTTCAAAGAGAGTAGCAATAACGTGATTTTCAAGATCAAATCAGTAATCATCACCAACTACGTCTGATTCTCACCATTTTCACTTGGATCATGCAAGATATTAACAGAAGTCTTTTAGATTTTTTTTTATTAAAAAACCAACTTATTGATATCACCAATGTTCAGCATGAATAACGATAACAAGTACCAAGAGTTTCAAGATGGCACCAAAGTAACAATGTTGGAATTGTAATCGACACTGTTCATTTCCTGAAACCAAATGTCTGGAGATATGTATTATCAGGAACTTCCTAATAATTATAGTATGATCGTTAGGATTAATAATAAGTCCAAATATACTTGAGTATTCGTTCTTTCAATGGAAAAGTGGCGGACTCGTAATCCTAGGGTACGATTCCCGTCCATGTCAGTTAGTATCGACCGATTCAGCGTGTAACTTTCATGGCACTTAAAGATTTATAGCATTTAAACAACACTAATTCTCTTCACCAGCAACAATCACCAGCAACCAGCACACTGCGAGCAATCAACAAGTCGAACACACACACACACACACACACACACACACACACACACACACACTGCTAGCAACCAGCAAGCCGATCACACACAAATGCAGACACACTGCTAGCAATCAGAAACACACACACTGCTAGCTATCCTGGAGAGCGAGAGAAATTATATTTGTAACTTATATAAATGTTTAGGGAAGACTAAAAGTTGCAGAACATTTCTTTTAGTTAGTCAAAATTGAGTTGTCCGTAAGAAACTAATCTTTCGCTTCGTTGATGCGGATTAGCTATGAACCAAAGAACATAACGTCTGAATGGCTGACACGAAGTTCACTGATAAATTAGAAGAAACGTTATTCAGTAATTACTCCTGCAATTTCCTCCTGTCAATCATAACAAAATTATACGTCAGATAAAAAGACTTTAATCTCAATATATCAATATACCATACATAACTTAATGTATGTCATACACACACACACACACACACACACACACACGCACGCACACACACACGCACACAAACGTATAATTTAATAACTGTAGCTCTTCGAACAAACTTAACTCGTTAATGATCGTCCATTTTTAAGGCATAAAGTATAACAATATAATGGAATTCGTCATTACCCGGGTTATATTGCTATTGTTTACAATACGCACGGAGATGAATATTTCGTTACCTCGATACCGGCCTTTTGTTATTAAAATTTCTACAGCGAGCCATAAATGACAATGTTGCTGTTCGCTTTACTCTCTCTCTCTCTCTCTCTCTCTCTCTCTCTCTCTCTCTCTCTCTCTCTCTCTCTCTCTCTCTCTCTATATATATATATATATATATATATATATATATATATATATATATATATATATATATATATAATCGACTAGCTCCCATCAACAAACATCCAACACACGGCCATGGTGTGCTCATCACCCCGAAAAGATGGGACAATATGGTCGGTAAGGAATTAAATCGCATACACTTCGCTATATACGCACAAAACAACTGTTGACAAAACCAATGTAGGCAACCCGAATCGAACACTCCGCTATATACGCACAAAACTAGTCCGATAAATCAACCCTTCAATATTCTGCTGATACTGATGGACGAGATGCGAGTCTGATGTGTCCTGTTAATTACGATGATAAGTTTCTCTGCATGGAAATCTTTCCGGAACAAACCTGTGTATACTTTAGACACATACCTGTAACTAGCAACATGCACATCAAGAGCAAAATTGAAAATAACCATGGGAGAGATGGTTGTGCTATTTCGGGTGGATTTACAAGTCACCAAACATATAATTTGATCCGTAAATATAATGTACATGTCATGTCACCAAAAGAACCCTTCAGCGGACGCTGGCTGCACAGACGCGATACATACAAGTAAATGTATATGTACACAGATGTATGCTGCAATACAGGTGATACAAGTCCCTCACCCGAAAATCAACATCACGGGTGAAGGACTGATTTATCTGCCTAGCACAATACCACTGTAGGCAATCGAATTGAACACAAAACCACTGTAGGCAAACGGAATTGAACACAAAACAACTGGAACACTAAAGAAACTGCAAGGCATGTACCTTCAATAACAATTGTAAGATTGGACCAGTTTCACAGAGAATCAAGCAGATATAAGACGGTGTTAGCGAATAGCCCATGCTAATTCGGACAACCATTCAGGAGGGGTAGCAATCGAACGTCTTTCATGATGATTAACGTGGCGGCTTTATTGGATGCCAGATCGGCACCATTTTCATTTAGGACCAACTGGACATTATCTGAAGTATTTCAGTTAAAACCATGTGTCAATATGACCAGTCATTCAGGAGGAGTCGCGACAACAAGATATTCAATATGAGTGATATGGCGGCCATGTTGGCTTTTTTGAGTGGAATCATTTTCGAAAAGAACCAAGTAGACCCTGGAATGAATATGTGATTAAAGTTTCAAAGGCGGTCTTTCAAGTTTAGAACTAGTAAAGATATTACACTTGTTTCAAGGGATGGACGGAGACGGACAACGAACAGGTCATACCAAATGTTCCTTTGGTCTATGACAGTAGAGCTAATTGGAGTTAGTTACTAGTTCGCCATGAGAATGGACCCGATACACGCGCATGCGTAGAAGGTGATAACTGAATTCCCGGCGGATTCGGGTTTGGTTTTTCAGTAGCGGATGCATTACAACGTCTCAAACCTGTTTGATAATACTCATGTTTTGTGTGTGTTTTAATCAGGAATAATTGACTGATCGGAATATGACAGGTAACCTAGAATATATCCCTGCACACGTCATGTACATTTCACACAGTGCATCTTTCTGGGGGAAAATTGAGACTCGTCAGATCCAGAACTAATGAAGATAATCAAAAGGTGCTATTATTAGAAGTACACTCATGGAAAGCTGATCAGATTATATGTGTATGTCCTCAATAATTGAAATGCCAACTTCAATTTGTAGCAATTAGAAGCTAATGAATGCCAGCAGTATCTTTTATAGTTACGACAGATAATTTCGTATCGATCCCGTGCTTGCCTAAAGATTGCGGTCCAGTGCCAAACGGACAGCTCTTGTCGTCGGTCAGCATTTGAGAAATTTTCTGGATTAATCTTAATTAGGCTAAATAATAAACAATACCATTTCTCAGCCATTTTTAATATGAAACCATGCCATCTCTAGTGAATTCCACCGCCATTTGTAACATTAAATAATGCCATATCAAGTGAATTTCACTCACCCACTCCTTTGTAGCATTAAATAATGCCATATCAAGTGAATTTCACCCACCCACCCCTTTGTAACATTAAATAATGCCATATCAAGTGAATGTCACCCACCCACAGCTTTGTAACATTAAATAATGCCATATCAAGTGAATGTCACCCACCCACAGCTTTGTAACATTAAATAATGCCATATCAAGTGAATTTCACCCACCCACAGCTTTGTAACATTAAATCATGCCATATCAATTTAATGTCACCCACCCACAGCTTTGTAACATTAAATAATGCCATCTCAAATGAATTTCACTTCTCCACCGTTTGTAACGTTAAAAAATGTCATTTTACAGCAATTATTAACATGAAATAATTACATCTCCAATGAATTTCACCGTCATTTTTAACTTTAAATAAAATCAATTTTACGGCTGTTTTTAACATTAAACAATGTCATTTTGCCGCCATTTGCAATATAAAATAAGTATATCTTAAATGAACTTATCCGTCTTTTTTAAGATTAAATAATGCCATCTCAAATGAATTTCACCGCCATTTGTAATATTTTGTTTACGCAAAGTCATGAAACTTGGCCATGATGTTGTTGTAAAGATGTTGTTGTAAAGATGTTGTAAAGATGTTGTCATCTGGAAAGATTACTATCCTTTAGAAATAGCCGGCACAAATCGTCTCATCACCGACTTTTGAACGAAATGAAACAAGAACACCACCAATTATATTTTTGGGTTACATTATTCAATGAATGCAGGTCATATACAAAATTAATTTAGAAAATGCGAAAGAAAGAACATTTTTTAAAAATCTTAATATAAGTTTCATTTGACGGAAATTTCCATTTAACAATACAAAATATGCGCTGCTATAAAAAAATTTTTTTTTAAATCTCTTTAATGTACTTTAAAGCTGTGTACCCATATTTTCTTATCGGGGAGTATTGTTGTGCATATTAAATGAATCAATAATTTCATGTGACCATAACAAACCCTATAACCCCAAAGTGCTGACAGCGTATAACCCCAAACTCACATTTTTAAACAGGTCTCTCATGCTCCGTCACTCACAAAGATCTCTATAAGTCCACTTACCTGCAAAAAGAAAGAAAATTCATTTGCAAATAATACTTCTAACCAAAAAAGGCAATACAATGCTGAATTGATAGTACAATTATAGATTATCGAACCTGTACCGGTTTCAATCATTTTGGATACACTAGGGAAGATAAAGGACGCAAATCATGTCAAAAACAACAACAGTTGTTGCAAATACGAAGGCAAACGCTCATGCGAATTACAGACTGCGTAATGATTGGAACAAATTGTGCGAAAATCAGGGTTACATGCTGCGTAATAATCAGAAATACAGACTGCGTTACAATCAGAGTTACAGGTAGTGTAATAATCAGTGTTACAGTGTAACAATCAGGGTTACAGACTGAGCAATAATCAGATACAGACTGCAAAATTATCCGAGTTACAGAGTGCGTTTTAATCAGTTACAGGCAGTGTAATAATCAGATTTACATGCAGTGTAATCGTTGTTACAGCCTACAGGAAGTGTAATAATCAGTGTTACATACTGCGTAATAATTAGTTACAGGCTGCGCAAGAATCAGAGGTTGACACTTTGTATTAATCACAATAACATATTGCGTAATAACCAGTTACAAAACTGCGTACTATTCAGTTATAGACTTCGTAATAATCATAGATACAAATTTCATAATAATCATAGTTACAGACTTCGTAATAATCAGAGTAACCGACTTCGTAATAATCATAGATACAAATTTCATAATAATCATAGTTACAGACTTCGTAATAATCAGAGTAACCGACTTCGTAATAATCATAGATACAAATTTCATAATAATCATAGTTACAGACTTCGTAATAATCAGAGTAACCGACTTCGTAATAATCATAGATACAAATTTCATAATAATCATAGTTACAGACTTCGTAATAATCAGAGTAACAGACTTCGTAATAATCATAGATACAAATTTCATAATAATCATAGTTACAGACTTCGTAATAATCAGAGTAACCGACTTCGTAATAATCATAGATACAAATTTCATAATAATCATAGTTACAGACTTCGTAATAATCAGAGTAACAGACTTCGTAATAATCATAGATACAAATTTCATAATAATCATAGTTACAGACTTCGTAATAATCAGAGTAACAGACTTCGTAATAATCATAGATACAAATTTCATAATAATCATAGTTACAGACTTCGTAATAATCAGAGTAACCGACTTCGTAATAATCATAGATACAAATTTCATAATAATCATAGTTACAGACTTCGTAATAATCAGAGTAACAGACTTCGTAATAATCATAGATACAAATTTCATAATAATCATAGTTACAGACTTCGTAATAATCAGAGTAACCGACTTCGTAATAATCATAGATACAAATTTCATAATAATCATAGTTACAGACTTAGTAATAATCAGAGTAACAAACTTCGTAATAATCATAGATACAAATTTTATAATAATCATAGTTACAGACTTCGTAATAATCAGAGTAACCGACTTCGTAATAATCAGAGTTACAGACTTCATAATAATCAGTTACAGACTTCGTAATAATCAGTTACAGACTTCGCAATAATCAGTTTTATGATACGTTGTAATCAGTTACATGATGCGTTGTAATCAATTACATGATGCGCACAAATCAGAGTTACAGACTGCATTAAAATCAGAGTTACAGGCAGTATGATAATCAGTTAAATGATGCATTATAACCAGCTACAGACTGCGTAATAATCAGTTAAATGATGCGTTATAACCAGTTACAGACTGCGTAATAACCAGTTAAATGATGAGTTATAATCAGTTACAGACTGCGTAATGATCAGAGTTACAGCTTATAAATAGATGTTGGTTCTTTTCCAAGGGCCGATACTTCATAATCCGTCTTAATCCCTCATAATAGGTCTTAAGCAGATTTTTATATTTACTTTTCTTTACAATTATGAGAAGGATATTATCGTGTTAGCTTTCAATTATTACAGATTAAAGAGGTGTCACTAATGAGGTCTCACAATATTTGGTGCCGGTGATTGACTTCTACTAATTATTCAAGAACTCAAGATATTTCCTGGCAATTATGTTTTTTCGTCTCTTATCCCTATATAACTATAGTACATTTTGCATATCTGATAAAGGCATGTAGGTGTACTCGGCAAAACTTCGTTCATGCCCCCAAATGCTGACCTTCTGGTGGGATTTCCCTATAATACATCAACGTTTGCCTATAAATGTGGTTCATCAAAGACGTAAATAATCCTTGGGGAAACATTTCTGGGTGAGTACTGTCAATATAAAATGCATTAATAACAAACAAGCCGTTACTTGAAACCAAGCAGACCCCATATCGATAAGGGGAGGGGGGGGACACATAATCTGTCGTGAAATACAACGCCAATAAAACTGTCAACAGTACTTGTACGACAGGTAATGACTAGCGAATGTTATCGTGTATGACCCACATACAATAGAACAAACTTGAACCACAAAAACCAATGCATTAGGCTCTGTCGAATCAGGTTTTTAAACAGTTCGTTCTATTTAGAATTAACGACAGATTTGGATATATTCAGGCTGTTCTTTCTATTTACGATCACAGTATACATTCAGGCTGTTTTTGCTATTCGTATTTAACGACGGATCCGCATATATTCGTTCTGTTCTTTATACAGTATGTACAATTAACGACAGATCTGGATACATTCAATCTGTTCTTTTTATTTACAATTAACGACATATCCGGATACATTCGGACTGGTTTTTTTTCTTCTTTTACAAGTAATGAGATATCTGGATACATTTGGGCTGTTTTTTTTTTTCTTAATATAGATGTTCCGTCGGTTTGTTTATTAATAGGCTCGTCCTATATTTTAAAATGGGAATGGTCCATCTATTTGTTTCTTAATGCGGTTGCTCCATATGCTTGCTTCTTAATAGAGATAGTCTGTCTTTTTCATTCCTAACGAGTATTTTCCATCTGCTTGTTTCATAATGCACACCATTACGCATTCTATACGTAATTTTTAAAAAATGGAAAATGTGTACAGTTTCTTGTAGAAAATGTGCCAGATAATTGCAGTTAACCTTACGCCGAGGCTTGACATATTTACACCTGAATAGATCTGCACCTGAAAATCCAGGTAGCAAAATCAACCAATCGTGTCCATCCCTGTTGCAAGTGAAATCACGTCCAATTAGTAATGTACCTGCCAATTCTGGTAAGCACGCACAATAATGTAAGTAAAATGAATGGTAGCCCTTGATTCGAGCTTCACTACACATACACATGTGGTAACTTGCCGAGTGTCAAATAACTAGTCAATGTCGGTCAGTGTTGAAGCCTAATGTTCTAGTGGAATGTCAGATTCACTCGAAGGATTCCAAACAAATTAACCTCAAATACAAGGACTCTTTACTCCTGCCTAAAGTGCAGTATACATACTGCTATCCCCATTCACACCTCACCCCACCTTGACTTCGCTGCTGGCACGGCAATAATTCTTGATCATCGTATAAATCTATTTGAATGTGGACGAAACTGGGTCATTTAGCTGTCCGGGAAAGGTGAAAGGTTTATTTTGTGCGCACCGATGCAGGAGTAGGTTATTTAGTGTCGAGGCGAGGCGATTGGGGTAAAGTACCGTTCCAAGGAGACACTATGGACACACCTTGGCAGCTGACTAAGGCTGATCCAATGGCAACATGCGAACCCGCTCCCTTTTAGTCGCAACATCAGCACCCTAACCACTATACCAATCAGCCAAACTTATAATTGTAAATGTTAAAACTGAAAGGTACCGATAAGTTCGTGTACTTTCCAAAAAATGACCCGAGATTCCTTTTCCAATAAAAAAAAAAGTGGCCCCGAGTGGCCTAGTGTTCTAAAGCGGTCTCCGTTACTGATCACTGCCATCTCACCTCTGTCTGCGTGGGATCGAGTCTAAGATTCGGCTAATGTGGGTATGTGAGAAAGCTTGCCAGTAGCTTCGCGTGTGTCGGTGGCTCTTTCGGGGGTTTTCCCGGGTTCTTCCTCCACCAATAATACTGGCCGCCATGTATAGCCTATCGTGTGCTGAAAAATGGCGTTAAAACCTACAACAACAACAACAACAACCAAAAAAAATCTTCATCGTAAAATTTACCACATTAGCAATACCCCATGTTTTCTTGTCAACGATATGTACAATTTACCATATTGTGAATAGTCCATGTGTTCTTGTCAACGATATGTAAAATGTACCATACTGGCAATACCCCGTGTATTCTTGTCAACGATAAGAAAATTTTACTATAATGGCAATAGTCCATGTTAACGATATGTAAACTTTACCATACTTGCAATACTCGTGTATTCTTATCGAAGACAAGAGAAATTTACCATATCGGCAATAATCCCATGTACTGTTTGAAATACATATATGTCAAATTTACCATATTGGCAATAATCCCATGTACTGTTTGAAATACATATATGTCAAATCTACCATATTGGCAATAATCACATGTACTGTTTGAAATACATATATGTAAAATTAACCATATCGGCAATAATCCCATGTACTGTTTGAAATACATATATGTCAAATTTACCATATTGGCAATGCTTCTTGCAATCTTCTCAACGATGTGTAAAATGTTTCATATTGTCAATATTTTTGGATAGTGATAAAAATTGAATTTTTCATTTCTCTTTTCAAACGTACAATTCTTGTTGTAACATCCCACTATTAGCACAATGCCTCTGAAACTCTACCATAAAAAAGACCAAGTTCGAGTAATCCTTGTTTTGCTTTGCTCTGTATCACAAGGGCCTATTAGATATAATAGTACAATGGCATATCACATGCAATGCAATGGCCTTTCACATGTTATACAAGGGCCTATTAATGTAATAAATGGGTCTTTCACATGTTATACAAGGGCCTATTAATGTAATAAATGGGCCTTTCACATGTTATACAAGGGCCTATTACATGTAATAAATGGGCCTTTCACATGTTATACAAGGGCCTATTACATGTAATAAATGGGCCTTTCACATGTTATACAAGGGCCTATTACATGTAATAAATGGGCCTTTCACGTTATACAAGGGCCTATTACATGTAATTCAATGGCTTATTAGATGCATTACAAGGGCCTATTACATGTAATTCAATGGCTTATTAGATGCATTACAAGGGCCTATTACATTTAATACAAGAGCCTGTTATAAGTAATAATCGAGCCTTTCATATGTAATACAAGGGCCTATCACATGTAGATTCATTACAAGGGCCTATTACATTTAATACAAGGGCCTAATAATGTAATAAATGGGCCTTTCACATGTAATACAAGGGTTTATTAGCGAATATATCACGTAATACAAGTAATACAAGTTCACACGTAATGCAATGACTTAATACATGTAATAGAAGGGCCTATCACATGAATTAGAAGGGCATATTACGTGTAATATAATGACTAATTACATGCAATGCATGTGCCTATCACATGTAATAAATACAATGGCCTATTACAAGTAACACATGGGCCTATTACATGTAATACAAGGGCCTATTACAAACAATAAACTAGCCGATCACATGTAATAAAAGGACCTATTAGATGCACTATAAGGGTATATTAGATGTAGTACAAGGGCCTAACAAACATAATACATGGCCTATCGCACGTAATACAATGACATAATGGATGTAATACAAGGGCCTATTATACGTAATACATGGGCCCATTATATGTAATACAAGGGCCTATCAAACATAACACATGGCCTATCACACGTAATACAATGGCCCATCAAATGTAACACAAGGGCCTACTATATGTAATACATGAGGCCCATTATATGTAATACAAGGGCCTATCAAACATAACACATGGCCTATCACACGTAATACAATGGCCCATCAAATGTAACACAAGGGCCTACTATATGTAATACATGAGGCCCATTATATGGAATACAAGGGCCTATTTCATGTAATACAAGGGTCTGTTACATATAGACATAAAATTCAGTTGATATATCGATGTACATCCCGCCCTGGTCCGTTGTATCGGTACATCCTAGAACAGTCATTTAGTTACTATTTCATCGGCATCGTATAGGCAGTAATGTGTTTGACAGTGCCGGTACATCGTATAGCCAGCAATGTACTTGACATTGCCGGTACATCGTATACCCAGCAATGTACTTGACATTGCCGGTACATCGTATACCCAGCAATGTGCTTGACAGTGCCGGTACATCGTATAGCCAGCAATGTGCTTGACAGTGCCGGTACATCGTATTGGCAGCAATGCCTCTGACATTGCCGTTCATCGTATAGCCAGCAATGTGCCGTCAGTGTCGGTATATCGTATAGACAGCAATGTGCTCGACAGTGGCCGTACATCACATAGCTAGCAAAGTGTTTGACAATGCCGGTACATCGTAAAGCCAGCAATGTGCATGACAGTTCCGGTACATCGTACAGCCAGAAATGTGCTTGACAGTGCCAGTAAAAATGCACAACCAAAACATGCAAAATTGTTTATAGTGCAGGTGACCTATGTGAAGCATCCTAAATAACATGTATGCAAAAGCTGGCACATTGAACTAAACATTTTATTTCGGCTTTTTAAGCTTAAATGCTTTTATATACTGAACGAAACAAAATCTTCATTTCTAAAGAAATCTTCAGTAAAATTAGGAGAATCGGAACATTACAAGATTTGCAATGGAACATTATTTAAATCAGTGCAATAATACCATACGTATGAGGCGTAACACAAAACATAATGCAGCCATTTTTGACTATGTACCACATTTATTTACACCCATAAATCTATCCGTCGTATTAAGATACTAATCTCATTCTAATGGATTAGAGCTGAGGACAACAATAATACTGGACTCGAACTCTGCTCTACAAGTGTAGCGGTTAATAACTGGAATGTAAAACGTAACGGTACCCAAGTAAAAACGTGTCAAAAGAGCCTCTGCTTTTGTTCAATACCGACATATCTTTAATCTAGGCAACCAGACAAAATGGTACACAAGTTCCCATAAAGTGTGAAACGTTATTTTACAACGAGACGATACTAAACTATTCAATGCAAACGAGTTTTTAACAACAGTTTGACGGATCTCCATTGAACTAGTTGACTTTTATGTTTAAAAATCGCCTTAACCGTAAATGCAATGGCATTTGATAGCATTCTACGACTCGTCAACACAATAGTGGGTATATGGTGCCAACAAAATCTGAAGTTAGAAAACACATAAACGATGAAAAAAATTGATGAAATATAAACCGCAAAGATGGTAATCTTGTAATAGTACGAAAACGCTAAGACTAAAATCCTTTAATGCATGATTAAATTAATGGCTTCTAATTCATTTTGATGTTCGGCACCATGGAAACAGAACTTTATTCTGCACACTAAAATCAGACATAACTGTACTGATTTGCATTAGAACTTCCTTTCTAACGATTTGAGAGACAATCCCTTTTGTACTTGCCGTGAAGATAGATAAAATACGTACCACTACATATCTATTTCAAATCCTACACAAAAGACCGTAGGAAATTGGATCAAAACTCTATCCCTAGAAAACCAATGACTACAATTATTGTACAATCTGATTAACTGCCAATATGCACGTGTCTGACTTATACCAAACGTAATACACTGGTAAGACACGATTTATATAATTAAGTATTCAACTTCTGATTCCCACTTCATTAATTCCTGTCCTATTATTAACAATGACATGACACTCTTTATGTCCCACGTAATCAATGCGCTCTCTCTCTCTCTCTTTCTCTCTCTCTCTCTCTCTCTCTCTCTCTCTCTCTCTCACACACACACACACACACACACACACACACACACACACACGCGAGTACTTGTAAATCAACTCCATTGGTCAACATGCATGGGAATAAAATATGATTAAACAAAAGTGCAAATTAGCAACTTGATTCAGTACGTTTTATAACATGGTACAATACTTAATACGTTTTATAACACAGTTCAATACCTAATACGGTTTATAACATAGTATAATACCTAATACGTGTTATAACATAGTATAATACCTGACACGTGTTATAACATAGTACAATACCTAATACGGTTTATAACAGTGCAATACCTAACACGTTTTATAACACAGTACAATACCTAATACAGTTTATAGCATAATATAATATATAATACGTTTCATAGCATAGTACAATACTTTACGAAAAACATCAAACAACTAGAATAATAGGAGTATTCTAGCTCTCTGATCAAATGTGTTTGTTTTAGACCTTAAATGTTATAAAACAAGGCCTTGTTCACTCGTAAAAACGACCCAATATGATCCTGTTTACTAACAAAAATGGACCAACAGAACAAGGATTACAAGCACCTATCCGAATCGGCCCAGTACGAACAAAGATTGCAACCACCTATCCACCATCGTGGTTCTTTAATGTAATCTGGTTAAATAAATCATCCGCTGGCTAACCCGGATTCGAGTCTCTGGCTCGGCCAACGCAATCTTGTGAGGAAGCTTGCCAGTAGCTTCCCGTGGGTCGATGGTTCATCCAGGTTTTTTCCAAGTTCTTCTTCCACCAGTTAAACTGACCGCCATGTACATTCTATCTTGTGCTGAAAAATGAGGTTAAACACACTGTAACAACAAGACCAGCCTGGTGGCCGCCATCTTGCTACTATCAAACCAATAAAACAAATGCCTTCTGTACTTGACAAGATGCACAAATACATGCGTAGAAACTAGGCCTCTATAGATAATGTTATTTTATAGAACTCTAAACAACAACTCCAACTGAGAACCACGTAAATAGAAATGCGTTGCTTTGCTGAAGTAAGCACGAATGGGTTTTTTGAGTGTTCACAGAAGCGTCACGTGTCTCCATTAGGTGTCAAGGTCAAATCAAGAAGAAAACGTGCGAGTGAAAAAAACTAGAACTGACGCTGTCTTTACCGCATTTAACACTCATCCATAGCTACACTTGCAGATCAAGCTATGGGTATGAAATAATACATAGAACAAACAGCGTTACCCCAAATCGGTCGAAGCATTGACTACTATGACTGCTAATCTGGGTCTAATGTGTGCGCGCATTATATGTAAGCCAAGGAGATGTTGTTGTTGAAGGGTTTAACGCTGTTTTTCAGCACACGATAGGCTATACATGACGGCCAGTATTAGTGGTGAAGAAAGAACCCGGGGAAAAAAAACGGAAAAAAACCACGGACCCACGTGAAGTTACTGGCAAGCTTTCTCACGTAACTACGTTAGCCGAATCTTAAACTCGAACCCACGCAAAGGTGAGATGGCAGTGATCCGTAACGGAAAGCACTACAGACCAATCAGCCCACTCGTGGCCCCGCCAACTATGGAGATAATAAATGCGTAATATGAGGAAGAAAGCATCCGAATGATAAGCAAAATTGGAATAGATCTAACTTAAAGACCCTTATTCATTCATACTGAGATAACATGTGGTTCTCATGTGGCTAGACACAACACATGGCTACATGGTTATTAGCTTACCTCGTTTTATGGCATTGTTTGGCCAATATGGGGCAAATTAGACGGCCACTTTCGCCTACTAATCCCCGTTAACATCTTTTGGTGTTAATTGTAACAGTATTCATGAAATGTTTGAAACAAGGGGAAGCTACGTTCCTAGAACGGGAAGGACGGTGAAGAAACGTGCACCGAAAAGAGTCTGTATCGAAATTTGCAGGGAGGCGAAAAACAATGTACTGTCAAATAGCAATGTACAGTGTCGCGCATAATTTGCTGCAAACATGCAATGTTTGACGCAGTGAGACACATTCCTGTCGAGTTTGTCGAGCACGTGTCATTAAAAAATCAAGATAATGTATTATCTGATATAATTTTCGACTTTTTGAGGGAATGTGGTTATTTGCATTTGATCTTGTACTTTATTTACATTATCTTGTACTTTATTTCGTCCTAATGTTTCTGTACACACACACACACACGCACGCACGCACGCACACACACACGCACACACGCGTACGTACGTACGTACATACATACATACATACATACATACATACATACATACATACATACATACATACATACATACATACATACATACGATAGAGCATGGAATAGGTTCGAAAACTAAACCTTCTCTATTTTCGTAACATAGGGTATTATTTGGACATTTTTAGGTAAATTTGATTTATTAGCTGCTTTAGTTGTGTTTTGAAATGTGTAGCATAGAAGAGTAATATTCGGCTACGAAAGGCTTACTGGGGAATAATACAAATGTCAAACAAGAAAAAACATGCAAGTGTGAACTTATTCGAGGTTCGTGATGTGTGGTAAATAGATGACTAGAGAAATGCTCTGCATTGTTTGCGCGTGTATAAACATTTAATTTAACAATGATTGTTGTCTTGAAGTCCATGAAAATGAGAAGGGTGGAATGGACTGCATGCCACGCTCACGCTGGTGTCTGATTCCCTCGGTATAGAAACCCTTTACGTGTAATAATAATATCACAACACAGTCAGGCGAGGGCCAGTTGTTCCAATGGCTTATGAAATAACTTTATGTTCGGAATGTTTCATGTGGTACACTTGACCCCTAGATTACGAGTTTGAGGTTCTGCCAAACAAGCTGCCGGAAATCAGTATATTTTGCTAAACACGTAAATAACGGGCTCGTAATCCTAGGTTAAAAGTTCCCTGCCCACGACATGTGCCAGCTGCCTTGGTATGTCCTTGAGAAGTCTCTTAGTTGTTTCACGTGATTATCTGAAAGTGCAGCTGAAACTAACCAATCAACAAACCAACCAACATCGAACTATTTTGATACCCAATCTCTTTCGACCAGCCAATACCCAATCTCTTTCAAAAGCCCGTCTATAAGAGAAATAGTTAAATAGCACAAGACATAAATCACTAAACAGGACCCAATAAGTTAATACATATAATTAATCACACCTCTAATCACTAACCCGCTATTGGTAAGAATATCTCAGGAAATTCTTTTATTAACATATTGACGAGGAACATTTTACGACATTAATCCGTTTCAGCCTAAAGTCCCGTGAATACGGCTGAGAACAACAAACATATCCTCTAATAGCTAATTACTCAGTTTTATAAATATCTCTCCAACACCCATTGTTATAATCAAACAAATAATCAATACAATCTACCAAATGCACAAAAATGACGGAAGTATCCCAAACCCTTGAGTCTGTTACATTATGTTTTCATTCATGCAACCATTGTATTGCTGTCTATTGTATTTTTTTTTAACAAGATAAATTCATACATTCTTTAAAAGTTCTTCTTTCAAATTACCCTCTACGTACACCCCTCCTGACATTCAAATATGGTTCATTTTAAATGGCAACTGGCGGAGGGATATTATTTACAAAGAGGCGTGCGAAGGTTCATCTAGATCTATCCTAAAGTAAGTTTAAAACTGTGGTCATGATTGTTTGTAACTTAAAAGTGTGACGTGGATTTTTGTAACTTAAAAATCTGGCCATGGATTTTTTGTAGCCATTGAATTTTGTAACTTAAAAGTGTGACGTGGATTTTTGTAACTTAAAAATCTGGCCATGGATTTTTTGTGGCCATTGAATTTTGTAACTTAAAAGTGTGGCCATGGAATTTTGTTGGGAACTTAAAAGTGTGACATGGATATTTGTAAAGTGTGTTATGGATATTTGTAAAGTGTGACATGGATTTTTGTAACTTAAAAGTGTGGACAATTATTGGATAACCTTATGCTATTACATCATACAGCTTTTTAAGCCCATCAATCTGAAATGTCAAAATATGTACCTAAAGCTATTTCGAAGCCTTACATTACAAGATAAAACACAGTAAAATACCATGTCGGTGTGACACAGCATCAACGCCTGACTCAGATACGTGTACTACATCATGATACTTTCACTACTTCATGATACTTAGTTGTCTAAAACCGTTCCATGTAACGTTGGACAATTCATCTCTCGCCTTTGAAAATTGAAAGATGGAAGAGGAAAAGATGGAAACGATTCCATTTTCCAGTTTTTCATCACCAAAAGCTGAAAGATGCAACACGAAAAACCAGACGATTCCACCGTCCATATTAGAAAAATGAAATTCTGTCTTCATTTTCCATATGTTTACCTCCGAAAAATGAAAGGCACGGGCTAAAGAGATTATAACTGTTTCTATTTTTCACCTTAAAAGAAGAAAAGACCGTATTTTTAATCTATCTTTTAAACTTTCAAACTCAGGTCTTAAAATTAAAATTTTGGAAGCGGTTTCTCACAGAATCGCCTTCCGTTCTACAAATAAACGCGAGTATCGTGACAATTGCGACAATCGGTTTCTTTTACGGCACTTCGTCGATGCGTTTTGTGCAGAATTTGTTGGAAGAAAGCAGCCTAATAATTTCCTTTCCTTTTTAAATGACATAATTATTTAACAGACATACAGACGTGACCTAAGGTGGCCACTAAATTGTTAAACATCTACTCAAATAATTGGTTTGTTGCTTTGCTGCTGTTTGTCAGTCCATACCACAAAATGTCATTGACTTCGAATCATAGGACTGAAGAGGTGTAATAACGCATGCATTTGACGTATTTCTATTTTTTAGTTTTCGAGTCTTATGACACTTTTTATACCCCCCCCAAAAAAACAAAAAAAAAAAATTGGACAGATTTTTAAATGAAAACCTGACAAGTCCGTTTAAAGACAATACTAAAACTGTACCAGCTACAGATAATGAAACTCTATATATAATAGTATACGTACATAAATGATCATATTAGATTTGTACATCTATATGACATATGTTCTGTTTCTTCTTTTTTCCTTCTCCTTTTGTGAAAAATTCGGGCTCGAGAGTTTGTTAGAGCATGATTTATTTGTTCAAACATTGTGAATTTGGACTGTATGTTTGTTTAAACATGGTGATTTTGGACTGTATGTTTGTTTAAACATGGTGAATTTGGACTGTATGTTTGTTTAAACATGGTGAATTTGGACTGTATGTTTGTTTAAACATGGTGAATTTGGACTTGGATTCTCCGCAAACATGGTGAATTTGTTTCAGTAAGACAACATAAAAGTATGTAACCTACAACGTTGTAATATATATAGTAGGCATGCTGTGATCAATGAATTTTCTCGACATTTTCAAAATTGTTCGAATATTTTTGGCTTAGAATTCAACTAGTACCCATATTTGAACATGTAAGGTACCACCTCGCTATGCAGATAGCACTGGTATATTACCGACCTCGTCAACTTGCATTAGGATGAAAATAACGGTGCCTGCTCTGGGTAAAATTTTATGAAAGACTGGCGAGTAGTACAGGAAGTATATCAATTAACACTCAATGCTAGTGTACTAATTACCTTGCCCTATATCTCATTATATGCCCGATTTGATTATTGTGACAGGGTTTAATGATGTAAAGTCTGCAGTCGGCACATTGCTACAGCTCCGCCCACCCACCACCAATTCCACACTCCGTTTCAGACACTACTCAAGCTCCTCCCACCCACCACCCACCACCAATTCCACACTCCGTTTCAGACACTACTCATACTAATTATATCGATGGTGCACAGTGTACATCGTTATCATTGCATTAAGAGTTTTCTTAAACAGAATAACTTCAGTTTTACATTCCATTCATTATGACCCACTAAATATCTTCCAAAGATATAAAGTCACCCAGCTCCATCTACCCCACTTGTAAAGGAAAGAAAATTCGCCAGAACTCCACCTATGCAACTTCTGATGACGCAATAGTCATTCACATCCATATGCATTACGTTATTCGTTGGTTATTTCTATTCCTTAAAATGTATTAAAAAGATAATACGCCATCATTTTAAACACTTTCTGAACGCAATGTTTAAGTGTTTGAGTCGTTTCAGAATCTTTCATACATCTCATGGATCTCAATTATATTTTTTGTTGTGTACCACTATACTTTCCTCTTTATGTTGTATACCACTATACTTTCCTCTTTACGTTGTGTACCATTATACTTTCCTCTTTACGTTGTGTACCATTATACTTTCCTCTTAATACTCTTTATGTTGCGTACCTCTCTACCTTCATCTTTTACGTGTGTAGTTACATATAATGCTGGTGCAAGTCTTCGGAAAAAGATAAAATTTTCTGTACTACAGCTAACGGCAATGTTATAATGTAAAAGTCAGTAAATATTAAGACATTGGTATACACAAGCAAGCATATGGCAGTTATAAACACTTTCCTAGATAAACGAGAAAAAACACAGAGCTGATCTTAACGTGTTTAACCACAACATGCTCTTAAAATAGCAAGCACATAAACCCGCGCGCTAACTAGCGCGAGCCCTTCAAACTTTACCAAACAGCCACTTACGTGGCTATACACAAATATGACTACTGCAATATAAAATGATTGAGAATGATATACACAAATACGGCCGTTGTAATATAAAACATATTCAGAATGCTATATACAGCAATGATTATTGTTATATACAAAATATTCAGAATGCTATATACAGCTATGATTATTGTTATATACAAAATATTCATAATGCTATATACAGATATGATTATTATTATATACAAAATATTCAGAATGCTATCCACATTTTATAGTCATTGCGATATATACCTTAATAATGCTAAATTCATCACAAAAGGTCTCTTTTGATGATCACTGTGTACAAGAGCAGTATGTACAATAATAAGACTGATATAGGTCCATATCAATATGCAGAGAATGAAAATGTTATAAAGAGATACGTCCATTGTAATACCGGCATGCTGCTAATGCTACATTGTCGTATCGACAGATTTTGCTAACATCTATAGAAAGATACATACATTTCAACGCAGAAATTCATAATGTTATACAAAGATACATCCATCGCAATATAGACTGTATGTGAGATAGAGATAAGTTCATTGCAATAACTGTCTGTCAGTGCTATATAGAGATACATCTATTGTAATACAGACTGCCAAATGCTTTAGAGATACGTTAATTGCAATAAAGCTTTAGTGTTATACAGAGATACGTCCCTTGCAATAAGGGATGCCAGTGTTATACAGAGATACGTCCAATGCAATAAAGACTGTCAGTGATACCGTAGAGATACGTCCATTGCAATGTAATATTGACTCTCAGTGATATATAGAGATACGTCCATTGCAACTGTCAGTGCTATACAAAGATACGTACATTGAAATATAAACAGACTGATGCTATACGTAGATACGTCAATTGTAATGCAGAAATTAATAATGCTACACAGAGATCAGAACACTGCAATATAGGGTGATTGATAATTCAAAATTCATCGCGAAAAGTCTCTGTTGCGAATAACTGCATTAAATGGCTTTATTTACAACAATAAAACTGGTAACACTGTCTTTCCACAAAAAATGTCTGGCTTTTTCAGTTGCTCTAAAATAGCAGAAGAAAACTACTTTACTCTAAGAGTGCATAAAAATCAGTAAATTGTATCTTATTACCCATCGGTGATATCAGTAAATTATTTAGTGCCCATCGGTGATATCAGTAAATTATTTAGTGCCCATCGGGAATATCAGTAAATAGCATTTTTGTACACATCCGGGATATCAGTAGATTTTGTATCCATCGGGGATATATATATATATATATATATATATATATATATATATATATATATATATATATATATATATATATATATATATATATATGTGTGTGTGTGTGTGTGTGTGTGTGTGTGTGTGTGTGAAAATATCGTATTATGTTCTCTCAATGTCTACCGATTATTTGTCCATCAGACTAAATTCTCATGACCTTGACCTACGTGATAAAGCTAAATGTTTAGAAGTGGAAAAATCTACGTACCCAGTGCTTCTTTACGCTGCTAACGATACAAATTTCCAACAATCCGTTATGAGCCGAGATGTAAACACTGACGTCGAAAACTGACATCTCGCGTGCTTTTAACGCCTGACGTTGTTGCATCAGGCACTCAGATTATTGCATCTTCTAATACTCATTTATTTTGCTACTTTTCGAAATACATAACTCTTAAAATGTAAACTGCCCCCAGGGGATATAAGACCGTACGCAAACAAAATAAAGTCTGTCAAGCTTTTAATTTATATTATTCAAATATATAAACGGCCACGATGTCTTCAAGGTATAGTATAGCAAATATACGTATAATTAAAAAAATAAACTTCGAATTAAATTAAGTTATTGTCAGATATGATGACTGCATGGATAAACAGTTCAACAATATTATTGGAGTGCTATGCGTATGTCTTATTACATGTTCATTAAGTGTGTAACAGAAATACGTGCCAAGAATTGCGTCCGCAAAAAAACACTGGTCTATGAATTATTTATTTTCTCAATGTTTCTAACTCAGCACGAGAGATGCCAGGTACAGGGACCAACAGTTGAGCTATTGTATACTACACTGTACGTCAAACTCGACAAATAGTAATCCGTTTTGACAATTAGGTCAACTTTTATATTGGTATACCCTAACTAGCTCCTATCTCATTCATACACATGTCGTGTTCTGATGGCATTTGTTGACACTAGACGTTATCTACAAGTAAACAGCAAGCCATAGCTTGGATGCATGGGTTGTGCCTTGTCGATTACAGGAAGCACTACGTCATATTTGAGAGAGAGAGAGAGAGAGAGAGAGAGAGAGAGAGAGAGAGAGAGAGAGAGAGAGAGAGAGAGAGAGAGAGAGAGATTTGCCCCAGGATACATTTACAACAAAATGATGGGGTATGAAGGAGGGTTCAGCATTTGGCATTTTAGCACCGTCAGCAAGTAGCATAATTAAACTGACGTGAAAAAGAAACATAACTAAATTAACGTTAGCAAGTAAATTAAATAACTTGACGTCAAACAGAAACATAACTAAATTAACGTTAGCAAGTAAATTAAATAACTTGACGTCAAACAGAAACATAACTAAATTAACGTTAACAAGTAACAATTAAGATGACGAGGCTGAATTCTTCATAACGATTTGAAGTCGAAACTACACGATTTAATATCAACGTGAACTTATTTATACAAAATACGTTTGTGACTTTAAAACTTTCAAATCAGAAGACTTCCATGTTAAATCAAGTCACCTCAATATGCTACTGAGTAAATTTGCTGACATGTAAATTCTTAGATTTCTGAATGGAACCTTAATCTGGGACGCCGATTAATTAATATGTAATATCACAAAGAAAAATAAAATAATTGGTGAGAATTTGAATTATCCAGATACTCCTACATAGGAAGTACCTCAAAATATGGGCGTTAAAATTGAATTAGCTGCTAACTATCCCATTTACAGAACACGAATGAGTATCTTAGATAAAATTATGCATGCATATCGGTGCCAGTCTAGCTTGATGTTTCAGGTGAAACGATAAGAAATACTGCAGATTGCCAGTCTGTCTAGAATGGCATTTTGCATATTATGTTATCAGATAAACATGTATAACACAAGGATGCAGACAGTCAATGGGGTCATTGTGAGTTATTGAAGATGCAACTTCGACATAAAATAATATAATAACCATTTTATTAACTAGCTTTGATACGCTTTTCAAGAAAGTAGCGGGAATGCGGAGCTCTAGTATCTATATGACAGTCAGTCTCTCCCATTTTAAGATTAAGCAAAAACAGAGAGTTTGAAAGCTAATATCCTTGCATAACTGAGAACTCACAGTAGGGTACAAAGCGTAATGAAAGAAAAAAAGCGAGTATATAATCCACTGTCGAGAACGGACAAAAACTATCGCAAGAATACATTGACGCTGGATTTTATTCAGCGCTAGGATTTAAAATAAAATTTTCTTTTAAATCTAGAAAATAAATTATACGAAAATATGGCTGAGAAATATCATACGTGTTCTAGGATGGGTGAAAGATTGTTATTTCACGCAAAATTATTTCGAAATTAATAATTTCCTTTCCGTTTGAATATGGCAAGTTCAAAATTAATGTGTATAAGTAGACGATTAAAACCAAAGCGTAAATTGTAATCACCAGGTAAACTTATTTCTCGTGTAAATATTAAACTTCATATTGGATGACAGCAAATTAATTTTAATGATACTATGAAACTTTATCTTAGATGGCAAGAAAGTTAATTGGATATTATTAGACACTGGTCTAAACTGAAACACAAATCGTCTACTTGCTGCGTTGAGTAACATGTTTTTAACTCGGCGAAGGAAATGAGAAGAAATAAAAAAGATTTTCCAGTTTTTACAGTAATACTGGATGGGCATGGTGGTTCAAGGAATGGCATACATAATAAATACATAATAAATAAGTGTAACGGAAACTAAATGACGATAAAAATACACTGAAACCTTTCGCGACCGAAACTAGGTAAACCGAAATCGTCCTAAAAGTGAATTATCTTCGTAGGTCAGATACATTTCATTTCTCAACTACAATAAATTTAATTCGGTGAACCAAAACCTCTTACATGTGAAAGCATAAAAAATCGTTTGCCCCAAATGTCAGTATTTACAGTAGTCAATTATTTTTAATACGCCTAAAGACAGGTAGAGTGAAATTTCCAAACAAATACACAAATGAAATGAAATCGTAATTATTACTGACATTTGCTTTAAAAGGTGACCAGTAAGGGGCATTTCATCAAAACATACACGTTGCTTTACCTGAATGTGAGAGAACAATTTTATTTGGAACCAAGCGATTTTCGTCTGGAGAGATTTGATTATGACCATCTTTCATATATTAATATCCATAATTTGTCCCTCCATTTTAACAGAACGAAGACTTTTAATGAAACTAAACTCATGCTGGTCTTTGCGTCGTTAATGCATAGCTCTAATAATGTAATACACGTAAGGAAGTTTTCAGTCAGTAATTATTTATTATACAGGTCTAATGACGTAATACAAGACAGGATTGATATGTTTTATATATTTATCATACAGCTATATTGACGTAATATACGACAGGAATTATAAGTCATTATATATTTATTATTCAGCTCTAATGACGTAATACAGTACAGGAAGTTCTAAGTCATTAAGTATTTGATATACAACTCTAATGACGTAATACACGACATGAATTATAAGTCATTAAGTATTTCATATACAGCTGTAATGACGTAATACACGACAGGAATTATAAGTCATTAAGCATTTGATATACAGCTCTAATGACGTAATACACGACAGGAATTATAAGTCATTAAGTATTTGATATACAGCTGTAATGACGTAATACACGACATGAATTATAAGTCATTAAGTATTTGATATACAGCTCTAATGACATAACACACGACAGGAATTATAAGTCATTAAGTATTTGATATACAGCTCTAATGAAGTAATACACGATAGGAATTATAAGTCAATATATATATATATATATTATACAGCCGTAATGACGTAATACACTACAGGAATTATAAGTCATTAATTATTTGATATACAGCTCTAATGAAGTAATACACGATAGGAATTATAAGTCAATATATATATTTATTATACAGCTGTAATGACGTAATACACTACAGGAATTATAAGTCATTAAGTATTTGATATACAGCTCTAATGACGTAACACACGACACAAATTATAAGTCATTATGTATTTTTTATACAGCTCTAATGACGTAATACAAGACAGGAATAATAAGTCATTATGCATTTATTATACATCTCAAATGACGTGACACGGCAAAAATTAAAAGTCAATATGTACATTTGTATTTATTATACAGCTCTAAAAACATAATATACATGAATTGTAAGTCATTGTGTATTTTTTATACAGTTATAATGACGTAATACACGACAAGAAGTTATTACATGTATGTCTTTAATGCGTTATATGCTGCTCAAATGACGCAGTAAACACCTCCAATTATAAGTCATGACTAATACATACTGAACTCACGAGTCTCTCTTTATAAGTCATGACTAATACATATTGAACTCACGAGTCTCTCTTTATAAGTCATGACTAATACATACTGAACTCACGAGTCTATCTTTATAAGTCATGATTAATACATACTGAAATCACGAGTCTCTCTTTATAAGTCATGATTAATACATACTGAACTCACGAGTCTCTCTTTGTAAGTCGCAATATTTTGCTGGTAGACATCCATTATATACAAGTCAAAATTTATACTGTGTGCTTAATATAAAATAGGAGTGCAATGCATAGTAATTGTATAATGGAGGAAGAGTGTTCCGTAAGCATAACAATGGTACTCTTTGTTTCAAGATCCTGTTTACACAACTGGATTTTTTTCATGCACTGGTATCATGGGAATATCTAACGCAGATAAACTCCAGCAGTTAATGTTATTCCAATATTTTTATCCCTTTCCAGTGGTTAGCTGGTTTTTTGGTCAAGTGATTCGTGTATATGCAAACTGACAGTCAAAACCCGTACCCAATTTCCCAAACTATAAATCCCATACTGTAAACCCGTACCCAATTTCCCAAACTATAAATCCCATACGGAAAACAAACTATTAAATCCAACAAGGTAAATCCGTACCAAATGTACCAAACTATAAGTCCCACACGGTAAATCCGTACCAAATTTCCCAAACTATAAATCCCATACGGTAAATCCATACCAAATTTACCAAACTATAAATCCCATACGGAAAACAAACTCATAAGTCCCACACAGTAAACCCGTACCAAATTTACCCAACTAAATTCCCGCACGGTAAACCTGTATCAAATTTACCAAACTCATGAGGGGGCCCCGAGCAGATGAGTGGTCTAAAGCTCTCTCCGTTACGGATCACTGCCATCTAACCTCCGTCTGCGTGGGTTCAAGTCTCAGATTCGGTCAATGTGGGTATGTGGGAAAGCTTGCCAGTAGCTTCTCGTGGGTCGGTGGTTCTTTCTGGGGGATTTTCCCGAGTTCTTCCTCCACCATTAATACTGGCCGCCATGATAATCTATCGTGTGCTGAAAGATGGCGTTAGGCCCTACAAAAACAACGACAACAACGATACTCAAGTCCCACACGTTAAACCCGTATCAAATTTACCAAACTCAAGTCCCACACGTTAAACCCGTATCAAATTTACCAAACTCAAGTCCCACACGTTAAACCCGTATCAAATTTACCAAACTCAAGTCCCACACGGTAAACCCGTATCAAAATTTCCCAAACTGCAACTCCATCCCGGTAAGCTTAGTCAGAAACAAAGACTCTTTGCCAAGTCAACTATGCCCACTGGAAACCGAGTCTTTGACAAGTCAACTATGCCCACTGGAAACCGAGTCTTTGCCAAGTCACCAATGCCTACTGGAAAACGAGTCTTTGCCAAGTCAACTATGCCCACTAGAAACCAAGAGGATTTGTTGTCAGTTATGCCCACTGGAAACCGAAGCTAAGTCAAAAATAGCCATTGCAAACCAAGAAAACGTGAATAATTTATAACCTATATGTTGCTGGTAGATTCAGATAATTAAAATTGACGTAAAATCTCCGTACTCTCTCTCTCTCTGAAGACATATCATGTATACATAACACGCCTACTTTGAAGCAATGACACGCAATACAACCAGGACCAAAGTTTGCCACATTCTGATAAACGAGCGCCCATATCCGAGTGTCGTAGAAGCTCCATCTTTCAACTCGAATGAAACCAAATGATGCCCCATGTCCTCGCGTCTTATTTAAGAAAAAGGAAGAAAGAATAAAAACTGATAAGTTCTGACTCGCAACGTTACCTCTAAGCTGCGCGCGTGCGCGCGCGCAGCTGCTCAGGCATCCCCGCGCAGCTGAATTCTCAATTTTTGCTCATTCCAACGTTAAATTTGGCTCGTCTCCGTAATGCTTGCGCAGTGCAGCGAGCACTGCGCGCACATCTACCATTCGCTTAGAGGCAACGATGGTTCCGAGACACAAAATAACACCAAGACTTACCTCCATGGCTAACCATGGCAAATCCCATTGCTTAAATTACAAGTTCCCCACCCTCGGATCAAGACCTACCCCATCAACTCCAGATTATGACCATATAGTCGTAAGTGTCATCGTCCCACGAATGCATGTCCAAAGTGTAGGAAGAAATATAGCATATTTTACACTCCCCCATACACAGCACACAAATCCCATCCTCGGAACGGACAGGGATCCAAAAATGTATATCTAATTCGAAGATGGTCAAACTAATGGTAATCTATGTGACAATTTTCGGTGAATTTCCACCCAGCAATCTGAAAAAAATTGTTACCCAGCACTTTGAGAAAAATGGTTACCGATTGACGGACAAGGTATCACAATATTACCTTCTAAAGCGTTGGCTAACAAGTAGAACCCTGAACATTCAATGGCATGCGTGGCTACAAATAAAATGTGTACCAATGTAAACGATCAGCTGTTTATTAACATTACGACTTTTGAAAATTCAGTGGCATTCGTGGCTACAAATAAAATCTGTACCAATATAAATGTTAAGCTGTTTATAAACATTACGTCTTTTGAACATTCAATGGCATGCGTGGCTACAAATAAAATGTGTACCAATGTAAACGTTAAGCTGTTTATTAACATTACGACTTTTAACCATTCAATGGCATGCGTGGCTACAAATAAAATGTGTACCAATGTAAACGTTAAGCTGTTTATTAACATTACGACTTTTAACCATTCAATGGTATGCGTGGCTACAAATAAAATGTGTACCAATGTAAACGTTCAGCTGTTTATTAACATTACGACTTTGCTTGGGTGTAAATTGTAATAAACGCAACTAGACGTCAGATTGTAAGAAAATCATATCTATAGAAGGTTCAGACTCTTGACAGGCATTCGTGGCTACAAATAAAATTGGAGGAGTGGGTGACACGTGATTACCAATAGGTGTTTTCTTACTACACCTCCTTTGAAAAGTTAGGTAATCACGTGTCACCCAATCCTCCAATCAGAAAATTTAGGTAATCACGTGTCACCCACTCCAATCAGAAAATGTAGGTAATCACGTGTCACCCACTCCTCAATTCAGTGCTTGCTGTTGTTTGTTTTACGGCAGATCAACATATGGAAGGTTACAATTTGCTGAGGCAATGAGAGTACAGTGTCTTGCCAAAGGGCAGGCCACGGCGACAAAGCTGGCCTGGCCTAGGCACGATTCAAACCCGCGCCCTTCATATGGTGAGTCCAGTACACTACCACTCAGTCAATGCGGCCACGACTTGAAGCAAATACGTTAAAGTAAAATAATAGACACGTGACAAACATCAATACTGAAATTAAGGTTCACATTTATTTATTTGAAACCAAAACAAACCTGAGTGATAAAAAGTGCTAACCATTACGGATCACTGCCGTCTCACCTCCGTCTGCTTGAGTTCGAGTCTCAGGCTCGACCAATGTGGGTACGTGAGAAAGCTTGCCAGTAGCATCTCGATGGTAGGTGGTTCCTTCTGGGGTTTTCCCGGGTTCTTTCTCCACAATTAATACTGGCTGCCATGTATAGTATATCTTGTGCTAAAAAAATGGCGTTAAACCCTAGAAAAAAAACAACCAGAAAGCCTACCCAAATGCTTTAATCATTTTGCTTGGCTTGCAGGTGAAAGAAGATAAAATATGCTTATAACATCGCGATGGTTTAAATATGTCAGAAATGTGCTCGTCTGACACATACACTGTGTATTATTAAATCAAATACGCTGACACCATTTACACAGATACATGACAAATATATGTATGGTGACAGTGTGTTCAAAAAACAAGATCTTAAAGCTGTTATAAAAGTCGACATTTCTGGTCTTAAATTATTTTTATTGCAGTGTAAATTAACACAATTAGGAATAAGTCTGTTTTTATCTCTTTCTTGGCACATTCTTGCATAAATTTAATCTCAGTGTTCTCGTTTCCGCTCGCATTACACAATTTAAACATTACCGCGAGTCAAACGCGATTTCGACACATTCGCGATATTTCGACACATTCGCGATATTTCGACACATTCGCGATATTTTGCTAAAGACCAATGCTATTTCATGGACCTGGTTACACCTTTCGTTCCTCTAGAATGTGGCTGCCGTCGAGAAAATATGTTTCTTATCGTGTATTGATTAATTGTTAAACATGCAGCTCTACTAAAATAGTGACTAACAAATGAAATGTAACTACGTGCCAATCTTGGTTGATTTTTAAGACTAATCAGCCAACTCAATGCACACCCTATCGATTACCAATAGGTGTTTTCTTACTACACCTCCTTTGAAAATTTAAGTAATCACGTGTCACCCACTCCTCCAATCAGAAAGTTTAGGTAATCACGTGTCACCCACTCCTCCAATCAGAAAATTTAGGTAATCACGTGTCACCCACTCCTCCAATCAGAATTATAGCATAGGCTACCAACTTCTGATTAGCAACCAACCAATCAGGATACTGATGCATTAATTATCTTTAAAGGAAGAAGTCCAAAAGTGATGTTTATGATTGGATGAATTCAACCAGTTACGTCATGGTAAATTATGTTGCATTTCTATTCGCTTATGCATAAGAAGAATTTTTTTTGGCTGATGTATGAATGGCTATCAGTGTATAGGTAGTCATAATCGGTATGAATGGCTGTCTGTACCATGGAAGATCATAATCGACATGAATGGCTATCGGTAAAATGGGTAATCGGAATTGGCATGAATGGCTATCGGTACCATGTATAATCATAATCGGCATGAATGGCTATCGGCACCATGGGTAGTCATAATCGGTATGAATGGCTGTAGGTACCATGGGTAGTCATAATCGATATGAATTACTGTCGGTATCATGGGTAGTCATAATCGATATGAATGGCTATCGGTACCATGGGTAGTCATAATCGATATGAATGGATGTCGGTACCATGGGTAGTCATAATCGGCATGAATAGCTGTCGGTACCATGGGTAATTATAATCGATATGAATGGATGTCGGTACCATGGGTAGTCATAATCGGCATGAATAGCTGTCGGTACCATGGGTAGTCATAATCGGAATGAATGACTATCAGTACCATGGGTAAGTATAATCGATATGAATGGCTATCGGCACCATGGGTAGTCGTAATCGGCATGAATAGCTGTCGGTACCATGGGTAGTCATAATCGGAATGAATGACTATCGGTACCATGGGTAATTATATTCGATATGAATGGATGTCGGTACCATGGGTAATTATAATCGGTATGAATGGCTGTTGGTACCATGATTAATCATACTTGGTATTAATAGCTATCGGCGCATTGGGTACTTGGGGAGTCATGATCTGTATGAATGGCTATCGGTACCACGAGTTCGATTCCCACGATGAGATCAGCTAGGATTGTCTAAAATGGTGTACCTTTATGTACGGTACTTGACTGGCCGTGGCACTATGTAACCCTTCAAGTGTTAAAGTGCCGTAAAACACCAACCCAAACCAACATTATTTCATTTAAACCTTCTTTACATTTAAGACATGCGACTTAGGAAGTTATTGTCGCATAGAAATATTTTGCCGGACTCGTTCCTATGTCAAAATGTCCCGTTACTTTTGTTCCAAAATGAGACCTCAGAAATACTTTAATAGAGTGATGGGGCATAAAAAGAGGAAATCGCCAGAAAATGTTGAATGGTGTTGTTTTTTTTTTTCTTCTTCTAGATACAAAATTAGGCTCGGTAAAATGCTGAATGTTTTCTTTTTCTTCAAAATACGAAATTAGCTAGGTAAAATGCTGAGTTTTTGTTTCCTTCTTCAAAATACAAAATTAGCTGGGTAAAATGCTGATATTTTTTCCTTCAAAATAAGAAATTAGCTGGGTAAATGCTGAATTTTTTTCTTCAAAATACGAAATCAGCTGGATAAAATGCTGATATTTTTTCTCAAAATAATAAATTAGCTGGGTAAAATGCTGATTTTTTTCTCTTAAAAATACGAAATTAGCTGGGTAAAATAGAAACGTATCAAATGCATGGCTCATTATAACATTATTTTGTACAATATAAAAAACAAGTTATCAAATGACCAGATGAACTCGCACTTGGAAAGGCACAAATTTTAATGTTTCATCCAAAATTAAGTCCCAACAGTAATTATGCCTCATAAATGTTTAAAATGTCATAACAGTAATTACATTTATCAGAAATGTTTATTAAATTACTAATTCAAACCAGGCATTTAACTCTCTAAATCTACAGTGTTCGAATGTTTATTTTTTTCTATCTCAGAACTAGATCTATTTTATCGTTCTTTTTTCGAAGCTTTGTTGTTTGGCTCTATCTTAAAACTAGATCTATTTTATCATCTTTTTTCGAATGTTTACTAATTACTTATATCTGAGAACTTGATCTGTGTGATCATTCTTTTTTCTAATAAGGTCATCGTTCATTATTGTCCTGTTTTTCAATTAGTTGTAATTAGGATGTATATACTGTGTATTTGAAGCATGGAGCAAAGACACGCTATGCAAAGCTTCTTCTTTTTAGCGTGTATTGTAGGCATTATGCTTCATGATAATTATTATGTGTGCATTATACGCAATATGCTCATGATTATTATGCTTGTATTATATGTAATATACTCCATGATTTGTATGCGTGTATTATACGCAATATACTTCATGATTATTATGCGTGTGTTATACGCAATAAACTCCATGATTAGTATTTTTGTATTATACGAAATAGGCTCATGATTATTATGCGTGTATTATACGCAGTATACTTCATAATTATTATGCGGGCATTATACGCAATATAATTCATGATTATTATGAATTTATGAGTGAAGTATATACGCAATATACTCCATGAGTAGTATGCGTGCATTATTCCCAATATACATCATGATCAGTATGCGTGTATTATACGCAATATACTCCATGATTAGTATACATGTTGTTATATGCAATTTACTCCATTAGTATTATGCGTGTATTATACGAAATATGCTTCATGATTATTATGCAACAAAATGCCTGTTTTACAAAACGCCTAACACATGAAAATTCTGCCAAAATATTGCGAAAATTAGCGAACTCTACATTTACACTGGAGTCGTCATCATTTCCACGAACTGGGCCATTACTCATATATGCAAAGATTGACAGTTCTTAGTGGTTAATTTGAGTCGTTTGCACAAAACTTATTAAGCCCTGCAACGTCCTGGTATTTGTCCATCTCCATCTTTCATTGGAAAGAAAGGAGTGTTAAAATTTGATAACCCTCTCAGACCTTCACCGTCAAACCTGCCTGCATATTCCCCGTGAATACACACCTTCTTCCTTTATAAAGGTTTTAAAAAATAAAATCGTCCTACCGTAGACCAAATGATATTACTCGATGCGCCTCACCTAACAGCATAACTTCCAGAATGTCACTTACCTGAAAAATAAAAAGAAAACAACTCTATAAATCGTGTATAAATGTGCGAAGTACGCATTCCATTATATACGCTTCAATTAATATTCAGCGAGTAAAGTGTGCATATTAATCATCAATGGAATAATTATTACATGTAAAGTAAAGCGCTGACTAAACATCTATTCATTATAAATATTCTGTTTAGATCGCGGACCAACAAATTTGGAATTTTATTTTTTCTCTTACTTTTACTAATACTTATGAAATTAACTATTCAACCAGCTACTTAAATAGAAAATGAAGATGTAATTGCCTATCTTTGAGTTGGTTTGGGGCACTGGTGTAAACAAAAATAATCTGTAGAAAGAAAAAAACTGGCGGTGGTAGGCTTGACCCCACATGGCGGTGATCTGAACCTTTGGTCAAGGTAAGCAGTCTCTAACTCACTATAGAAATGTTTATTAGACTTTCCATCACCATGGCAGCTGAATTTACATCCCATAATGTTTAGGCTTCTGTATTATCACGACGTTATATCAAGGAATGTGCTCTCGAACCAGCGTTATCATGCAAAACCTGAGATAAAATTACCTTGACCTTTCTACCCGAATATCAATTGTCTTCTTCCCAAGCTCAAGTGCAAACGTTCAACAAACTTTGGTCAAGATACATTGTCTAGAACCAGAAATATTATGCAAATATTAATTGTCTTGTTTCAGTCGGTTGCTTTGACCTTTGACCCTCTTGACACCGTAATCGATAGTTGTATTCCTTACCCCCATTTGCAAGCTTGACAGAAAGTGATCATGGAGAAGTAGTTATTGTACAGCAAGGAAATTGTAAACCGTTGAAGACGGACAGATGCACGTACATAATAACCCAATACGCCCGGTTAATGGCAGGCACATATACAGATCAATACCTGGTTTTCAAAACATCCGTGGTCAAAGCTATTAATAAGAAGAGAAACCTTTCCTTCGCATCGCTTACGATATAAACTTTAAAAACGTATGTAAGTAAGTAAGGCACACCAACACAATCGTAGCTATATGGCACAAACAAAAGACAAGTTTAAAATAAAAGTAAAATAGGATTGTACAGAAAGGGACGATGATACACCTTTCATTTAAATGTAAATATGACGTACAAGACAAGAGGATAAAAATGCTTTATTTCTGTAAAATGTTGTAAAATATAAAATAAAGGTAACGCATAACAAATCCTTAACACATATTTAACATTTGCGTTTCTGACTTGTCTACCGTCAAGACAAAAGTGCGATAAATTGTAATAAATGCACATTTATCCCCAAACTGACCCCTTTTTTGACCCAAAGGTCTGAATGAAAATTGTTAAACTGTTTTGGTATATTTTGTTTAAATTATCCAAAGATTTTAAAAGTACAAGTGCTTTTTTTTTTTTAAAAAAAAAAAGGTGAGATAATGGTTTGATTTTAAAGTACTTCATCTTTTACATGGATTTTCATCGTCCATAAAAAAGTATACAACAGATCACAAGGGAATAATTACGCAATTTTTATCTTCATAAAACGCCTTGTTTTATTTTATATATTACTGAGGTATCGTCGGTAACCTAAACGATACTTTTAACCGGAAGTAATATACATTTTTGGTTTCCAATTCTTGTTTAGAAGTACGTCGTATAGATACAACATTTTGATTCCTGTCTTAAGAAGTGATTTGACAGAAGCTTCGGCATCGTGATTTTTGATAAGGTTTATTCAGTGGCAAGAGTGAATGGAGAATGTTAAACAAGCCTCTATCTACAACGTCATTCCTGTTATCGTTCAGTCGTATAGTGAATGGAGAATGTTAAACAAGCCTCTATCTACATCGTGATTCCTGTTATCGTTCAGTCGTATAGTGAATGGACAGTGTTGCACAAGTTTGCACATCGATTTTCATTTAGGGTTTACTAAACGTCTGTAGGTTGCAGGTTTGATATCTAAAGAAAACTAAACCTAGCTGCATTTCTGTTTGACAGTTCTGACCCTGGGTAAAAGAGATAGACATAATAGAAGCACGTCAGATAAAGACTACATAAGCAAAGAGTTTTATCAGTGACGAATCTTATCGAGTTCTACCTTACTGTTTAACGTAATAGATTAAACTTACAATTTCGGTGATAAAAAATAAAATAACCGAGCTCTAATCACAGTCAGTCAAAACTGACACAACGAAAACACAAGCCATTTTCGACACAGTTTTAAACTGTTTCAAAGCATAGATGAAATAAAGTAGCAAAGCACAGATCAAACTCAGCCATAAGAAGAGCATAATAAACTCGGTCACAAATTAGAGCTCAATTTATCCCTAAGGTCTGCATGGTATTTTGGTCAGGCTCCATACTAAAAAAAACAAGCACAAAACTGAACTCAAAACTCAACATTAAAATAAATAGGTGGATGGGGGAAGGAGTTCACGTTTATGTAGATACATATTTTTGCCAGATTTAAAAACAAAATACCAAAACAATGCTAAAAATAACCTAAAATATACGCAATCCTAGCATTTTTCCAGAATAGTCATTTAAAATCAATAATTAGTTAATTCCGTTTCTTATCAAGACCATTATTACGTTTTGTCAAAAGCCTTCTTTTGCAATAAAGGCGTGGTTTGTGCAAGAAGGCAGTCACATATTCCGAACCCATTATTGTGAAAATTACGGTAGAAAAATGATTACCTACTTACGAATCAAATTCTAACAGTTGGTAACAATAAAATTCTAATACTGTAATAGTCATATTATAATACTGTAATAGTCATATTATCATACTGTAATAGTCATATTAAAATAATGTAAGTCATTGTATAATAATGTAATAGTCATATTATAACACTGTAATAGTCATATTATAATACTGTAATAGTCATATTATAACACGGTAATAGTCATATTAAAATAATGTAATAGTCATTATAATACTGTAATAGTCATATTATAATACTGTAATAGTCATATTATAATACTGTAATAGTCATTATAATACTGTAATTTGTCATATAACACTGTAATAGTCATATTAAAATAATGTAATAGTCATATTATAACACTGTAATAGTCATATTATAACACTGTAATAGTCATATTATAACACTGTAATAGTCATTGTATAATACTGTAATAGTCATATTATAATACTGTAATTTTCATATTATAACACTGTAATAGTCATATTAAAATAATGTAATTGTCATATTATAACACTGTAATAGTCATATTATAATACTGTAATTTTCATATTATAACACTGTAATAGTCATATTAAAATAATGTAATTGTCATATTATAACACTGTAATAGTCATATTATAATACTGTAATTTTCATATTATAACACTGTAATAGTCATATTATAACACTGTAATAGTCATTGTATAATACTGTAATAGTCATATTATAATACTGTAATTTTCATAT
Source organism: Unio pictorum (assembly GCA_030141615.1). Taxonomy (NCBI): domain Eukaryota; kingdom Metazoa; phylum Mollusca; class Bivalvia; order Unionida; family Unionidae; genus Unio; species Unio pictorum. Next base: position 6,964,122 of record JARLTB010000017.1, on the reverse strand, counting down.
TATAACACTGTAATAGTCATATTAAAATAATGTAATTGTCATATTATAACGCTAATAGTCATTGTATAATAATGTAATTTTCATATTATAACACTGTAATAGTCATATTAAAATAATATAATTGTCATATTATAACATTGTAATAGTCATTATATAATATTGTAATAGTCACATTATAACACTGTAATAGTCATTGTATAATAATGTAATAGTCATATTATAACACTGTAATAGTCATTATATAATATTGTAACAGTCACATTATAACACTGTAATAGTCATTGTATAATAATGTAATAGTCATATTATAACACTGTAATAGTCATTATATAATATTGTAACAGTCACATTATAACATGTTGTAGCATTACAAGGTCTAATGTTTGGTAACAATACACTTCTAGTATCGTACCAATCATATTCTATTATGTTGCAACATTCATATTCAATATTATGATAATCATAATCTTGTAGCATTCATATTCTATTATTGTAACATTCTTTGTCTAAAATTGTAACAATCATACTCTAGTATGTGGTAGCATTCATAATCTAATAATGTAACAATTATATTCTAATAATGTAACAAATGTAACAATCATATTTAAAAACTTTGTAAAAACAAGAACTTAGACATGTTTCTGACGTGGTTAGAAAGAAGAAAAAACCTTGGTAATCTGAAAAATAATTCTTATTTGAGTCTACGGTCAAGGAAGCTAAGAATTAGTATGGTATATCTTAGTGTGTGTGTGTGTGGGGGGGTGTTGCTGTTGTTGCAGTTTTGGAATTATTTTTTCTTCTTTCCCTCGAGTTTTGTAAGGACTCGTAGGGCAGATAAAGTAAGCGTGACAGAGCCCCATATCATAATAATGCTAGTAACTTGATTGATGTAAGGGCCATAACAATTGTAATACTAAGAAACATGAATACCGCAAAGTTTATATTCTTTGATGGTCTATTACCAATTACTTTATTTCTCTTAAATACTTGAAAAATTAAATTCACTTATGTAACATCAAATGTGAAATATCTGAAAAGGAAAAAATAACTGAAATTCAAAATGTAATGCTTAAGAAAGAAATGAAGATTACAAAGTATAGATTTGTCATATATTTTTAATGACATTTTTGGTTGTTGATGAAATTCTTTAATTGTTTTGATTTGACCCCAAGTACAAATGTCCAGTCTTTTTTCTTTTTTTTTTACCAGAGACGAAAATGCATTAAAATTACTAAGAAATGGACAGATAGCGACACTGACTGAGACAAATATAACTGAAATTGACATAGAGTCAGGTACGAATCAACTCGGTGAATACAACGTAAAATCGAACACATAAAGGTTTTGTTCATATTTCTAGTGCGAAGAGAAATATATCGTTATTTGTCAAGATAATGGATAGTCCAACCTGAAAGTGAGAGAAGAAAAAAACACAAGACAATAATTGCCCTTACCAAAACTAAAGTAAATAAAGAAAATGAGTCAATCCTACAGAAAAAAATCTTTAGTTATACACCATTTTATGATATCAGATGGCAGTCACTGGATTATTACTGTGGGTGAATCACAATGAATATGTAAATATGCTGAGATATATCACAGGTGTATTTTTTGACGTTTATATTTACGTTATTGAAATGCCTGCAGCGACATCTTACACCTAGACTAGCTACAAAAGTCCATGGTATATTTCTTGACATATCTATCTGTTTTCCAGGAACGACGTTTCTACGGCAAATTAACTTTAATTTGAATTATTTGGCCAAAACCTATTAACCCCCACTTCCTAAAACTTGTCATACCACACTTCCAAAAAGAAGGCCTGGTTTTTAAAAAGAAAAATTGCACAGTCGGTTACTAATCGCACAAATGATTCATGGACATTTTGAAGAAAAGTAACAGAAACAAAAGTTTGCTGTTTCCTGCAGAAAAAAAAACAAACCTGAAGCAAATATAATTTATCTGAAAACTAATAATAAATAAGCCGGACGGTACTTAAATGATATCGCCTTATTTAACAATAAAAATTGGAAAACGAGAATGCAATGAAAAACAACATGAGACAATTAATATATTGACGGAGAACGGATGACGCACGATACATGACAAAGAATGGATGACGCATGGTATATAGCAGACGATAGATTGCACGGTTGTCGCTGCGTTAAGGAAGTTTTCTGTAACCTTCAACCTGAAGAGCTATATTTTACGAGTCAAAAAACTATTGCCTACCGTGACACAAGTTTTTACATGCTGGATTTAATTCTGTTCCCGGTGAAATAACTATGTTTTTCTATCAAACTAAAACCTTATAGCTGTAAGTATATAAATATATATATATATATGTAAATATGCATGTGTAGCAAATATCTAATATCTATATAATGAATGACTGTCTATAATCTGTATGCACTGTCTATAATCTATATCAACTGTACATCATCTGTATTGACTGTACATCATCTGTATTGACTGTACATCATCTATATCAACTGTACATCATCTGTATTGACTGTACATCATCTGTATTGACTGTACATCATATGTATTGACTGTCTATAATCTGTATGTACTGTCTATAATCTATATCAACTGTACATCATCTGTATTGACTGTCTATAATCTGTATTGACTGTCTATAATCTGTATTGACTGTCTATAAGCTATATGTACATTCTATAAACTTTATCAATTGTATATAATCTGTATTGACTCTATAATCTGTATCAACTGTCTATAATCTGCATTTACTGTCTATAATGTGTATTTACTGTCTATACTCTGTATCAACTGTCTATAATCTGTATTTACTGTCAATAATCTGTATAAACTGTATATAATCTGTATTTGACTGTCAATAATATGTGTCAACTGTCAATAATCTGTATTTACTGTCTATAATCTGTATCAAATATCTGAATGTACTGTCTATAATCTGTATCAACTGTCTATAATCTGCTTTACTGTCTATAATCTGTATTTCCTGTATACAATCTGTCCATATACATACTCGAGATAACTGGATAACTAATTCTAATAAAACTACTTGCATAAAACCAAAGATTTGTTTTAAAAAATATTTTTATGACAACATGACGAAACCACACTAATGTAAGAGTCAGTTATTGCCAGTAATATGCATGTGTAAGTAACTACACTTGTCTAAATTGTTAACCACACGTATGTCAGTGTAAGTAACTACACTTGTCTAAATTGTTAACCACACGTATGTCAGTGTAAGTAACTACACTTGTCTAAATTGTTAACCACACGTATGTCAGTGTAAGTAACTACACTTGTCTAAATTGTTAACCACACGTATGTCAGTGTAAGTTATTAACTACACTTGTCTAAATTGTTAACCACACGTATGTCAGTTAAGTAAGTAACTACACTTGTCTAAATTGTTAACCACACGTATGTCAGTGTAAGTTATTAACTACACTTGTCTAAATTGTTAACCACACGTATGTCAGTGTAAGTAACTACACTTGTCTAAATTGTTAACCACACGTATGTCAGTGTAAGTTATTAACTACACTTGTCTAAATTGTTAACCACACGTATGTCAGTGTAAGTAACTACACTTGTCTAAATTGTTAACCACACGTATGTCAGTGTAAGTAACTACACTTGTCTAAATTGTTAACCACACGTATGTCAGTGTAAGTTATTAACTACACTTGTCTAAATTGTTAACCACACGTATGTCAGAGTAAGTTATTAAATACACTCATGTCTGCATATGTTATAAACTACACGTATCTGTGTAATTTATTAATCACACCTTTGCGAAGGTTGATGACGTCTATGCAAGTTTTTAACATCACTGTAGTCTACGCAAGTTGTTAAGGACATTTTAGTCTATGCATGTTGTTAACGACATTTTAATCTATGTAAGTTGTTAATAACATCACTGTAGTCTATGCAAGTTTTTAACGACACTGTAATCTATGCAAGTTGTCAACGACACTTTTAGTGTATGCGAGTTGTTAACAAAACTTTAGTCTATCCAAGTTGTTAACGACACTTAAGTCTGTGCAAGTTCTTAACGACACTTAAGTCTGTGCAAGTTCTTAACGACACTTAAGTCTGTGCAAGTTCTTAACGACACTTAAGTCTGTGCAAGTTCTTAACGACACTTAAGTCTAGGCAAGTTCTTAACGACACTCCCCCATAAGGGTTTTGAACGTGAATATGCTATCTGTGTGCGTTAGTGTCTCTGTGTGTACACACATTTATGCACTGTTATTCACAGACAGTTTACCCTTTGGACTTTTACTGTCCTATTTGCTGTGACTCATATCTATTTAACCAGGTAAGGTCTTGCAGAGCGATATAAATCTAATCCAACGTCTAGGTGAATATATATATATATATATATATATATATATATATATATATATATATATATATATATATATATATATATATATATATATATATATATATATATATAATCGTCATGCCCTGTCATGTTGTAAAGTAGTGAATATATTTTTTCACTGAAAGAGAATCCATATGGCGATTATTTTCTTTTAAACTTGTACTTGTAGAAACTCAGTAGTAATGAAATCATTAATTCAAGTTAGGTACACAATTAATGCCATGTATTTTGATTGTGCTTGGATGTTTGCTTTTATTTTTAAAAATAAAAATTGTGGGCAAATTGTATACAGGGAAGTGATTTAAGGCATATCTCAATTTGGCCTACTGCAACTGCAACATTTTAAGTTATCAAAAACGTAAGGTAGTTCGTTTTCACTCAAGGGTATAAGCGGCCGACGGCTGACCCCATTGTATCGGAACGAGCACAATACATGTATTTAATAAAGAAAAAAAATGAAGGCAAATGCATTTAAATATTTCACCTTTTAGTACTTACCAATTGTAATTATTTTTTTTTTCAATTTTGTCACAAACGTAAACATTTCATGCTTTAACCATATTATTAGACTTTGGCAAATACACGACACCTCCTAAGGGAAATTCGATAGGTGAGCGCATCTGTTACAACAGAATTCAGATCTGGGACAGGTTTGCAAAACAGCGTAATAATTGATTGGTTATATGCGCATATAAGAGTTTAACAAAGAAATTGAAATTTTATAAATTATATCTGTCTCGACTCATTTCCTTTTTAAAGAAGTATTCTCTTTCTCGTAGAAAACAGTTTTCCTTAGGGACGTTAATTAGATTCGTTTATGTTTTGGGATTTTCACTATTATTATCTTTGACCATTGAGTGGTTTTATTGTATTCATTTATTTTAAAGGAATATATATATATATATATATATATATATATATATATATATATATATATATATATATATATATATATATATATATATATATATATATATATATATATATGTATATATATATGTATATATATATGTATATATATATATATATATATATATATATATATATATATATATATATATATATATATATATATATATATATATATATATATATATATATATATATATATTATGCTAGTTTTGTATTCATTACGTTTTATAAAGAAAATATCTGTCATGAGTGATGTGGATCCTACAACAACTAAAATTTAATTTTAGTTCTTACTATATTAATCAGTAATGGACTCCATGGATCTGGGTGTACTATTACTCATTAGCATGGTCTCTGAGTGAAAATATACTCAATAGCAATGAACTACATGGCTATGAGTGTAATTATTCTTATTAACAATGAACTCGATCACTTTGAGTGTACTAATACTCACCATCAATTAACAACACGTCTCTGGGTATAATTATACTCACTAGCAATGAACTCCACGGCTTTGAGTGTAATTATACTCACTAGCAATGAACTCCACGGCTTTGAGTGTAATTATACTCACTAGCAATGAACTCCGCGGCTGTGAGTGTAAGTAAACTCACTAGAATGAACTTCATGACTCTGAGTGTATTAATACTCATTATTAATGAGCTCCATTCCTTTAAGTAAATAATACTTATTATTAATGAATTAAATGCCTCTGGGCATAATTATATTATTAGCAATCAACTACATGCCTCTGTGTAATGCCCATTAGCAATTAATTACATGCCTCTGAGTAGAATAATAATCATTAGCAACTAACTCCATACCTCTGAGTACACTTTTACTCATTGGCAATTAAATACATGCCTCTGAGTGTAATAATACTCGTTAGCAATTAATTACATGCCTCTGAGTAGAATAATACTCATTAGCAACTAACTCCATACCTCTGAGTACACTTTTACTCATTGGCAATTAAATACATGCCTCTGAGTGTAATAATACTCGTTAGCAATTAATTACATGCCTCTGAGTACAATAATGCTCATTAGCAACTAAGTCCATGCCTGTAAGTATAATATTACATATTAGCAATTGACTACATGCCTCTGAGTGTAAGAAAAAGTAACTGGAACATCATCTGCAAGTGCTAGTAACAATAATGTCATAGTAACCGGAAAAACATAAGTCTATAAAGCACGCTATTATCGAATTTATCGTGGAAACCAAAACAGAAATTATCATGGAAACCGAAACAACAACAATCGTTTCGAGATGAAGACCGTGAAGAACAACGTTTTTTTTTAATCAGAACTGATTAATTCTCAAAAATATTGAACAATGTAGGCAATTCAATAAACGCAAGAAATTTAAAGACGCTTAAATCGTACTATTTATAGTGACTTAATTGACAGTCAAGGCCCACCCTTCGTTACTACTGCAAATTAAATAAAACGTACCTTGAGGAAACAGCTGGTAATCGTTATAACTGCCCATACCTTACACAAAGAGTCAAAATGTTAGCTGGCACAGTGTTTGATTCGTTTGTAAAATAAAGTAATTGGTGCATGCTGTCTAAGCTTTTCATATTTATAACTCAACAGGTATAGCATTATCTGGCACCTTAGAAAAATACTGTACGTTTTGTCTTGCGATTTGGTCGTCTACCAAATGGCATTAAATTATGTTGCCTTGAATGTGTAGGCCTATATAAAAGGGCATAGTTGGATATCAGGGCTGCTTCATGTATGTAAGTAATTAAATACGAAGAACGTTAGGAGAAACACACAAATTGGATTTGAAACCCGAAGAGATTTTACAACTGCAATCTCCCACGCCCCGCACCAAAAAAAAAAATCTTCTTCACACAAAACTCTCTGCACAATAGAAAGCACCATTTGCTGGTTCAATCATATTCCAAGATCACTTTGATTGTATATTTTATGCAACATGTTTCCATCCCACCCTAATGGTTCGAATATGTCCATTTAACATATCCAGTCAAGTCAGTCCATGTCGCTTATACAGATGATACGGCAATGGTTCAAGTCTGTCCATGTAACATGTCCAGATCATACCCAAAAAGGTTCAGGTCTGTCCATGTAACATGTCCAGATCATACACAAAAGGTTCAAGACTGTCCATGTAACATGTCCAGATCATACCCAAAGGTTCAAGACTGTCCATGTAACATGTCCAGATCATACCCAAAAAGGTTCAGGTCTGTCCATGTAACATGTCCAAATCATACCCCAATGGTTCAAGTCTGTCCATGTAACATGTCCAGATCATACACAAAAGGTTCAAGACTGTCCATGTAACATGTCCAGATCATACCCCAAAGGTTCAAGTCTGTCCATGTAACATGTCCAGATCATACACAAAAGGTTCAAGACTGTCCATGTAACATGTCCAGATCATACCCAAAAAGGTTTAGGTCTGTCTATGTAACATGTCCAAATCATACCCCAATGGTTCAAGTCTGTCCATGTAACATGTCCAGATCATACACAAAAGGTTCAAGACTGTCCATGTAACATGTCCAAATCATACCCCAAAGGTTCAAGTTTGTCCATGTAACATGTCCAGATCATACCCAAAAGGTTCAGGTCTGTCCATGTAACATGTCCAAATCATACCCCAAAGGTTCAAGTCTGTCCATGTAACATGTCCAGATCATACACAAAAGGTTCAAGACTGTCCATGTAACATGTTCAAATCATACCCCAAAGGTTCAAGTCTGTCCATGTAACATGTCCAGATCATACCCAAAAGGTTCAGGTCTGTCCATGTAACATGTCCAAATCATACCCCAAAGGTTCAAGTCTGTCCATGTAACATGTCCAGATCATACCCAAAGGTTCAAGACTGTCCAAGTAACATGTCCAGATCATACCCAAAGGTTCAAGACTGTCCATGTAACATGTCCAGATCATACACAAAAGGTTCAAGACTGTCCATGTAACATGTCCAGATCATACCCCAAAGGTTCAAGTCTGTCCATGTAACATGTCCATATAGTACCCTAACCATTCAAGTCCATGAAACATGTCCAGATCATACCCCAAAGGTTCAGGTCTATCCATATAGCATATCCATATCACATCCCAGCGGATCAAGTATGCTTATGTAACACGCCCAAATCATACCCCAATGAATCAAGTCTGCCCATGTAACACGCCCAAATCATACCCCAATGAATCAAGTCTGCCCATGTAACATACTCAGATCACACCACATTGGATCAAGTCTCTCCAGGATGCGTGTTCATATCATACCTTAACGGTCAAAGTCTGTCTATCAAACATGTTCAGATCATACCCTAACGGTTTAAGTCTGTCTATGAAACAAGTCCAGATCGTACCCTAACGGTTTAATTCTGTCTATGAAACATATCCAGATCATGCCCTAACGGTTTACGTCTGTCTATTTATCATGTCCATATCAAACCCCAACGGTTTACGTCTGTCTATGTATCATGTCTAGACCATACCATAACGATTTAAGTCTGTCAGGTAACATGTCCGGATTATACCCTAACGGTTCAAATCTGTCTAGATAACATGTCCAGTTCATACCATAAGGATTCAAGGCTGTCTATATAACATGTCCAGATCACACCCTAACGGTTCAAGTCCATGTAACATCTCCAGATCATACCCTAACGGTTTAAGTCTGTCTATATAGCATATCCAGATCATACCCTAACGGTTTAAGTCTGTCTATATAGCATATCCAGATCATACCCTAACGGTTTAAGTCTGTCTATATAGCATATCCAGATCATACCCTAACGGTTTAAGTCTGTCTATATAGCATATCCAGATCATACCCTAACGGTTTAAGTCTGTCTATATAGCATATCCAGATCATACCCTAACGGTTTAAGTCTGTCTATATAGCATATCCAGATCATACCCTAACGGTTTAAGTCTGTCTATATAGCATATCCAGATCATACCCTAATGGTTTAAGTCTGTCTATATAGCATATCCAGATCATACCCTAACGGTTTAAGTCTGTCTATATAGCATATCCAGATCATACCCTAACGGTTTAAGTCTGTCTATATAGCATATCCAGATCATACCCTAATGGTTTAAGTCTGTCTATATAGCATATCCAGATCATACATACCCTAACGGTTTAAGTCTGTCAGGTAACATTTCCAGATAATAGCCCTATGGTTCATGCCTGTACATGTCCAGATCATACCCTAACGGTTTAAGTCCATGTAAAATGTCCAGATCATACCCTAACGGTTCAAGTCCATGTAAAATGTCCAGATCATACCTTAACGGTTTAAGTCTGTCTGTGTCACATGTCCAGATCATACCATAACGGTTTAGGTCTGTCCGTGTAACATGTCCAGATCTCATCCCTACGGAACAAGTCTGTAATGTAACATGTCCAGGTCATACCCTAACGGTTTAAGTCTGTACTTGTACATGAAAGATAAACTCAAACATACGTTTCACACTGTAAAAAAAAAATGTAACAAAGGCACGCTACAGTGCATAAGCACAAGTGCGTCTGACCGTTAGTAGGGAAGGGCGTAAACCATGATCGCAGACATTTCTCAGAAATTTGCTGGGTGAATACAGTTACAGAACTAATAGCGAATAAAGCCACGTATCGCGTTAATTAATTGCTAAGGTTTATTACGTTTCCATTTCATCTTGCAGACTGATTTGGCATACGCCCACAGTGCAAGTATTTTTGTGTTCTGTCTCAAGTCGGTGAATTTATTCTTAGAGGTACCAAAGAACTGATGAATAAATCCATGTTTTGAATTTAACTCGCTCCGTATACTACTGCATGCGTACTAAATATGAAACAGTATTCGTGTCTTGTTCCGAGATAGAAGAAAGAATTTGTCGAATACATCTATCATTTTGCAGTTGACAATTTCCACACGTGTCTACATAACCAGGTCATGCTCCCTTAATGCGAGTTGGTACCTAAACAGTTCATTTTCTCGCATTTAAGTCAGCACATAAAAATCTAACAATGTCATATATTTAAAATGGGCAACTTGCTTCCCTAAAATTTATACAATTTTTTTTAAAACTATTCTTTGTGTTCCAAATATTTTAGGTTCTCTTCTACGATCTTGAGAAGGCTTCTTTTATAACATGTGGTGATGTGTTGTTATAATAATACAGTCTTAAGAAGGCTGCTTGCATACCATGTGACAATGTATTGATTTAATAAAACAATCCTAAGATGGCCGTTTGTATACCATGAGGCAATGTGTTATAGGTATAATGAATACAATCTCAAGGCCTCATGTATAGCGTGTAGCAATCAACAGATACAACAGGTATCATCTATTTAATAAAATAAGGATAGAATCAATATAGTATGAAAAGGTCTCGTGTATAATGTATAACAAAGCATGGACATAATCAGTTAGTCTCAGAAAGGTCTCGTGTATAAAGTATAACAAAATATGGACATGATCAGCTATCCTCACAAAGGCCTCGTGTATAAAGTATAACAAAATATGCACATGATCAGCTATCCTCACAAAGGCCTCGTGTATAAAGTATAACAAAATATGGACATGATCAGCTATCCTCACAAAGGCCTCGTGTATAAAGTATAACAAAATATGGACATGATCAGCTATCCTCACAAAGGCCTCGTGTATAAAGTATAACAAAATATGGACATGATCAGCTATCCTCACAAAGGCCTCGTGTATAAAGTATAACAAAATATGCACATGATCAGCTATCCTCACAAAGGCCTCGTGTATAAAGTATAACAAAATATGGACATGATCAGCTATCCTCACAAAGGCCTCGTGTATAAAGTATAACAAAATATGAACATGGTCAGTTATCCACAAAAAGGCCTCGTGTATAAAGTATAACAAAATATGAACATGATCAACTATCCTCACAAAGGCCTCGTGTATAAAGTATAACAAAGCATGGACATGATCAGTTATCCTCAAAAAGACCTCGTGTATAAAGTATAGCAAAATATGGACTTGATCAGTTATCCTCAAAAAGGCCTTGTGTTTAATGTATAACAAAGCATGGGCATGATCAGTTATCCTCAAAAAGGCCTCGTGTATAAAATATAACAAAATATGAGCATGATCAGTTATCTTCAAAAAAGACCTCGTGTATAAAGTATAACAAAGCATGGACATATTCAATTAGTCAGTTTATACACGTGTATACCGTGTGATAAGACTGCCTAAAGAACTTATCCAATGTACCAAATATAATTCATTTAATTGCAAGGGTTATTCAGGTACCGGTGTATATAGATCATACAATAATTATCCCAGCTGATAATTTACGTGACAAGGCAGTTATTATATTCTTTGCAAGAAAATTAAATCGGAGCAAAGAACCATGCTTTTCTTTTCCAATGAACCAAGTTTTCTTTGTTGTAGTCCTACCAGCTATTGGTTTCTTTTCACGAATAATTTACATGGCAATAAAAAATGGAACTGAGTGTAGGATCTAAACGAAATGATTTAAAACGTAACCCTGTAATCTTTAATTTAGAAAGAGATAACCTGACAGACATTCAAGCAGACAGACAAAAAAAACTTAAGAGAGAAAACCACGTGACACACGGTAGAAACGAATGTCTCGTGAATGAAAAGAGGAAGGTTGGAAGAGAGGGAGGGAAAAATGAACATGAAAAGGGTTCTGAAAAAATCAATTAATTTTGTGAGTGACGTTCAACCAAGTTCTAAAGTCTTTGTCGCTGTTCGTAACTATTAGTTTTGAAGCCAAGTCGGTGCAACAAAAGTGCATTGCATGTCCAAGGCAATTAATATCGTTATTTCACACCAAAAATATTCCATTCCGATATAAATACCCCACTTGCACACCTGGCTCAAGTTACTGAAATAATTTAATGTTTGTTCATGTCCGTTTTCTTATAATGTAGATAGGTATTAGATAAGCACAGACATGTGCGGTGATGACTCGATGTAAAAATGTATGGTGGTATTTTATGCAACCCATCCGGAAATGCTTACAAGTACGATTGGCTATCAACTACAACTGACATACACGACTTAGAATTTAATTCTTCTTAGCAGTGATCCTGATTGACTGCTAACAGTGACCACTGACAGTGACCGCTGACAGTGAACGCTGACAACAGCAGAAGGTTGATATTTATGCAGTAATAATCACTGTACAGTGACATGTCGGAGATCATGCTGAACAAAGTACTAACGTCTGACTAAACACCTATACCTGAGGACTAATTGCTGACTAAACACCTACACAAGGGGACTAACTGCTGACTAAACACCTACACAAGGGGACTAATTGCTGACTAAACACCTACACAAGGGGACTAATTGCTGACTAAACACCTGCATCTGAAGAATTTTAACTTTATAACATGAACAAATTAGACTTTATATATATATAATTTTCTATTCTCGTCCAATTTTGAAAAAATGTTTCATAGCCACTCAAATGTGTTTCTGAAGTCAGCTTGCAACATTTTACACAAAAATCTTTAAGGTTCGAGAACATGATGTTCTGATTAGTAGATTCAGATTTCATAACTATATAAAATTAGTTAATACAACTTGATTTAATGTACTTTGGGATGTCGTTAACCCATCTTCCTTTATTTGAAATGTTTCTATGTGTGTAACAGAATTTTCGAAATATATTTCTTATATTATTCTTTAAAACTGTATCTGATTCATCCATTTGTATTTCGCCAGTAACCTTCAAGCAAAACAATAGGATTCAGGTGTCACCATAACAGGGTTGCACCACACACACACACACACACACACACACACACACCGAGCAAAAGGACTTCGAGATGCTCTTATTTCTGAATGGCAATACAAATTAAAAGAAGAACTTTAAAAAAAGTATTCTTATGGTGGTCGAGGTGTGGCGAGATTGACGGTAGAATGGGAGTGATATGATACCCGGAAAATAATTGTCGTCTTTTCTTGAGTTATATGTTCGCCAGATACTCTGCCGCAGATTATTTGGAGTCCACCATCATCCAACGATACTGCACTTAAAGCTAACGAGCTATCTTCAGATAATGCGTGTAAGAATCCGTAGCTACGATAGACTGGAAGTAAGTTACTTTTGTTTAATAACTTAACATCATGTCAGTAACAAAACCTCAAGCTAATGACCGGTGGTCTAGTGGTTAGAGCGTCCGCCGCATGAAGCCCCAGTGCTAGACATCGTTAAAAACTGCCTCACTGCAGACGTCGTAGCGATATGACTGATATTGTTTTAAAGCTACGTTAAAACTTCTAATAAAACAAGCAAACAAACATCAAACTAATGAGCCAATATAAAGGAGTTCAAAAAAGACTTACAGGGAGCCCCATAAGATTTAAAAGGAACCATTTAAGATTTATAACTGACAAGAAGCCCTGTATGACTTATAATGATTCCTAAAGGACTGACAAGGAGCCTTATGATACGTAAAAGGAGTCATGTACGACTTACTTATAGGACTTACGATAAGACTTGTGATACGTACAATGTGCCCTGTATGACTTATAATGATTCCTAAAGGACTGACAAGGACCCTTATGATATGTACAATGAGTCCTGTACGACTTATAATGATCCCTAAAAGACTTATAAGAAGACTTATGATACATAAATGGAGTCATGTACGACTTACTTATAGGACTTACGATAAGACTTGTGATACGTGCAATGAGCCCTGTAGGATTTATAGTGATCTCTATAAGATTTACAAGAAGACTTATTATACGTAGAAGGAGTCCTGTACAACTTATAATATTTCCTATGCGACTTACAAGAAGCCTTAGTATACGTACAAAGAGCCCTGTACAGCTTAAAGGGATCACTGTAAGACTTACAAGGAGTCCTATACGACTTACACGGCGCCATGTGAGACTTGCACCTATCAAGATTATTACATTTCGCTGAGACTTGCACCTATCAAGATTATTACATTTCGCTGAGACTTGCACCTATCAAGATTATAACATTTCGCTTTGTGTTTAAGAAACAATTGTTCATTAGAATTCTAGGTTTCAATACTTTAGGCGTAATTGCTGTTAAGAAAGTTCAGCGTACGGATTCAATCCTTATATTTATCGGTTACAGCAATGACCCCCACTGATATAGCTAAATCTTGTATACCGATATAACTAAATCTTGTAGACTGATTAACTAAATCTTGTAGACTGATTAACTAAATCTTGTAGACTGAATAACTAAATCTTGTAGACTGATATAACTATATCTTGTAGACTGATTAACTAAATCTTGTATACTGATATAACTAAATCTTGTAGACTGATTAACTAAATCTTGTAGACTGATATAACTAAATCTTGTAGACTGATTAACTAAATCTTGTAGACTGATGTAACTAAATCTTGTAGACTGATTAACTAAATCTTGAAGACTGATTAACTAAATATATACTTTTATCAGTGACATGCGTGCATATGTAGGTATGTAAGGTGATTTTATATAACTTAGTAACTTATATACAGTAGAACCACGTAAAATTTTATGAAAGATAATCAAGTCTCGTGAAATACGTGATGAACAATCAAGTCTCGTGAAAATACATGATGAGCAATCATGCTTAGTGATGTAAAAATGCATAATGAACAATCTCGACTCGTTCCAATGCGTGATTGCAATCAAGTCTATTAAACTGCGCGATGACCAATTAAGTCTCTTGAAAATAAGTGATGAACAATCAAGTCTCGTGAAAATGCAAGATGAACAATCAAGTCTCGTGAAAATGCAAGATGAACAATCAAGTCTCGTGAAAATGTGTGATGAGCAATCAAACCTCGTGAAAATGCATGATTAAAAATCAAGTCTCGTGAAAATCTGTTATGAACAGTCAAATATCGTGAACATGTGTGATGAAAAATCATGTCTAGTGACAATGTGTTGACTAAATTTATTGAGTGTATTCAGTCAAATGATGGGATGTGTTTTACAACGGTGTATTGATGAAAAGATGTGTTTTACAACGGTGTATTGATGATGGGATGTGTTTTACACTTGTATTGATGACAAGATGTGTTTTACAATAGTGCAATGATGAAAGGATGAGTTTCACACCGGTGTAGAGATGAAGGAGTAAATGTTACAATGGTGTAGAGATGAAGAGGTGTGTTTTACAAAGGCGTTGAAATGAATGTATGTGTTGTACAACGGTGTAAAGATGAATGAAGGTGTGTGTTTTATAACTGTAAAGATGCATGGTTGTATTTATCAACTGTCTCGAGATGAAAGTTTGTGTTTTACAACTGTGTATATAGTAAGTATTGTGTTTTGCAACTGTGTAAAGATGAAGGGTTGTAAATATCAAATATGTTCAGATGAAGGGATGTGTTTTACAAGCGTGTGGAGATGAAGGGTTGTCTTTTACAACTGTGTAAAGATGAATGGTTGCGTCGTACAACTACGTAAAGACGAAGAGTTGTGTTTTACAACTGTGTATAGATCATATGTCAATATACTGATGACACCTACATAGCAGGCTTCAGGCAAAATAAAAGCTATTTATTGCCACAGACTGATCCTATCTTTTTAAGCATCAATCTGCACTACGCCAATGACTTTTTTTTACTTGTATATCGATGCAAAATCCGTGTTTATTACAAGTCGATACGAAATTCATACCTATTTTGTACAAAGAGGATTTCATTTAACGGCTGGAAAATCGAACCAATGTATTCTCTTGCCTTTTCTTTGGGCGATGGGCTGTCAGACTACAATAATCACAGAAGAAAATCACGATAACAACAGTTGTTACATGGGCAATATCTAAAGGTTCGTGGCACACATCCAATTAAAACACTCGAATGTTCATTAGTTAAGAGTGAAGTTGTATTACCAAACGTTGTCGCAAATACAAGCAATTCTTTAAATATGACTTACCTTGAAAAATGACTTACCCTGAAATATGACTTCTTTAAATATGACTTACCTTGAAATATGACTTACCTTGAAAAATGACTTACCTTGAAATATGACTTACCTTGAAATATGACATCATTAAATATGACTTACCTTGAAATATGACTTACCCTGAAATATGACATCTTTAAATATGACTTACCTTGAAATCTGACTGAACTTGAAATATGACTTACCCTGAAATATGACATCTTTAAATATGACTTACCTTGAAAAATGACTTACCCTAAAATATGACTTACCTTGAAATATGACATCTTTAAATATGACTTACCTTGAAATATGACCTACCTTGAAATATGACATCTTTAAATATGACTTACCTTGAAATATGACTTTCCTTGAAATATGACATCTTTAAATATGACTTACCTTGAAATATGACATCTTGAAATATGACTTACCCTGAAATATGACATCTTTAAATATGACTTACCTTGAAATATGACATCTTTAAATATGACTTACCTTGAAATGTGACTTACCTTTAAACATGACTCTCCTTGAAATATTACTTACCTTGAAATATGACTCACCTTTAAATATTACTTACCTTGAAATAAGACTTACCTTGAAATATGACTTTTAAGAAACTCTAATGTATCTTAATAAGCCTCTTCCGTTGCGAAATCGAAAAATTATAAGGAACCGTTAGCTTTATCCTACTGTATATTAATAAGTACTGCAACGTCCACATCTAATGTAATACCAATCCCCCGTATAATACTTAGATGTAATTTATTTTACACCAACTACTGCAATTACCATACCTTATGCAATAAGAGTCCGTCGTGTAATACTTAACTAAAATTTATTTTACACCAACTACTGCAATTACCATACCTTCCTTATGCAACAAGAGTCCGTCGTGTAATACATAACTAATTTATTTTACACCAACTACTGCAATTACCATACCTTATGCAATATGAGTCCGTCGAGTAATACTTAACTGTAATTTATTTTACACCAACTACTGCAATTACCATACCTTATGCAATAAGAGTCCGTCGTGTAATACTTAACTCTAATTTATTTTACACCAAGTACTACAATGTATATACCTAATGTAATAACAGTACATCATGCAATAATAAGCACTGCAGTCCCAAACACATAATGTAATAACAGTACCTCATGTAATAATAAGCACTGCAGTACCAAATACATAATGTAATAACAGTTCATCATGTAATGGGGCCCTTGTAACAGAGTGGTCTAAGACTTTAGTATACTGACATCTCACCTCTATTCTTGTGGTTTCAAGTCTCCACTCGACCATTATGGGTATGTGTGAAAGATTGCCAGTATCTTCCCTTCAGTTGGTGATTCCTTCCGGGGTTCTGCTAGATTCTTCCTCCACCAATATACTGGCCGCGATGCAGAGCCCACTCCATCCCCTTTATAATTCTTATTACAGTAGGAGAGACTTTTCGGCCAACACGCTCCATGCCGGATTAATGGTGGAGCAATTGGTGCAGTCTATCGGGTTAAGGGGTGGGTCACAACACATTAAAAAATACCCGTGCTGATATTTTCTCTCCACACTTATTTATGAACTCGCGTGACTTCTGTTCTACACTAGTGTTTGTTATTTACGATTTCATCTTCATGCTAATCGAACTGTCTCAGTCATCGTCCCTATCTCAGACCAATATATATCCCTCATATACCGATCTTATATTATCATTCCCTGATTGACGTCTTAATGCGAATTTTCGCTTTATTTACGAAACCTCTTTAAACCCACTGCATTTTTCCAACTAATTGGATGCATCCGCGTGGACAAACGTTCAAAATATAATTTACTGTCAATTCCGTCTTATTTCCTAGCACGTTATTTAGTGTCAAAACTTGTTAACTCGCGTTTTATTTTCCCCGAATTAGAGGGAGACCGTAAGTTCCAGGCATGCTCTTTAAAATGCAGTTTTATGCCCCTTGGCATTTTGTTACAGTCAGGCTAATGAAAACTAACTCGGGCACTCGACTGACATTTTGTTACAGTCAAGCTACCGAAAACTAACTTGGGCACTCGACTGGTGGGATCGATGTATTTGTATAGAACAGCTGTTGATTTCTCTGGAGAGTACAGATGAAAAGCCCTGTCTATTGGAAATTACCAGTCTTTGTGAATAACACGATTATATGCAGCACATCAAATAATGAACGCAAGCCCAATTGTTATACAGAGACCTAAGCCATACAAGCTGATCAACTATCGGAGGGAAAAGCCCATACATACATACGCATACACTTGTGAGGTTCAAAGGCGCATCTGTAGAATCCTAGTTTTATGGTACCGTTTAAGTTCAGGAATTCGAGAAAAGCATACGAAGCAACGCCACCCCAACCCCGATAAATTAAATCCCTAAAACGAGTAACTCTTTATTTTTTTAAAAGCTCCAAGACCGTCACGTATTTCTTGTGCGTGTGCGTAAGCATGTTTTGTCAGTGTTAACGCTACTCGTGTTTGTTTCTGTGTTACCCGTGTACGTAACCACCGATGCCTTATTCAGCATGATTATATATATATATATATATATATATATATATATATATATATATATATATATATATATATATATATATATATATATATATATATAATCGCTCCTTCTAGGCTTTATCAATGTATATATGACTACAGAAGACCTAGAATTACATCGTTATCAAGTATTATCGTAGCCGATAAAAGTTGAATATTTAATTCCACTGAACTTCAACAATGTACTAGAAGCAATTTTGATAACATTTCAATTTGCTAGGAGAGTAGTTTTGTTATGTGTTATGTTTACATTAAAAAGGGAGATAAATGTGTCACAACATACATGTTTAATAAATTAATGTTATGTTTCGTGCCAACATGATTTCGACCTCGTGTAAACTCGATGGTGTGTTTGATGGGTCGTCGTTATGCACTTTTTCGTGTTAATGGTGAGCCTCGAGTAACCAGACTGCTCCTCAAAATGTAGTCTAATTTCTCTCGAAACGCCACTGCCACGACAATTAGATACTTGAAAGAAAATTGCTGCTCTCTTTATAACTTCATTTTTCAAGTAAGCGAAGAAGCAAACTTAAAATATTATTTTCTTTTCAAAATGTAAGCCTTTACGACGCACCCCTACTACTGTTAGCTTTTCATCTTGTTTCATCAAAATTCCATGCAAAAATAAGCACTCAAATGTCAACATCAAATGTACAAGACCACGAGGTCACACATTCCGTGGCGGCAGTTTCGTATCAGGGCCGTACGTCACAACCATGCGAGATACTTTGTCCATTTCATCACACGCTTTTAGCGAGAGAGAGAGAGAGAGAGAGAGAGAGAGAGAGAGAGAGAGAGAGAGAGAGAGAGAGAATTACAAATGTATACACCCAACAGATCGGAAAGTGCTACTACCATTGGATTCTACAGTAGAGTGCATGACAATACTATGCAGAATTAATATTTGGTATAAATAATACTATCGTACAGGTTAGATAATTTTTTTTAAAAAATTCGTTCTCATCTGAGATTCGAAGCAGGAACCGCAGGGACACGGCACCGATCGCCTTGCCGGCATTCCATATCCAATTACGACTAAGTGCAGATCACCTAAAAGCGATGCCCCAACGTTAATGTAACATGAACTCGTGCATAGCAGACACACGCGCGTGTCGTCCTAGTAGTTTATTTTTGTCAACTTAGTCATTCCGGATTCCCACTACATAAATCCAGATATCACACATTCTATAATGAATTATAGAAAATTACAAATATAGACCAAACAGACATTACGAATTTAATATAATTTTCAAACCTGGTTGATAGTATTATCTGCATTAATATAATAATTATAGGTAGTATTATCAAGCATTTTCCTCTAGAATTCATGAATTCCGTTATGTTCATGAATTCATATTAACCCAACATTAACCCCACAAGACAAAAGAGAACGTTTAAGTGCATACGTATGGTATATGCTTAACTGTTTGTAGAAAAGAGCACGATACAGTCTTTCATACGTTCAGATATACTATACAATATAAACAGAGCATGTTTTTCGACCGTCACTCGCGCGAAGTGAGGTGGCGTTAGTTTTTATTTGCACCGTCACTCGCACGGAGTAAAGTGGCATTAAATATTTTCATTCAACCGTCACTGGCACGGATAAAAGTGGCATTATTTTGTCATTTTACTCTCATTGGCACGAATCGAAGTGGCATTGTTTTTCACTTTCACCGTCGTCAATTCCCATGAAGCAAAGAAAACATATAATTCGTTTTAATGTTAAAAGCTACGACTTTATAATAAAACTTGACAGGATTTATCAAAACTCATGTAAAACATAACTGCTGGAGACGTAAGTTGCTATTAGGGTGATCTGATTGGCCAGTTTAGCTTTATAATTAGGAGACACCGCGCCTGAAAGGTGGATTTGCATGCCTGATAAATGACATGGCAACACAGAGACGACGAAGCACCAGTGGAACTCAATGGTGCCAAGTGATTCGGATAGAACACCTACTTGCATAATCACAAGGCCCTAAATAACGCGTGCACTCTTCCTTTCAATCGGCCGGTTACGAAACTAATAAATAAATAAATAAATAAATAAATAAATAAATAAATAAATAAATAAATAAACGGCATGAAGTTTATGTAACAGAAATAATACATGTATATAGGACAAGGTGAATTTTATGAAAATTACAAGACCATACAAAGAACCGAAACGATAATTATTTGTAACATAAAACTAAGTACGTGACGTATTTAACAACGGTATATGTTTACCTGTGAAATAAGATATAACAAAAAATTCAGGAAACAGGAAATGCAGGTGTCAATACAGACCTAACCCCAGATAATGTGCACATCGTTTACAAAGAAAAAAAAAATATATATATATATATATATATATATATATATATATATATATATATATATATATATATATATATATATATATATATATATATATATATATATATATACTCATAATGAGGACTCGCTTTACATCATATATAATGATATAACTACAACAACAACAAAACACCATGAAATTATAAAAACATATATATAATACTGAAAATATTCAAGGTAGGAAACAGCATCATGTCTTAAAGTTTGTTCTTGCATTTTAAAAAGGTGAGTTTTAAGAGCAATCTTGAAAAGGATCACTGTGTATTTGTGATTTCAATGGGCAATTGATTCCACAGGCTGGGCCCTGTCTGCAAAATAACGTTGTCCATACGACTTCGTTTTCATAGTGGGAATAATAAGTATACGATTGTCAGAAGAGGAACGCAAGTATCTTGTTGGTGTGTACACATGAGTGAGGCCAGATAGGTATGTTTGGACTGGAGTCTGTTAGTGAAACGTAGCACAGAGAACAAATTTTGTGTTTGATTCTGTATCGAATATATAGCTAGTGTAGGGTACAGAGCACAGCAGAGAGGTGTGCTCTGATCGTGTTGCTCTAAAGATGTGTTTTGAACTTTTTGAAGTTTATGGATTAGATATTGAGCGAACCAGACATAATTGAGTTACAATAGTCTAGTCTTGAAAGTGCTAATGAACACACAAGTGTTTTAGTGGCATCAGATGAAAGATATTTGCGAATAGAGCTGATGCGTCTCAGCCTTGCATGAGTTCATGACACGTTGGTGCAATTTGAGAGTACTGTCTGGAGTAACACCTAGGTTTCGTACTGACTGTGTGAATTTAATGTTGATGTTGCTAATATTTATTGTTTGATGTAAAGGATGTGAATGAAAAAGTCTTTATATTGTGATCAGAATGGCATCAGTTTTATCATCATTCATCTGCAGCTTGTTACATATCATCCATGATTTGACATCAGAAATGCACCTCTCAACTCCTTGGATGGTAGCATCAACTTCAGTTGGGTGGGTAGATTTGTATATGTGGGTGTCATGATGTATGATAATATACCACATGAGAGCGGCTGAGTGTATACAATGAAAAGAAAAGTCCAAGAACAGACCCCTATGGGACACCCCTACAAAGATCTAATGGGCTGGAGTGTATTCTTTTTGAATATACAATTTGTGTCGTGTTGACTAAGTATGACTTGAACTACAGTAAGGCTGTATTGTGAATGCCACATACATGCTGGAGACGGTTAAGTAATATATAATGGCCTATTGTGTCAAATGCTGCAGACAAATCTGTTGAGGGTGAGGACTGTAATCTTTCCGCTATCCAAAGCAGAGGGCATGTCAATAACTACTTTCAGAAGAGTAGTTTCAGTACTGTGGCAAGGGCGATGTTGAGGGTGAGGACTGTAATCTTTCCGCTATCCAAAGCAGAGGGCATGTCATTAACTACTTTCAGAAGAGTAGTTTCAGTACTGTGGCAAGGGCGATATGCAGACTTTACATTGCTTTAAAAGACTTTGATTTCAGATTAGAAAAAAGTTGGGCTAGAACAATATCTTCTAAGATTTTTTTAAATATGAACGGGAGATTAGAATCTGAGGGGGGGGGGTAGTTCTTTAAATCGTTATGGTCGAGTGATGGTTTCTTCAGCAGATGCTTTACTATGCCACCTCACCCCCCACCCCTCAAAGATGTCATGCCGAGTAAAATACTGGAGATGTCCCTGATGCTTGCAACACCTACACATTATGTCACAGTAACAATACATATTAAAACATGACCTTGCATCGAGGTGATAAATAAAATAATATAATTTACTGTAAACCCCACCCAACAACAACAACAAATCAAACTCTTCCTGAACCTATGTTGATAATTATTTGGACGGACTTATCGCCGTAAATTTGTGTGCAGTCTATTTTAAGATTTTGTTTTTTAAAAAAAAAACATTACTTAACGTTGTCACCATAATGGCTACTGCTATGCTGAGAATCCATCCATCCATCCATCAACTCTTTTGCATTTAGCGCTATTCTTCACTTAAACGCATTTTACTTAATAAATTTTCATTGGAATTAAAAGAGATACAATATAAAAGGCATATCATTAGAACAAAATACTGATTCACAATCTGTTCATTTCTACTACGATAAAAATTTGTAAATATATATAAATGTATCACAGATCTTGTTTAAGTCTGGTGACAGAGACGTTAAATTTTGCAAAAGTAAGTGTTATGTCTTTCCAGAACGATTAAGAATGGAAATATCCAGCACATATATACATAAAACTAAGCTGTTGTTTTCTTTTAATGCGAGGAAAGAAAATAAAACAGATAAATGAAAAACTGTCATATAATCTTTTAACAAAATAATGTGCAAATAGTTCTGAAAAAAAGAAGCAAAATGGATATTTGGAAGGGAACTATTTCCTGCCAGCGAGTCTTTGCTGAAGCAGGATCAATCAACTTGAAGAAAAATAACTATGTTGATCACATCTGATAGTGAGAGACGCTTGTCATTAAACAGTATTATTAAGAAAAGCATTTTGAATTTTCAATAAATTTATAAACTGCATCAAAATAAATATTATTATATACTTCGTGTACGAGCGTTATATCACATGCAAAAAAATAATTAAAAGATGTTTTACAAATCATCTGGAAAATGTGATAGAAAATGTCGATACGATTTTTTTAACTTTCGCAAAAAATGCACAAATATACTTTCCACAAATATAATTCTGCACAGAACATCTCCTGTTATATTCTTTCTAATTTACTCTTGATTAGGAGAACTGCTATTTGTCTTAACTCAAGCATGAACAATTTGAGAGCTCTAATCCAAAAACACTTACCGGGCACGAGAGTGCCCAGTTATTTAATGCGTTTTGATGTTGTTTAGGTAGTGGCACTTACGTGTCTCTGATAGTGATCTGTATAAGAGACGCTATCATAAATAGTGTAACTAAGAAAAGCTTTTTGAATTTTCAATAACTTTATGAACTGCATTAAAAAAAATATTATTTACTTTGTATAGGAGCGTTATCTCACCATATAAAAACAAACTATTTAAAGATTTTTTTTAAAGCATCTGGCGAATGCGAATACTCGGATCGATAGTTTTGGGGTTTTTTTTAACTTTCACAAAAGACGCACAAATAAACTTTCCACAAATATAATTCTGCACAGAAGTGCTCCTGTTATATTTTTCTAATTTAGTCTTGATTAAGCGAACTGCGATTTGTCCTAACTCAAGCATGAAAAATTTGAGATCCTCAATTCAAAAACACTTACCGGGAACAAGAGTGTCCAAGTTATTTAATGTGTTTTTAGGTAGTCGCATTGACGTATCTCTAGACTTGTCCCTGCTTGATTGGAAGTTGTTTACCTTACGCAGGTTATTGTCGAGTATTACAAATACTGGTGAGATCAGAAATACCATGACTTGAGCTAGTTATCATTCTGTGTACAAGTATACGAATGCTTTATCATCCAGATTTGAGGCTTTTTCTCCACCTTATTTTGCGTTTGTTTGAGTTAACTTTTTCAAGTAATGTACATTTGTCACGAGTAATATACAGTTGTCCCAAACCACGTCATGATGTTCTAGAATTTATCTCTTCATTTTAGTTTACTTTTTTTTTGTTATAATTTTTTTTGGGTGGGGGGCTTCTTTTTCAGGATGTTACTTTGGTGTGATACGTTACCCATTCTGGTTACCGATACAGAAGGTAATGTCCGATCATGTATATCTCAGCTTGTGGAAGACACATTTTTACACCCATACACAAGCATTTTTTAAAATAAAACCCACTTTGATTTTTAAAAAATGTGAAATTTCTATAAACATGTCAAAAATGGGGCCAGAATTTTTTTCCGCTTTTTAGAGTTGGTCTTTTTTTTTGGGGGGGGGGGGGCAGCTAACAGAGACCCATAATAAGGGATATGTCTGTAAACCTCAAACTTTCAGAAATGTCAACATGACAAATCAGACAAATTAGATAAAAATACATTAGATTGCTATTTTATTATTTTAAATAACCGTTTCGTAAAAAGACGCGTTCAAAAATTAATGATGTTATCTGTCTGTCTGTCTGTCTGTCTGGTAGGATATAGTTTGCATTCTTATCAGACAAAAGTGAAAGATTTCAAATTAAAAAAATACATAATTAAGCTGTGTCCCTGACATCAGTCAGGACTTTTAATTCTAAATAGTACGTCTGCAAGAATAAAAGAAAATGCTGTTTAGGACAGGTGACTGACTGAATAGCACAGGTAACCAATATTACACATAAGGTTATTGACTGTATGTTGATTCAACTTTATTTTTGAGTCATATCTCACGAGATAAAAGGAATGTAGACGTTGTGATTCTATAGATGTGAACACCAACATGACAACATCCTCGGAAGCTGCAACAAACCCTTTATAACTCTTTCGATCCTATTAACTTGCAACAATGCTCTGCCTTAATCTTGCGTAGTAGCCATTGATAACAACTCATCCGTAAAGTTATTAGAATTTGTGACAT
Organism: Unio pictorum; assembly: GCA_030141615.1. Taxonomy (NCBI): domain Eukaryota; kingdom Metazoa; phylum Mollusca; class Bivalvia; order Unionida; family Unionidae; genus Unio; species Unio pictorum. Next base: position 6,938,461 of record JARLTB010000017.1, on the reverse strand, counting down.
GTGCATGATCACCGAGTGTGAAATACGCAGTTGTTTATTCATGCCTTTCATAAGTCACGTGGCACGTTAAACACTCTACTGGGCCTGGATATTACTACTTTTGCGGTTTAATTCATACCGTTTAAAAGAGACATATTATTTGTTCTTGTTGCTATTTTTTGTGTACTGTTGTGTTTTTTTTTAACGTTGAAAACTAAGGGGAAATGCGTCATGGAAATGTTCCTTATTATGACGATGTGATGGATGGCTTTGTTTTGCTTTGCTTTGTGTGACAGAGATGAATATATTTATTTTTACAAGCACATTCCCAAGAAATGCTGTCCCCCTCCACAAAAAATCCCAACCAGGCCCAGTGTCATATTGGCAACACAAAAAACCCAACCAGGCCCAGTGTCATATTGGCAACACAAAAAAACCAGCCAGGCCCAGTGTCATATTGGCAACACAAAAAACCCAACCAGGCCAGTGTCATATTGGCAACATAAAAAACCCAACCAGGCCCAGTGTCACATTGGCAACACAAAAAAAACAACCAGGCCCAGTGTCATATTGGTGACACAAAAAACCCAACCACGCCCAGTGTCATATTGGCAACATAAAAAAAACCAACCAGGACCAGTGTCATATTGGCAACACAAAAAAAAACTTATCGTGGGTCGGTGGTTCTTTCCGGGGGTGGGGGTGTCCTGGGTTCTTCCTCCACCATTAATACTGGCAGCCATATATAGCCTATCTTGTGCTAGAAAATAGCGTTAAATCCTACAACAACAATAACAAAACAATACTCGACTAGAAGACATTACAGTGTACATCGGCCCTTTTGACCAATGATTGTGGCAAACTCACGTCTTACTTGACTTTATATGCTTACCCAATAAACGTTAGCTATAAAGACCGTCAGTACTCAACGTATGCAACATTATAATATAAAATGTACTCACTACATGTAATTTTATTTTTAAATCAGAACTACACACTACATGTAACTGTATTTTTCAAAATCGAAAGTACTCATTACATGTAACTATTGTTCAATCAAACGTACTCACTACATGTACCTGTATTTTTCAAGATAAAAAGTACTCACTATATATAACTGTATTTTTCAATCAAAAGTACTTACTACGTGTAGTCAGAGCACCAGCCTGTGATACGGGAGGTCGTGGGTTCGATTCCCGGCCAAATCATACCAAACTTTAATAAAAATGGTACTAACAGCTACCTGGCTTGGAGCTCAGCATTGAGACAGTAGTGTTAGGACTGTTCTGCCAGTCAAAGTTCTAACTACATGTCAGTGTATTTTTCAAGATCGAAAGTACTCACTACATTTAACTGTGTTTTTCATGAGCAAAAGTACTGACTGCATATGACGGCATTTTTTAAGATCAATAGTTCATTTCTCCTATTGAATGATGAAGAACATAAAAAAGATAACAATCAAATTAGCTAAACAAACGAGCGAAGTAAAAGTTAATACGACAAAATAAAAAAAAAACAAGTAGAAAGACTAAAAGAAGACGGAAAGAGGTAATTTTTCAAGTCCTGCATACAAATACACACTGACATCCCCAACTCACCGCAGATACTACTGAGAATTCGCAACCTATACGACTGCTTAGGTGGCCTAGTGGTTAGAGCTTCCGCCTCGGATGCGGGACGTCGCGGGTTCGAACCATTGCTGAGTCAAATTAAAGACAAGACTTATTTTAAAAAATGGTACTAACAGTTGCCTCGCTAGGCGTTCAGCATTAAGGTTAGTATTATGACTGGTCGGCCTGATGTCAGGATAATGTAACTGGGTGGGATATCATGCTACATTTATGTGGCATGATATGCTACATTTATGTGGCATGATGCCGCAGTGATAGACATCACTATAAACTGCCACAATGCAAACATCGTACCGATACAACTGAAAGATTGTCAAAGCTACGTTAAAAATCCAAATCCATCCCAACATGTACAATTGTTATTACTAGTGGGACCCATCACATATGTTCTAACGAGGTCGTTAATAGCCCCATCATTATGTTTTGTTTCTGTTGTAACATAAATCCGTTATTTTTTATACGACGGTTCTTGACGTCTAGCAAGGACAAATGAAAAAGATACCAAACATCCAATATAAACAATCAGACCTGAATGACTGAGATAGGAATACCTGGGGAATTCCTAAATGGAAACATTAATGTTAGTGAATATTGACATGGAAATAAACATATCTAAGCGGTAATTACATCTTTGTTATTTTTACTAAAACACGGGCAGTTTAATTCAATAGCATACTAGACTAGAATTGACAAAATGGGAATCTTCTCCATGCATATATCATAGATTGGGTGTTAGACTTGACACAAAGGGAATTTTCTCCATTCATATATCATAGGGTGGGTGTTAGACTTGGCACAAAGGGAATTCTCTCCATTCATATATCCTTGGGTGGGCGTATGAAATATTGAACCGAGACTGAGTAATGGTCCGTACTTTGTTTCTGTTCGCTATTATCGCATTTCAAGAAGTCAGCCTTTACTAAGTCTATGCATATGTCTTCAATGTTAATTTAATTTAAGCTGGGTTCCAATGTAATCGGCTGGGCTAAGCATTTTTTTTTTAAATGGCCAACTTGCCCTACTAACACTGCATGTATCCGTTAAAGGGCTATATTGGAGGGGGGGGGGAGGGCAAGGATTTGTGAACCCATTCACCACTTCTTAATAGAAAGTACACACACACACACACACACACACACACACACACCGCGCGTGAAGTCATTGGTAACTTGAAATTTGACCGTTTTATTCTTGCTCATATTAATGGGTACCATGTAAAAGACACCACATAATTTTGCTTTGGTACCCTTTCCAGGAAAGTGAACGGGCCCTTTAATGTAAATGGTAATTTAACGGACCTCCATATATAACACAAACATTAACACATGCTGATACTATGAACTGAGTACTACCGCCTGCAAACGTGTGAGCGTCACGTGATTTACACAAAAGCCCTGCACTTCTTGGACATTTCCTTACAATGCTTGTCAGTTGTCACCTACCCAAATTACACCATATATCAAAGGCAAATTCAAATCTTCATGACTTAAAACGTTTTAATCATTTTCCATGAAATTTTCATCCTGCAGTATAAAGAAGAAAAAAAGAAGAAAAAAAGCACAACAAAAAAACTACTTTATAGGAGATAAGCGTCACATTACATTGGCTTTCTGTAATGCACTCGATAGGTCAAACTGGTGCCATCGAATAGGCGGATTTAAATGCATTAGCTAATTGTAAATGAATGTGTTGTAGTCTTATGGTTGACGCTATGATTAACTATTTAACTGTACTTCTAAAAGAAGGCTACTTAATGATCATCTTCAATACCTTGTCATTATGCGACTTTCATTTCAATTAGTCTTGACATATTCTGAGTTCGAACGTAACGATAATAAGAGTGTATATTCCATATATCGTTCCATAAGATAGTTTAAGCCCCGACGTATTACTCATCTAAAACCTATGTTGAATGCAGATATTAAATCTATTATTGATGATAGTTAAGAAGATTACAAATAAAGCCGGGATGATTTATTTTATCAAAAGTTTGAATCAGGTTAATATATGTAATATGCGGGCAATATAGAAACTCATTTACGCTTTTTGGACTGTAATCATTGCAAACGACAAGCTACGAGTTTGGCCGCCGACATAGCGTCTCTTCGCTTGCCGCCATGCATAACCCATCATATACTTACCGCCATGCATAACCTACCATATACTAACCGCCATGCATAACCTATAAAACACTAGCCACCATGCATAACCTATCATATAATTACCACCATGCATAACCTATCATATAATTACCGCCATGCATAACCTATCATATAATTACCGCCATGGATAGCATATCATATAATTACCACCATGCATAACCTATCATATACTAATCGCCATGTATGCATGTATGTATGTATGTATGTATGTATGTATGTATGTATGTATGTATGTATGTATGTATGTATGTATGTATGTATGTATGTATGTATGTATGTATGTATGTATGTATGTATGTCTCTCTCTCTCTCTCTCTCTCACACACACACACACACACACACACACACACATACCCCTCTAATATATGTCAAACAATTACACTTTTTAGCTCGCCTAAGATATAAAAGTTAACATCAAATGATCATCATTAACAAAAACCACAGCGTTAATTCTTTCAGTACCACTTATCTGCTAGACGGAAGAAAGTTCGCTTTCAGTTCCACGGTTTTAAGTTCGTTCTTAGATCGCGACAGATGTACGGTAACGTTATCGTCCAACCTAAATCGGTCATTCTCTTCGTGGATTTCCGGTTTTCTCCGTCGTCAATATCTTCTCGCGCCAGGATTAGTATCGTTGCTGCCATACAACGTGTTGTAGCTTTTTATACAACTGACAAATTAAAATAATTTAACCTGAACGATCATCATACAAAAGAAAGGAAGAAAACAAGGAAAAGAAGGTGAATAAAAAAAATCAAGCACAAATGAGATAAGATTAGAACGTTTACCACTTTGACGACACTGTAAACGTCTTAAAACTATTTACTGAATTATTTAACTGCTACCGCATATACACAACATTGTTCCTTACGACTAATATATTGTTTCTGTCATAACGTCTGTTTAGCATGTTATTTTTCACCTTTCCACATTAGCCCAAGTCTGGTATTATTCCATTGTCCATATAACCACAAGGTGTGAATGTAAATCAATAGATACAGGGATAGTCTTCAGGTATAAAACAAATTTTAAATATATTCATTGTACTACTTGCATATGTAAACGTAGCGCATGGGACATGTTTTGCATACCTGAAATCAATTATACGTTGATTTGTGGCGGAACTTGCTGAAGACATCTTTATCAACGGATAATGCTCAGAATACAGTTTTAAAAATGAATATCGCACACACGACCGATCAAAGAACAAAGACGTATATAGATAGAAAACTTGCCTGTGTGGGTATACATACATACATACATACATACATACATACATACATACATACATACATACATACATACATACATACATACATACATACATACATACATACATACATACATACATAAATAGGTACGTATACGTATGCAAGTATATCCTCAAGACCATCCTTGTGGATTCCGTTGCTGACAGCGGAGTCATACGATTTAGAAGCAAACCAAATTGATACATGTTAATGTTTACAGGTTAGATATTTACGTAAACTATCGCTGCTTATTTACACTCAGTGACACTAGTCGCATGAATAAAGTATAATGAACTTTTGATACAAAGCTTAGTGAAGAAGTAAGTGAATACAATTTAATTCGGTACAGAATGAGGAGCCGAATGGTTAAGAAACATTGAAAGTGTATGAGCATAAAACAAAAGTACAGTGCATGAGTATAAGAAACATGAACAGTGTACGTGTAAAGGTAAATGGACAGTGTATAAGAAAAATGGACAGTGTACGAGTGTAGGAAAAATGGACAGTGTATGAGTACAAGGAAAAACGATAGTGCATAAGTATAAAAATGAACAGTTTATGAGTGTAGAAAAAAATAGTGGATAAGAAAGATGGACAGTGTGCGAGTGGACGAAAAAAACAGTGTATAAGAAAAATGGACAGTGTACGAGTGGACGAAAAAAGCAGTGTATAAGAAAAATGGACAGTGTACGAGTATAGGAAAAATGGACAGTGCATGAGTATAAGGAAAACAACGACAGTGCATAAGTATAAAAAATGAACAGTGTATGAGTGTAGGAAAAATAGTGTATAAGAAAAATGAACAGTGTGCGAGCATACGAAAAACCGGCAGTGCACGAATGTAGGAAAAATGGACAGTATATGAGTATAAGACAAATGGACAGTGTACGAGTTTAGAAAAAAAAATGGACAGTGTATGAGTATAAGAAACATGGACAGTGTACGAGCATACGAAGTGAAGCCCAATCGCGTTAGTGACTCAAGAATCTTGAGTGATCAAACATTTAACATTATTCTATAAAATTGAATATTATTTTGCAAGAAAGAATTCTTTTTGTCATTACTTGCCAACAATTCAAACAACTGCACCAGTGCGTGTGTATATGTGTGTGTGTGTGTGTTTTCCCCCAAACGGACGAGAATAAATGGTGCACTCTGTAATTATATCTTCTGTTTTAAAAAAATCGGAAACTGTGTGTACAGCGCTATTGGCGTTAGTCCGTCCGCGTCGCCTGATATTCATTTATACTGTGTGAGAGAATGTGAATTACAACAGTCTGGAATTGAAACCAAATTGTATCAAGACAATAACTGTCTTGTATAACACCCAGTAACTATACAAAATGTTGCCATGCCATAAATCCAGATGCAAATTCCTTAAACTTTAATCACAGACTTGTTAGCAGTTAAATCTCAGAACTTTCTTTCATTTCTCTACTGGATCTGTTTCAAATGGTTGCTGGTGTCCGTTTCAGCAATAACAAAATATCCATACATTTGTTTGCATTGAGTGATATACACGAGAACATTCAACATGTAGTTAGCTCGCAATTATATTTATTTCTTTTAACTTAACTGGGATTTTTACCATCAGCTTTCGATATACTGATTCGACATTGACGGTAGTTTTTTTGCTTGTGGGTACTGGTAATTTATGGCAAGTACTGATTTACTGTAATTAATTTGCAAATCGTATTGCATTTTCTACACGACAAAAAATAAAAGACGATGTTTGATGCCTAAGGAAACGAGTTTTGATATGTATATGACATTTATACAACAATATTTGCTTCGGATTATGCAGACGCGAACCAGTCTAATAATTTGAGACATTGTGTTGAAATGGAAACACAGAAGCGACCCATTCTGATTAATATATTGAGGTGATGTTGAAATAGAAATTCAGAAGCAACCCAGTCTAATTGAGGTGATGAAAACGAATCTCGAACGCGGCCCTGATGTTGAGATGGAAACTCCAAAGCGACACAGTCTGATAATTGTACACAGGTGATGAGACGGAAACAATCGGTGTAAACCCCTTAAGTATAATTCGACATTTTGTTTTAAAACTTCACTTACACTTAAGGTTCCCAAGACAACCGCTTTTAATATGAGGAGTACGGACAAAGTTAAACACTTGTATACGCGGCAAAAAGGTTTGCAATAATAATAATAATAATAATAATAATAATAATAATAATAATAATAATAATAATAATAACAATTACGGCGAATCAAGCAAAAGTAGAAATTATCGTTGTCATAATGTGATAAACTTTTAAACTGATAATGCTTGATCGATAAAGAGCAAGAACAGTGCTGTCGAGTCTTTTTGACACCATGGACCACTGATTTTCTTTCTTTCTTGAAGACGAGGACCGCAACAGAAAACTTAAAAACAACGACTACACCAAAAGTATTTACAACTGTTTATCTGGTTAAAAAGATATACTATGAAAGTAGATCATGGATAGTGTTTTTTTTAATTACATAAATGTAAACAAAATTTGTTCGAGCTCTGTCAGGCCATTTAAAATCAGCATGCGGGCTGCAGGTTGGACAGCACTGATTTATGGTTACCTCCTCATTTCTATCACGCATCTATTAATAATAGGTCCCGGGTGATGGACTTCGTTTTGTATAGTTTTGAACAAGTAAATATCAACGCATTCAGAAAAAAAAATCAACTACGGTAAAGGACGTCTGCTTGGCAATGAAATTTGGTGATATATTTTAATGTGTTACACAAAACAACACCAATGTATGTACACAGTGTATTCATACGATTTTCTCAGTCCTTTATCTGACGCCAATTTTGACCTGTCACCGGGCGGTTACTTTTCAGGAGAGTTGAGTGATCGCGTGAAACAAAACAGCTATTTTCACCTCTACGGCGGAGGACGTCTAGGGGTGCAAGTAGGCAAATTTGCGTTGCATAGTAGTTGAATGAAAGAAAATTGAAAAACCTGATGATAAAAAAAAACTTCAGCACTGTTATTTACGTTGTTGTTTTAAGGCGTCTGCTTGATTCGAATGCACATTTCGTCATCGCATTTGTACCGACGTATACCCAGAGCAGACTACTTCATGTGAGATTCATCATTCCATTAATAATTGCAAACCCGGCCCTAGAATGTTGAAGGCCTAAGGCAACATGCGATGAGCGCGGAACCCCAAGCCAACAAACAGCATTGCCTAAAAGCACGGGGCCCCAAACGGATGCTTTGTTCGTCTTGCCCTTGGGCCTGACCTGAACAGTGGTAGTAAAGTGCGTCGTTTTGGGGTGGTTTTTTTTTTCTTCCCTCGATCAAAAATGTAAAAAAAAATAGAGACATTATCTGTGGGATTTTTAGATCTGCACAGTGACCTTTCATCATAGTGACCTTTTTTCAAGTAAATTACATTATACGATTTCACCATAATACCGACAGTGGGGAACGTATAAATAAACAAACTGTTGAAATAAAGCACATATACTGAGCCGGCCGTGTGAAAATATTACTGACTTGGCCGTGTAAATATAATACTGACATAGCCGTGTAAAAATAATACTGACTTGGCCGTGTAAAAATAATACTGACTTGGCCGTGCAAAAATAATTCGCAACTCTTGACAACTGTTTTACACTTCCGATCGCATAAAATCAGTCCTGATAACTGCAGTAGTAATCAAAATCATTAATCTGTAAACAGCACGTAGTGGCAAAAGTTCCCACTGCGCATGTATCATCTTTGATGCGTGTATTCCAAGATTATTGAAAGATTCGGGATTTCTTTAAGCCGGCTGTTAGTGATACGATTTCAATTAGATCGTGGCAGGATTCAGTGATTGGCATCGATGGAGTTGATGCATTTGTGTGGTTGACTTAATTTGCAATTCAACAATTGTTCTTTTTTTTGTAGAGCTGCCAATTAGTCATAGGCGGGTGAAAAAGTAGGTTGATTTGCCGATCCGGCCCATCATAGTAGTGTCGACATTATCTGTAATCGAGCTGAGTCGTTCTTGATTCTTACAAGTCACCATATTGTAGCAAATACCCTTATAAATAACATCAGATCCCGCAAGAAAAGGTCGCTGTTACCCACCCTAAAGTGTGACGAAGCACACAGAAGAAACATTACGTACATGCCACTTATTAATTTCGAGGGGTTGGGATACGAGTGGATGATTTAAGGATACTTTTTATTTTTTTAAAAAATCTTGCCATCAGCTAGCTCGAAAGAAATACAGTAACCCTCCGAATGAAATCCCTTTGCATCCTCCTCCACTCCAGTTACACCTCCAACAAAGAAAAACAACAAACGTCGCTTGATGGAACTGAAACTGTACTGGACGGATTTTTTTCTTCTTCTAGGATTTCAAGTATAGACTATTTGTTATTGTAACTGTCGAATGTTAAAACCATATCTTGTATTCTTCGGCGACGATATTTTCAAATTAGTTGATGTGGTACACATATCTGATATGAGTTTGACTTTTTTCAATTTATACAAGGTATACATAATCAGGAATTATTTGGTGAAAACCAAATTATCATAATAATAAAAACACTATTTTTAACAGTGGTCGTGGCAACCAGGATGGATGTATAACTGGCATCAGTTGGTACAGCCATAATAATGTTGGTAAAATCTCCACGTTGGTAGAGCCATAAGTCTGTTGGTAAAATCATATTGGTAGGTAAAAACTCCATGGTGGTAGAGCCATAAGTCTGTTGGTAAAAACTCGATGTCGATACAATCATAAGGTTGTTGGTAAAAACTCGATGTTGGTAAAGCCATATGTCTATTGGTTAAAACTCAATGTCGATAAAACCATAAGTATATTAGTAAAAACTCGATGTTGGTAAAACCATAAGTCTGTTAGTAAAAACTCCATATTGGTAAAGCCATAAATATGTTGGTAAATCTCCATGTTGGTTTAGCCATAAGACGTTATAAGAGTCTTTTACTCTTGAGCTTTAAAAAAATACTTATTTTTTTATATTAGAGAGAAATATCGTTGTATGATACAGAGAAATATTGTTGTATGTTAGAGAGAAATTTTGTTGTATGTTAGAGAGAAATATTGTTATATGAAAGAGAGAAAAATTGTTGTATGTTAGAGAGAAATACTGTTGTATGATAGAAAGAAATATTGTTTGTCAATGTGTCAATGATTATTTCTGAATCAAGTGCACAGGCAATTAATAGTGTGGTAGGTAACTTTTTTCAGCCGAGCAGTGTGTTGGCTGACTTATGATTATTTTACATGTGAAAGTGTGTGAAGTTGTTGGCTGACTTATGATTATTTTACATGTCAATGTGTGTGAAGTTGTTGGATGACTTATTACTATTTTACATGTCAAAGTGTGTGAAGTTGTTGGATGACTTATGACTATTTTACATGTCAACGTGTGTGAAGTTGTTGGATGACTTATGACTATTTTACATGTCAACGTGTGTGAAGTTGTTGGATGACTTATGACTATTTTACATGTCAACGTGTGTGAAGTTGTTGGATGACTTATGACTATTTTACATGTCAACGTGTGTGAAGTTGTTGGATGACTTATGACTATTTTACATGTCAACGTGTGTGAAGTTGTTGGATGACTTATGACTATTTTACATGTCAACGTGTGTGAAGTTGTTGGATGACTTATGACTATTTTACATGTCAACGTGTGTGAAGTTTTGAGTAATGACTTTGTGTTATTTTTCATGTAAAAGTGTAAAGTTGTCGGATGACTGTTAGTTTCATGCAAATGTGTGTAACGGATTTTGCGGGCGTAACAAAGGATAGAAAGACAACATTCAAAAAGTTCAACGTGCGGATCAAAGCTCGTATATTTGCCGATAGCGGCCACTCGGACCGCCTCGGCTATTTACGAACAAAAGGACTGGTCGTGCAGCTGGGAATGTTTCGAACTATTTGTTTTTTTTTTTTTTACATATTGTAACCTCTCGACCAATTCATCTGTCAACCCTATCGTAAAAGTTGTTATCGGATTGCATTCGAGTTTTTGATCTTCAAAGTTAAAATTCAGGCAAACAAAATGTAAGACTGTTTTGCAATTTACTACGCTGACATACATCTGAGGAATAATATACGTCTTGCATAAATGTCCAAGGCGGATTGAAAAGAATGATGGTTGAATTCGTCCGTACATAGGACTGTACTATCCATAGTAGAAGGCTTGCAAGATATCAGATATCATCCGTAAAGAGAATCTATCTATTTATATATCTGATATATATATATATATATATATATATATATATATATATATATATATATATATATATATATATATATATATATATATATATATATATATATATATATATATATATATATATATTATATATCTGCTCGTCTTTCAGACTATCTTCTCTTAAAGATCAGTAAGTTCACACACGCACACACACCCTACTGTCTTATATTACAAACCTTGTTCAAAAGGCAAATGTGGTACTTACACATGATAACGACTGTAGTGTGTGTAAAGTAGTCTAATGTCGTACTTACGATAACGACTGTAGTGTGTGTAAAGTAGTCTAATGTGGTACTTACGATAATGACTGCAGTGTGTGTAAAGTAGTCTAATGTCGTACTTACGATAAAGACTGTAGCGTGTGTAAAGTAGTCGAATGTGGTACTTACGATAAAGACTGTAGTGTGTGTAAAGTAGTCTAATGTCGTACTTACGATAAAGACTAGTGTGTGTAAAGTAGTCTAATGTCGTACTTACGATAAAGACTGTAGCGTGTGTAAAGTAGTCGAATGTGGTACTTACGATAAAGACTGTAGTGTGTGTAAAGTAGTCTAATGTCGTACTTACGATAAAGACTAGTGTGTGTAAAGTAGTCTAATCTGGTACTTACGATAAAGATTGTAGTGTGTGTAAAGTAGTCTAATGTACTTACGATAAAGACTAGTGTGTGTAAAGTAGTTTAATGTGGTACTTACGATAAAGACTGTAGTGTGTGTAGAGTAGTCTAATGTGGTACTTACGATAATGACTGTAGTGTGTGTAAAGTAGTCTAATGTGGTACTTACGATAACGACTGTAGTGTGTGTAGAGTAGTCTAATGTGGTAACTAATACAGTACTATACTTTCTATAGTCTGTCAAGTCTAATGTACTTACACATTATAACGACTGTAGTCTGTGTAAAGTAATCTAATGTGGTACTTACACACGATAATGTAGTCTCTGTAGTTTAATGTGGTACGTACACACGATAACGACTGTTGCCTGTGTAGTCTCGTGTGGTACATTCACATTATAACGTCTGTAGTATGTGTACAGCAATGGCAATATCAATTATATGTTACGTCTAGAATATTACGATAACCATGTAAAAGAGAGATGGTGAAGTGGAAATATAACATTTATAACCCTAACAAACCCGATCTTAAGGTTTAAGAGGCACCTTATTTGGATTAGGCGCATAGCACTGCAAATTGGTGTCAAAATCCACGAATATAAAACGGAATTGATTCTGCGCTTGTTCAGTCTGTCACGCATTAAAGAAACATCAATGGGGTTATTAACAGTAAACGGTTTGTTATTGAGATAGGAAAATGTGACACAAAGTAAAGTCAGAATTCGCAAATAATCTTAATATGAGAACAAGTCATAAAAGAATATTAGAGTGTCGGTCCTAAACATAAACTTTTACTATTTCGTGTCTGGGCGCGCGCGCATGTTCGAAAGAAACGTGCACACATCTTACCTAATGTATACCTCCCCTCCCCTCCGATATGTGAATCTATTTAATGATATTGGTATAAATGTGTGCATGGTACGGACTGATATCTCACGCGATTATTCATGCATATTATCGATATCTCACACGATTATTCATGCATATTCTCGATAACGCACGCGATTATTCATGCATATCTCTGAATCTGTCGTGAAATATATTCTCTAGCAGGATGATATTCTGACATGAATGCGTGATACATCTGATGCCTGCATGTATGAAATTCTATTATTTGCTTTTTAAATCATAGCATGATAAAATTATAAATAAAAATGTATTATCATATGTAAAAGGTTTAAGGCTTTAAAAACGACGTGCGGAGAGGGACGGGGATAGATGAGTATAAAATTACAATTCATATTCATGTCTTGGTTATTATCATATATATATGTGTGTGTGTGTGTGTGTGTGTGTGTGTGTGTGTGTGTTCTTCGTCCAAAAGAAATCACACGCCTCGTGTGAGACACGTTTGGCGCATTAATGGTGCAATTCTTATGAACCAATTAAGCATTTTGCACTCAAATATAATACAGAGATGTAGGCCTTGGAAAGTTCTTATCGTAGAGTGGATCAAACACACCATGGCAGACAGATTGCTCAATCCTTATATTGGCTTCCGGACTAACCAAACCTACCCAAAAAACTATATCCACTCACAAAAACGAAGTCTCGCTTAGCCTAGTGATATCAGGGAGGAAAGCCAGATGTTAAAACACTAAAATAACGGATATCATCTTTATTCTTCTTGGCACTGAACCTAAAATACCAGTCGACTTTGTTTCATCGGTGAAAATTTACACCCAATATTTGGACAACTTTTGTTTTATGGTCGGATGCCTTCGAGACAGTTGGACTGATAGTGAAGCCATTGGTTTCGATACAAGATCACATCAGGGCGCTTTTTATAATGTTATCAGAAAATATCATTCTTTCTTCTCCCATTATCATTAAAAAGATGTGCGCGCACTCCTGGGTGCAAAATTGCACTTCCGGATTTCAAAACTAATTTTTTTTAAAAAAAAAAATATAGTTGAAAACATATTTCAGTTGTCACTCAGAATAAAGTTTCATTTACACTGACAAAAATAAGGTTTACCCAAATGAATCTGAATTTCCAATCAGTAGGGCGGATATGCAGCACTGGGCATGCTGTGGTGTGGTGGGATGGTGTGGGATGATATTTTTTCTTTCTTTCTAAGGCACAAACTAACACGTGTATATTATTGAGTGCCCAGGCAAACGGAGTATTGTTCCTGACCCAGCTAAACATCACAGTAGCCGAAACTAGATTCGAAACCAAACCATTTCTGTCATGAATCCGACACTAACCACCATAACATCGCTGTTCCTTGGAGGAAGAATATTTTAATGAGACTCAACTGTTCCATGAATGGGTTTTGAATACACACAGTCTACGATATGTTTGTTTGTTTGATTAGGATTTTTAACGTAGCTTTAACAATTTTTCAGTCATATCGCTACGATGTCTGCAGTGAGGCAGTTTATAGTGATGTCTACCACTGGGGCATCATGCGGCAGACATGTAGCATGATGTCCCACCCAGTCAAATTATCCTGACACCAGGCCGACCAGTCCTAACACTAACCTCTTAATGCTGAACGTCAAGCGAGGCAGCTGTAAGTACCATTTTTGTAAGTCTTTGATATGACTCGGCCGGGGATCGAACCCACGACCTCCCGCTTCCGTGGCAGACGCTCTAACCACTAGGCCACCGGAGCGGTGCGCAGTCTACGATATATAAAGTAACAAGAGATTGAACACCCAAAGTCGAAAACCGGGCCAGACAGCTCTTTATCGAGCAGGCACATATATAATTCCAAAACAGAATCGATTTACTTATTTTTCCAATGTTTAATTAACACTAAATTGGACTCAATACAAAAGTTCCATATAAGACCCAAGTAAATATCGCTTAACCCGTCCCTGCCAGAGTGATACCGTTATTTCATTTTAGTCTTGAACACCACAAAGTACTCTCTGGTACGGAGAGGGATAACGATTCAAATTGATTCATAATACGTTTTCCAGTAGTGTTCTATGTTCAAGGAGTGGACTGACGAACTAAAAAGCTTTTATCCAGCAAATGTGAGCAAACAATCTAAAAGCGATCAGGAACCAAATTGATAAAGCTTTCCTTCCGAAAACAGCTAGCAGTCTGGCATAGTACCGGAAGAAATCATCCCATCCAACAGGTGGAAGACCAATCACAACTCAGCACGTGCCAGAATGTTTCTAGGAGTAATAAGCGATAAGAACTAACATTTGTTACGGAGATGATTGTCTGTTGATGTACGGTGGTTATGTCTTTCTTCGCCACCTGAAATGACGTTCAATCAGCACGAACATATGTCGGTTACATTGAATAATGACGTCAATATCTCATCGGGGAATACATATTGAAGATGAAGAATCTGTGTTAAATTATTTCATTGACAATGTTTGTTAAGTATAGTTTGTATTAGTACCTTCCAATACCATCAAAGATACAGTTAAAAACTATTTTAGTTCTTATCTTGGTGCAGGAGCTCATCTCACCTTATGGTTAGGTATTATGTTGAAGATAATCGAGCAGGAACGGATCCACAAATAAAAAGGGGTGGGGGTGAAGGAGGACTAAACAAGCAGACGAGGGACACGAGGTACGAAACGGCATTGTAAGCGTTTCCCGGTAACTGTCAAAAACAAAACAAAAAAATACTCTGCGATTAACATTTAGGATGTTTCGCACTCAATCTGGGGGAGATGGCGTTGTTTGGGGGAGGGTATTTTTTAAATTTTTTATCCCCGATGATGGTCATTGTTTGATGCAGGTAAACTTCTTTGAATGTAACTACCGTTAAATCAGGTGAGGGGATAGGTTTCAAGCCATATAAACCCGGATAAGTTGACTTGTGCCCCTGGGCAAGGCATGTTTTTTAACTGCCTCGGCACTGCATAACATTTCTTTAGATTGCAGCATCAAGGAATGAAACTCCAAGGTAAAGCAAAGTGTCCAAATTTCGATCCCATGTTAAGGAACAAAAACTGCAGATATTTAACCTCGATGTCCTAACCATTCAGTCACGGCGATTCTTGCCCCAGCTGTGGTCATTATTTCTAAGTCTTACTGTTTACGCATAAGTAAGTCAATATGTCATTTATATATATATATATATATATATATATATATATATATATATATATATATATATAACGGTTACAGTGGGTACTTTACATCCGGATTTCAAATTTCCTTTAAAGGACTTGTCTAGCAAGAAGCTGGTCATCGCCTGTAAGTAAAGTCCGCCGCTGCCATCCCTAAACTCCAATCTGTATACCAAATCCGAAGGGATTAAGGCAAAATGGGTTAGGAATAAAAGAAAGTAAAAACTCTTTAATATTCGGGTTTATGTAGGATGTGGACGGACGCATGTATCGACGGACTCTCCGATACTTACATATTTACGAATTTCGTCACGGATCTTTTGCCATAGCCATTATGAAGAAAACGGTGAAATATATTTGGTCATTACTTAAACATGTAATATAGAAAAACATGTGAAAATTAATATAGCTTGAGTAAAATTGGGATGAAACAGATGACAGCTTTGGGAACTTTGAATTGAACAGAAGACAGCTTGCGAAAATGGATGGAATAGATGACAGCTTTGGGAAACCTTGGATGGAACAGAAGACATCTTTTGGAACGTGATTACATAGTAAAAAGTGAGTATTTTATATGCATACCATATAGTACAGACTGGTGTCCGATAATAGTAACGCCTTCCTTGATCTAAAGAGGATGAATTTAGACTTGGTTTGCTGTTTTACGGAAAAACAATACATGAAATCTTATATTTAGTGCCGAGGCAACTGGGGTAACATGCTATGAAATATCGAAATTTGAACAAGCAGTGAACTTATCACATTTAGACCGAGAAATCTTTGTTAAGGGTCATTTCTACATTTATTCTTAATTTCTTCATATTAGTGTTAAAACTTCAAAGGGGCCAGTTTCCGATTCAATGAAATTGACCGGATATTTGTGTTAACCTTGATCGAAATTCTTTAGTCCGAAATTTTCTGAGAGAAGGTTGACTCCGAGGAAGCCTAAGAAAAGAATAGTGCTTTCCGCATTAAATAAGAAAGGAGACAGGTGCCTGTCTTGTGAGAAAGACAGGGTTTGGTGCTGGAGGCACAAGTTCTAAAATTAACCGCATTAAGGAAAAAGATGTCCGAGGGAGAGGGAGACTCGGCAGTCACAAGACGGAGTCAGAAAAAAAGATAAGCGACGAATGAAGTCTGGAAAGTTGGGGAGGAAGTGACGCAATCAGTCCAGTACATTGCGCTCTTTTCACCACTCGTTATGATGATGAAATAAATCCAAATTAAACACTGCTATTAAATCCTGTTGATATCATTTAAGTTAAATTGAAATTCCCACTATTAACTTATTTGATTTAATTTGTTATTTTTCTGATCAAAAGGGGCTCGTTATGCATTTTGTCTTCCCAGTAATCTTGCCCAGTTATATGCTGATATTCTAGCTTTTCACTCACACCGGGGCATAATACCGAGAGAGGTTATTTTTTAGATAAATCCAATTAACTACCCCTCTTTCTTAGAGGGAGAGGTAACACATGCCATTCCCACGATACACATACATGTAGCAGTCTTCTTATTTGGCAGGATTAAATCTGGTCCAATGAGCCACCGCGGTCCATAAATGTAAGAAACAATATTTCAAATCGCAATCAGAAATCAGGCCTACTTTTTACTACTAAGACACTTTGCCAAAAATATATCAGACCTGATACAATTACTACGCATAAATGTCAAGTTCAGAGACTGCGTGATGACCTCCGTCTATTTGGTAGTCTGTCTTCCGTCTGACCCTAACCAAATGTTAGGAAGACTGTCGTCGATATCACCTTAACCAAATGTTCCACTAAATTCACGAAACCTAATGCTTATCATGGCCACATGAGAACAAGTTTCACCAGGTTCAACTATAAGAGGGATCTCATTTATTTGGTTCCCGACACCCAGTGGTCCCTGGGAAGGAGCCAGAGATCCAATTTCATGTTATTTTGGCACCTGGAACAGGTGGACCCGTGGAGGGAGGCGAAGATCCAATGCACACCAAAGTGAATTACTTTTAAATACGTTTATTTTTTAAAATCAGAAATACAGGACAGATCTGGATTATGGCAAAAGTCTCCCAAGAAGCCAGTCCCCAAGAGTGGGATGGGGTCAGTCCCCAATAGTGGGATGGGCCATCGGAAGATGGGGATGGTAAATAAACTAAAACGCATGAAACTTCATGACAAGCAATTGAAATGCTTACAGTTCTAACTGAATTAACTTCTAAGAAAGTACCAAGCAAATGTATATTTAGATAAGTGGGGTTTCATGTTTCTTTGCTACATCCAGACTAAGCCAATGCTATATTGATGCAAAGACGTGATACGGCTTCTTTTCTCTAATCGCACCATCTTGAAAACTGAAAACGCACAAAAAAAACCTGTGCCATAATAGTTAGCAACATGGCGATAACAAAATAGAGGTCGTAATAATCTAATTCCTTATACATGTCAGCAAAGATAAGGTAAGTGTTAAATTTTATTTTATATTCCATAAAAAGCAAAATTCGGTGTTAAATTTTGTTTAATTTTCCATATGAAAAATTTACACAACTTTTCAAAAAAGACCATTCGGATTAAAATCATATCATCGTTTTTCTACTTCATGTAAAACAGTGGATGTGAAAAAAAGACATAGATACGTAAGCAAATTCTTTGTGTTTTCTGTTCGAAGTTTTTATTTTATCACATTCTAAAAGTTATATAAAATAGTCATGCGCAAAGACATACATATATTATAACGGCTTTATGTTACGTCCAGCCTATCTGCAAAAGACGGAATCATTTTCATTTAATTTGAAATACGCAGGCGACGGAAATTACAAACATGAGAACCACACGTTCCATCGACGAGACAGTCTCAACAAGGAACCAATGACCTGCCCAAGGTTAAAGCATTGCTGAAAAAGGTGAATAAAACCTTTAATAAAAACTGTTGACAAGTCGTAGACGACGGAAGCAATGACTGATATGTCCTGCTCGACTTAGATCCAAATGTAAGCTGTGACCTAAATATGTATTGCACTCGTAAAAAGATAATAATATACCCAACACTGCAACTGCTGAAATCAGTAAATCCCAATAGATAAAGTACATGCATTGCTCATGTTAAAGTCTGTAAATCCAAATAGATAAAGTATAAGTATTGCTCATGTTAGAGTCTGTAAATCCCAATAGATAAAGTACATGCATTGCTAATGTTAAAGTCTGTAAATCCCAATAGATAAAGTACATGCATTGCTCATGTTAAAGTCTGTAAATCCAAATAGATACTGTAAAGTACATGTATTGCTCATGTTAAAGTCTGTAAATCCCAATAGATAAAGTACATGCATTGCTCATGTTAAAGTCTGTAAATCCCAATAGATAAAGTACATGCATTGCTCATGTTAAAGTCTGTAAATCCAAATAGATAAAGTGCCTGGCATGGCTAATGTTGAAGTATGTAAACCCAAACAGATAAAGCACTTGCATTGATTGCTATGTTGAAGTCTGTAAATCGTTTTTTTTTTTTTTTTATTAGAATGCCAAAAGATTTCAAGGAGTGTTTACAAGCACGCATCGTACCCCCCGAAGAAATGGATACGGAATCCGAGCGCAAGCAAAAGCGCCAGTACTACCAGTACTAGAACCAAAGAGGGATGTGTGTGTGTGTGTGTGTGTGTGTGTGCGCGCGCGCGCGCGTGTGTGTGTGTGTGTGTGTGTGTGTGTGTGTGTGTGTTATGGGACCTTTGATATTAATTAGTAACATTAAACCTCTATCAAGTTAAAGTGAAAATAAATATAACACAAATTATTTTAAAGTTAACGCTGAATTCGCAAAATAATTAGATATAATTAAATATTCTAATATATTAAGGGGAAGATATCAAATTAACCTGAATAGCAATTAAAAGTCATTCATATTAGCTGGACTGGAGCAAAATGTACGATCATATTTTGCATTGAGGAGAATAATGTAAGTACATTGCTGATTGTAAGATACCAATACGAACAAACAAAAGCTAGAATTGTCATGTTGATACACAATATACGAGGACATAAAGTATATAAGTGATGGTGAATAACTGCTAATTCAAAGGTCTGGCAGTATCATTGTCTTGTGCCACAAAACCCATATCAATAAAAGACTATAGTAATGATACTCAGTCTTCGATTGAACTTGAATAATAGATAAAGTGGTATTTTTTTATTGGCATTTCAGGGTCGAGCATGCACCTCAATAATTTAATACAATATTGTGTTATAATTTCCCCTGGTACTTCTAATGCATTACACAAGCCATAGCCAGACGCTAATTTGCAAGTCTTCGAAATGTTTCACCCTTTCTGATGTGACAGCTTCAATGTGCGATACTGAATGTGCATAACTTTTCAATTCAATCAAGAGGTTTTCTTTTTAAAAAAAGAATCAAAGAATTTTCTGGACTGATAGTTTATTCAGATAATACGAATGTGTTGCAATTATGTTGTTCTGATAATTCCTTTTCCTCTATCCTAATTAGCATATCACGCATTTTTTGCGTCAGAATCTGTTGAATAGTTTTATATATAGTGTGTGTGTGTGTGTGTGTGTGTGTGTGTGTGTGAGAGAGAGAGAGAGAGAGAGAGAGAGAGAGAGAATACTTCCTCACTGGATATGTTTTCATTGTTCTAGTTGGCTTAACGGTACTTTTAACACATTACTGGCTATATCACGTCCAAGTCCGCTGCTCTAACAACTATGGGATTCAAGTAGCTTTCCCTGTCCGCCTCACTAACAAGTGTCGGAGTTAAGTGCCTTTCCCTGTCCGACGCACTACCTTCTTTGAGAGTCAAGTACCTTTCCCTATATATATATATATATATATATATATATATATATATATATATATATATATATATATATATATATATATATATATATATATATATATAGCTCTACGAACTATCAAGTGCCTTTCCGAGTCCGAAGTTCTATCGAAGATAGGAGTAAAATGCCTTTCCGAGTCCGACGTTCTACCGTCTAAAGAGGTCAAATGACGATATGAATCAAATGCCTTCACAGTCCGACGTTCAAACTATCGACTATAGGAGACAGACTTTTCCAGCCTGGCATTCTAATGAATGTTGAAGTCAAATGTCTTTCCCAGTCCGACGTTCTGTCGACTATTGGAGCAAAATGTCTTCCCAATCCGACGTTCTACAAACTGCATGAGTCAAATGTCTTTCCAAGTACGATGTTATACAGACTATAGTAGTCAAAAGCATTCCCTGTCCGACGTTCTACCGACTATAGAAGTCAAATGAATTTCCCTGTCCCACGTTCTACCGACTATAGAAGTCAAATGAATTTCCCTGTCCCACGTTCTACCGATTATAGAAGTCAAATGAATTTCCCAGTCCGACGCTTAATCAGCCAAGCTACCATTGTTCAAACTTAATCAAATCGAATATACGACATTTCTGATCGATTTAATAAATTGTTGTGATTTCGACATACTATTCATAAAGGAATATACGCAATATAAATTTATTTAGTATCTAATTTATATCGATGTATTCTGTCTCCATCTGCTCTCATTTCCGGATTGGCCGATACCAATAAAACGTATATCAACTTGTTCTACATTTATCCGGTTTGCATAACGTACCATATTTTTACTGGAAAAGTAGCATCGTTACGCAATAAAAGCTAGTAACAATATATTCGGAAGTCTCCCGAAAGATACGTGCTATTACAAAGACACGAATAACATTATTACATATATAAACAAATAAACGAAAATTCATTATGTAGCTTATATTAAATCGTGAACCACATTACCTACATTTCTTTTTGTAGACCCTTCAAAAGTGAAATTCATTCACTCTGAAAAGTACTAATAAATGAAATTTGTATTCTACGTTCTTAAATACAGAAAAGGGACTCTAAAAATTTTGTAATATAAATCCTGATAAATAATCATGATATATTTCATTACTTGTTAATGTATATCTTATTGCTTGTTAATGTATATCTTATTACTTGTTAATATACTCACGTGCTACTTTCTTGTTAGTGTTACGTGTTAATATTACAAGGGACAGTGGCCTACATTGCCTCAGTATAGACTATCACGTATAGATAGAACTATTTAACACAATGCATCACAAAACACAAATGTGCACGTTTTAAATACTGTACATAAAAAACACGTGCACGCAACACTTAAGATCTAATTTCCATCAACAAAATGGCGCCTTTGACAGGATCCCTAGCGTAATAATCTATTGTTGAACAATGCAGATACAAATAGTCCATGTTACTACTTCCTGTGATTCATCTGGAATGCAAAGAAGAAGAAGAATAGAGAGCTGGAAATCCCCTTTGTTGCACTTGGAATTCCCCTACCACGCTGACCTGGCATTATGCCAAGATTACGTCAGGAGGACATGTCACTTGGGTGATTAATTTCGTATTTCTCCGTTTTCTAAAATTACATTTTCCACTAGATGGAATGACTGCCAGAAACTAGTTACCAGTTACCGGGTCTGTCATAAAACAATGCACCAAACTGCACTTTTATATCCATGCCTTCAAATAAAGAAATGTGGGCACACGTGTTTCGTATGGGCTGAAATATATCATCTGCAGGTAGCGGTATGTTACCAAGAATTCCAGAAATTTAGAAACTGCTGGAACCTGGATGGAACTATAAGTACAACATCATAAAATTGCCTTATTTTGTTTTTAAGCAAAAACGCAGTAGGTGTGTTCAGTGCACATCACCCCCCCCCCCCCCCAATCTTGTTTGGTCCAGATTGGTAACACAGCGTACCTTCTCCTCACGTTTTAAACAACACAATCACAACGAATACACACACACACACACACACACACACACACACAGACACACACACACATATATATATATA
Organism: Unio pictorum; assembly: GCA_030141615.1. NCBI lineage: Eukaryota > Metazoa > Mollusca > Bivalvia > Unionida > Unionidae > Unio > Unio pictorum. Next base: position 6,915,647 of record JARLTB010000017.1, on the reverse strand, counting down.
TATATATATATATATATATATATATATATATAGAGAGAGAGAGAGAGAGAGAGAGAGAGAGAGAGAGAGAGAGAGAGAGAGAGAGAGAGAGAGAGAGAGAGAGAGAGTAGAAGGCGAAACAAGAATGTCTTAATCAAGTACGTCATTGACAGTTATAATAAAAGTCTCTTTACCGTTATACCAGAACCATATCTACTGGCCCAATCCACGATACTGATGTTCTTGACAATGTTGCGATCCCGTGTCGCCTTCACAATGTGAGTGTGTCGGTGTGGGCGTCTGTGTCTTATTATTAACAGTTTCTCGTTTTATGAGTCTAAATGCGCGTTCGAACCCGCTGATCGATTGAGTACAGTCAAGCAAACCTTGGTGTCAGAACTGAGAGTAAATAACAAATTTGGGGGTCTGTGAAACACGTGAGGATATATATATATATATATATATATATATATATATATATATATATATATATATATATATATATATATATATGGTTTTAATTTATTTAATTTATCCACCGTTCGTGTTTAAAATTGGAACGTATTCCACCATATCGCTTTACAACGACGGACGTAAACGATGATTTCGCTATTGAAAGTTGTATGGGGTTGGGGTTTTTTTTTCTTCTTTATTTTTAACTTTTACTTTAAAATTATAACCAATGGGGTTTAAGGCCCTGACAATCAACAGCTGTGGCAGTCAGCCTAGTCCCTGTATAATGATAAATCATCGAAACAAATTAACGTACAATTATTTTTATAAGCTCACATGCATAATCAATAGAGGGTTCTGACGGCTTAACAACACTGTGATTGCAGCTGAATAAATAGAAAGACCGAAGAGATGTGATACAATAATTCAGCTACTTACTCGCACAAACACAAAGATATAAAATAATATTGAACCCCTGAAGACATAGGAATAGAGTCCCAACAAAAGATATAGGAATATAGACTCTAAACCGACATTGGAATAGTCCCCAAAAAGACATGGGAATCCTTTTCCTCAAAAGAATATAGTCCCCCAAATGACAATATAGGACATTAATAACAAGGATATACTCTCAAGACTGGTAACTTAAGAACACGGATATGCTCTCAAGTCTGGTAACTTAAAAACACAAATATGCTCTCAAGTCTGGTAACTTAAAACACGGATATGCTCTCTAGTCTGGTAACTTAAAACACGGATATGCTGTCTAGTATGGTAACTTAAAAACACGGATGTGCTCTCTAGTCTGGTAACTTAAAACACGGATATGCTCTCTAGTCTGGTAACTTAAAAACACGGATATGCTCTCTAGTCTGGTAACTTAAAACACGGATATGCTCTCTAGTCTGGTAACTTAAAAACACGGATATGCTCTCTAGTCTGATAACTTAAGAAATATGCTCTCTAGTCTGGTAACTTAAAACACGGATATGCTCTCTAGTCTGGTAACTTAAAAACACGGATATGCTCTCTAGTCTGGTAACTTAAAAACACGGATATGCTCTCTAGTCTGGTAACTTAAAACACGGATATGCTCTCTAGTCTGGTAACTTAAAAACACGGATATGCTCTCTAGTCTGGTAACTTAAAACACGGATATGCTCTCTAGTCTGGTAACTTAAAACACGGATATGCTCTCTAGTCTGGTACTTAAAAACACGGATATGCTCTCTAGTCTGATAACTTAAGAAATATGCTCTCTAGTCTGGTAACTTAAGAACACGGATATGCTCTCTAGTCTGATAACTTAAGAACACGGATATGCTCTCTAGTCTGGGATATTAAGAACACGGATATACTCTCTAGTCTTGGATATTAATAACAATGATATACTCTCAAGTCTGGTAACTTAAGAACACGGATATGCTCTCTAGTCTGAAACAATAATAACACGGATATGCTCATAGTATGCGATATTATTAACACGGACATGCTCTCTAGTCTGTGGTAATTATAACAGGGATATACTTTCCAACAATAATAAAACTCACAACATTAATTTTGATGAATGAATATTTTTAAATAAAGTATGTAAGCCTAAACTATTAGTGTTTTTTTTTATTATTTTATTTTTTTAAGTAATACGTCTTATTATATGATCAAGTTGACCCTGAAAATGGATACACGTGGAATCTATGACCACGTGTTTCCAATACTGATCTTTAACGTTAAGTATTTTCTTATCATTCATTTCTTGGCGCAAACGCCATATTTGGAGAATTAATCAAGCCCTGATACACTGCGCAATTCCCTGTATAAGAAACGACTGACACGCTGCATAATACTCAATACAACAAATGATTCTGATACATCGCTTATTACCCCATACAACGAAATGCTCTCATCCACTACGTAATACCCTGTATATCAAATGGCTTACAGTCACCCTTGGATTAGATCCAATGAATAACACACTGGCTGGGCACCTGATGATAACTGATGCGTACCGCATGTTAATAAAACACTCCCCTTATCAGCCTCAGCTTCTTCGTCTCTGTCTGTCTTATCAAAAATTCGAAGAGGGATGGTCGCTCTCAAGAGGCAAAGTCCTGGACTATATCTAACATTCATGCGTCAATGATCTTAACACACACACACACACACACACACACACACACACTTCTTAATCATTCATCCAAATGTGAGTCATTAGTCCAGATAGAAGAACTTAGCACAAAAATATATCACAGTACTGAGACTTCTAAAAGTGAGATGAGAACTAATGAACAAACATATGCCATACAATCTCTTAAGAAAAGACACAGTACTAAAATATAACATGCTATACACACTCTATACACATTCGTAACACACTATATACACACTCTATACACATTATATACACACTCTATTTGAAGTCTAACCTTGAAAAGAATGCAAAGTGGGCCAAGTTATATTTAAATATGTCACTTGTACATCGATGCGTAAATAAAATTTAATGGAACTTGGCAACTCTAATTGAATGGAACCTAGCTTATACAGCTATATATGGGTGTAAAATGTAAAATGTAAAATGTAAAATGTCGGAAATGAAGTGCTTTGATTCATCCGATTTCAGCCTGAGTATCGGCATTGTTATACCCTGCCTCAAGAAAGATATGCGTGGACTGGCAACACAAAACCCGCAACCAAACTCTCTCTCTCTCTCTCTCTCTCTCTCTCTCTCTCTCTCTCTCTCTCTCTCTCTCTCTCTCTCTCTCTCTCTCTCTCTCTCTCTTTCACACACACACAGAGTGTAAACTGAACTATTTGGTAACCTCACATGAGAAAAAAACGGTTTTCCCCTTCCGCAAAAAGGAAACAGAAGTATTTTCTTTCTACTACACGAAGCAAAAAATAAGATGAATCACTTTCCATGACCAACAGGAGTTTCTTCTTTAACTTGCAATCGACTTAATCTTTGCTCACGAAATTTGAGTTTCTTTTATCGGGGCGTAGTGTTGGAGTCTCTCGAGAAATGGGCATTAGATTTCAGTGCTTTTATATATTAGAGTGTGGCAACACGTGAACAACTGTGACTTTCCTAATTAAAATGCATATTTCTGACAGCTGTAGATATCGACTGCATCATTTTAATTGCAGCTTTATCCAACATATCATTTGTTTATTATAACTTCCTTCATAATTATATCGCACAAAACTATATATTGGTTATTGGGATTTACACCGCAAGGTGTTTTCTGTCATGCGGTCTGTTCAGTCCAATCAGCATATCGGAACACACACACACGCACGCACGCACGCACGCACGCACACATACATACATACAATCCCCTTTAAGTGCAAAGATAATGTTTCCTATGGAATTCCATGTTAGTCCTTACTTCGCTATTATATTCAACACAGAATGGGATCAAAACTGTGGTAAAAAGCCATCTGTCAAATGCTGACGCCTGGCATAAGCAAAATAACTCCTGTTGCTCTTCTCTGCTATTGACAAATTTTCGAAATGTCTCATTTCCATAATAATGGCGAAAGCTTTGAAAGAAATTCTTTACCGTGTATGATGACATAGGAACCCTAGAACGCTGTCGGTCAATGGACATGTATCTTTCCTCGTTTAATGTTCTCGTTCGTAGTTATCTGTCCTCGTTTTCCATTCTTTAGGAAAACGCACCTATAATATACTGACTTCTTATTGGTCCCTGCGCTCGCCCATTCATATGTAATTTCATGCAACTTTATCTGTTTCCTTCGAAATGGAGAATACATTTTGTGCAATATTTTGTATAGATGTGCAGAGGTTTTTAATATATTAACTCCCCATCAAGGTCGAATAACTAAGGAAGGAGTGCTTAGATTTGCGTAAGATTATATACGTAACAGGCATGTCATATGTAACAATAATATTGTATATGTCACAGGCATGTCAGATGTAACAATAAGATTGTATATGTTACAGGCATGTCATATGTAACAATACGATTGTATATGTAACATATGTCATATGTAACAATACGATTGTATATGTAACAGACATGTCATATGTAACAATACGATTGTATGTGCTACAGCCATGTATATGTAATAACAAGAATGTATACGTAACAGACATGTCATATGTAACAATACAATTGTATATGTAACAGATATGATTGTAAATGTAACAGACATCTCATATGTAACAATTCAAGAAAATATAATGGGAAGAAAAAACAAATCCATTTTATTTGAAGTACACATCATTGAAAGATTCGTGGAAACGTTTTGAAAGAGCTGTGACTATTTTGCCCACAAGTTCTACAATTCCTGTAAAGGGAACCAGTCGTGCCCCACAAATTCTACAAGAATGTGTTCCTGTAAAGGGAACCACATCAGTCGTACCCCACAAGTTCTACAAGAATGTGTTCCTGTAAAGGGAACCACATCAGTCGTGCCCCACAAGTTCTACAAGAATGTGTTCCTGTAAAGGGATCCACATCAGTCGTGCCCCACACAAGTCCTACAAGACAGTGTTCCTGTAAGGGCGACACACATCAGTCGTGCGCCACAAGTCCTACAAGAATGTTTTCCTTAAAGAGACACACACCAATCGTGCATGCCAGCGTTATGATACACGTTCATCAAGTTTATTATTTGCAGCGAAAGTTCGTCATCAGCTCAAACCGTCAAATTAATACAACAGTAATAATGGAATTCGGAATTCAAAGTGACCAGGATCAATTACAATTGAAGCCACTGAGAAAAATAATTTAAAGGATAATCAGTTCGTGGAAATTAGCTCTCTTGTAGGCTTACAATACGTGTGGCTTGCGTGCTTTGGATGCAAGGAGATTATCCCTCACAAAATTAAAATTATCTTAAACAATTTCAAAAGTACTGGATACCAGAAATGCCTTAATTCTTAAGAGAAATGACATCATATGCAATTAGATTTAGTCTAATTTCCTATTATTGCTTGTTTTGTTGGGTGGTGCTGTCTTTTCTTCTTATAGTTAATCATTTGCATTTTCGTGATAAAGGCGGGGGGGGGGGGGGACTTCACGTTTCTGGCGATGAATGCATTTTTCCCAACTTGATTTTCTATCTCCCTCTGATCTTATTTCACACCTTTCCTTGCCACGAAATACCGCACATAGTTAATATAGTGTTGTTGTTGTTGTTGTTGTTGTAGGGTTTAACGCTATTTTTCAGCACACGATAGGCTATACATGGCGGCCAGTATTAATGGTGGAGGAAAAACCGAGGAAAATCCCAGAAAGAACCACCGAACCAAGAGAAGCTACTGACAAGCTTTCTCACATGCCCACATTGGCTGAATCCGAGACTCGAACCCAAGCAGACAGGGGAGATGGCAGTAATTCGTAACGGAGAGCGTTTTAGACCACTCGGCCACTCGTGGCCCCTTAAATATATTGTATTATCTACATCATCTATACTCTTATAGAGTAGAGTACCCTTTAAGTAAAAGTTTATATATGACAATTTTCACAACCAGCATGTCTGGCGTAATTGTTGTCCTGTGTGCCCATAGTATATTCTGATACATGGCAAGGGATCTAGTCAGAGAGAGGGAAAAACGTCCATATAATCTTGTTCTGTTATCGGAATATTGTTCGCAAGCTCAGTTTATTATATTCAACAATAAAACAGGTGTACGCATTAAACGTGCAAAACATACCGTGCTTAGAAAAAAAAAAACTTAACATCCGTGTGTGGACACATTATTTCACTTTTGTAAACGACAGGAAGCTTAAATATTTTACAATTAGACCAGTGTAAGTGCATTCAATTGAACTGTAACTTCCGCCACTGAAAAAAAAAACACGGACAAAGACTCAACGTTTATCGACATGCATTAAATCTGCCAAATACCGGGGACAACAAAAGACGCTTGATCACTGCTGACAAATAACAGGAATAACAAATCACGCTTGATAACTGCTGACAAATAACAGGAATAAGAAATGACGCTTGATCACTGCTGACAAATAACAGGAATAGCAAATGACGCTTGATCACTGCTGACAAAAAAACAGGAATAACAAATGACGCTAAATCACTGCTGACAAAAAACAGGAATAACAAATGACGCTAAATCACTGCGGACAAATAACAGGAATAACAAATGACGCTTGATCACTGCTGACAAATAACAGGAATAACAAATGACGCTTGATGATCACTGTCGAATACAGGGAATAACACATGACGCTTAGTAACTGCTGTGGAATACGGGAAACAAAAATTACTCCTGATGATCGATATCGAATACGAAAAACAACAAATGACGCTTAATTAATGTTCTGGAATACAGGGAACGACAAATGACTTTTGATGTCTACTGTGAAATACAGGAAACAACAAAATAATGTTGATGACTCCCGTGGAACAAAGAGAACAACCAATAATACTTCATGACCGCTGTTTAATACAGGGAATAACCAATAACAATTTTGTCCGTTAACAAATTGTGCATTTCAATGCATTGATAGAGACGAGCATTGGGCATTTCAATGCACTGAGAGAGACTAGCGTTGTGTATTTGAATGCACTGATAGAGATGAGCAGATGGCATTTCAATGCATTGAAAGCAATACGTCGTGAACATTTCAATGTATTCATAGCATTGAGCAGAGGGCATTTCAATGCATTGAGAGAGATGAGCAGAGGGCATACCAATGCTTTGATAGAGATGAGCAGTTGGCATTTCAATGCATTGACAGAGATGAGCAGAGGGCTTATTAATGCATTGATAGAAACGAGCATTGTGCATTTTAATGCATTGGTAGAGACGAGCATCGTGCATTTTAATGCATTGATAGAGATGAGCATTGTGCATTTTAATGCATTGATAGAGACGTGCATTGTGCATTTTAATGCATTGATAGAGATGAGCATTGTGCATTTTAATGCATTGATAGAGACGAGCATCGTGCATTTTAATGCATTGATAGAGATGAGCATTGTGCATTTTAATGCATTGATAGAGATGAGCATTGTGCATTTTAATGCATTGATAGAGATGAGCATTGTGCATTTAATGCATTGATAGAGATTAGCATTGTGCATTTTAATGCATTGATAGAAATCAGGAGAGGGCATTTCAATGCATTGAAAGCAATACGTCGTGAACATTTCAATACATTCTTAACGACGAGTCTTGTGCATTTAAATGCATTGATAGAGACGAGATTAGAGCATTTCAATGCACTGATCGCATTGCGTCGTGGATGTTAAAATGCATTCATAGCGATGAGTAGTGGGCATAACCCTGTATTGATAGCATTGCATCGTGGGCATTTCAACGCAACGCGTTTATAGCGATGCGTTTTGAATGCTTCAATGCATTCATAACGGTGCGTCGTAGCCACTCCAATATATTGACAGCGATGTGTCGTGTCCATTTCAATGCTCGAATTTTAAAAAAATCAGTCAAGTGCGCGTTTTCCTCAATTTACTTTTGTAAAAAGCGCGAATTTACAGAACGTCTGAGATTCTGATAGAAAGAAAGAAGTAAAGAAGATACTGACAGTATAATTTATTTTAAATGGCGTACAAAAAAGTACAAGTCCATAAAAATGATTGTTTAAGGTCTTGGGAATCACAGAATCTTCCATGGATTTGGAGAGGATGGGATTTCCTTTAAAATCAGGAATAGTGTTTCTCTAGCTTTAAAATAAAGAAGTCTTTCTCTAGCGAAGAGTCATCAATCTACTTCCTTCAACATCGACGTGGACAACGTTCGTCTAGAAAAGATGATCACGTGGTAGACTCTAACCATGGGTCATCTATTTCGTTCTATATCGACGCTGGCGTGCAGAGATGACCGTCTATACGGTAAATTTTATATTTACAAAATATATTTTAGAATGTTTCAATTATTGGAGGTGTGGTGTTGTTTATTTAATGTATACAATGTTTCGTATCGCACCAAAATCGTTGCCTTAACCAGTTCAAGGATTCCAAACTACTGTACTCAGTGACCTTTGACATTCAAGCTGAAATAAAACAAATTTACTGATTTAGTTAAAATTTGTTTGACACGTCATGACAAGCGATTGCATTGGGAGACATAGAATTTGGCAATCACTACATTATATCTATTTTGTATCTTGTAAAAGTAAGTCTAAAATGGATGATTGCTGTTTTTACAACATTGAAACGCAAGTAGATTATTTACCTACTAAAAAATATATTGATGGGGATGGTGGAGTTAGTGTGTGCGTTTTGGGATTTCTAACGTAGATTTAAAAATTAACAGTCATATCGTTATATAACACTAGATTTTTGTTTTCTTTCAAGAATAATTCTTCCCCGCTGTTTTATTATTTACTAATTGATTCATTAGCAAGATTTATTTACCGCATCAAGAAAACAATTAATTATTAGTATGCATTCCGTGGTTTAAGTATTATACCTGTAATAAACAATATATTAAGAAAGACACTAAAAGTTGCTTCCCGCTGTGTTTCAAGCTGATATTTTGACATATATTGGAATTTAAATGGTTCCTTGTTTTAGCGGAACTTTCAACACATTATTGGCTTTATGATACAGGAATCGGGATTTGATTTCAACGGCACGCAGGCCACATTATTGGCTATATCATGCCAAGTGAATGAGATCCGAATATGGTTGCCAAGGAAATGGGATCCAAATAAGGTTGCCAAGGAAATGAGATATAAATGCGTTTGCCAAGGACACACTGAGATAACCATCCCCAAGCTAGAAAGGGCGGGGTATCGAACATGTGACCCTATGATTACGTGCCAGACGATCTGCCAAGAAAGCTACCTCGGATTGAAAGAGTAAATAAAATAAACTGACTGATAAACTGAGTAGTCTGTTTTTAAGCGCACATCACCACATAAAAGGCTGCACATTCTCTGGGCAGTAGACCAACGACAGTTTGGCACACTAACCAATAAGCCACCGCAGACCCCAAGAACGGCAAATATCCATGGAAACTAATATATTGCTTTCAACAAAAAGAAATATTTAAATAAATATAGTAATACAATCATTGGTATTGGTAGAATTACAATTTCTAAAATTTAATAGCACTGTGAAGATAAAACATTAATGGTAAATCCATAAACTTGATAAGAGGGGTCGTAGTATCTATGATAACATTTCGACATTGTCTTCCAAAATTGACAAACCTAAGACAGTTACAACCGATGGCAGTGAAAATCAAACGAATCACAAAACGGGTATAATTCCTCGTCATTTTAACCCCATAACATAGTTTCGAGCTCCATTCACAGCAATACAGTCAATCTTACGGATCATACCCCGTATACATTCCGACAGCTGTCAGTCAGATCACTATTTACGAAACATGTGCTGACCGGAAGTTGCGAATGCATCAAATTATATTTCATTCACAGTTTCTCTGTCATTCCTACGGTCATTCGTATATTAGAAATAGCCGAAATGGCCCGAAAATGCGATTTCTGTTGTTTTGGTTTGGTTTTTTTTAATTTCGAGCGATGAAAATGTGAGATTTTTCTGTGTAAATTACAGCGCCGACATACGTAACAGATATACTTCTGTCTCACAGAAATAGCCAAGGTGGTCCGAATATTTCGGGTCCCAACACAAATGTTGTTGTTGTTGCTGTTGTTGTTGGGTGTAATGCCATTTTTCAGCGCACGATATGCTATACATGGCGGCCAGTATTAATGGTGGAGGAAGAACCCAGGAAAACTCCCGAAAAGAACCACCGATCCATGAGAAGCTAATGGCAAGCATTCTCACATACCCACATTGGTCGAAACTGAGACTCGAACCCACACAGACAGAGGTGAGATTGCAGTGATCCGTAACGGTGAGCGCTTTAGACCACTCGCCCATCCCCCTCCCAACACCAATGGTGATGTGGATTCAACATGATCTGACATTGCGTGTGTGTGTGTGTGTGTGTGTGTGTGTGTGTGTGTGTGTGTGTGTGTATAGATAGATAGATAGATAGATAGATAGATAGATAGATAGATAGATAGATAGATAGATAGATAGATAGATAGATAGATAGATAGATACTCGTTATGGTTCACGTGCGAAAATTAAAAAATTATAAGGACAAATAACGCACTTGACGAGGCTTTAAAAACTTGAATATTACATGCGGTTTCGAATTCTTCAACGATGTCTACGAAGTCGAGTTTCTATGCTAAAAACAATGACAGTTGAAACTAAACGAGAGCCCTTAATGAATGTGCAATGCTCTCCCAATATATAAAAGCCGACGATAATGAAGATGTATTACAGTATTTTGTATTAACTTATGCAAAACTATGCATGTACTAGCGTGCCTATTGACTTGGTTTTCCTGCCAAAATGTCAAAATAAGCAAAACTGTTATCTGATCAACGACAAGAGCTGACGTTTTATTAAGTCGGAACCTTTCTGAGAAACTAGCGGTAATCGTGTCCACAAGGAACAAACTGGCATGCTTCCAGAAGTTAGCGTATCTATATTTGATTTTGATGTGGGATGATGGTGGCATTCACGGTAACGTTAAGTTAACACATTATTTGGTACATCATGCTAGAGGGTGGGGAAGTTAACGTATCTATATTTGATTTTGATGTGGGATGATGGTGGCATTCACGGTAACGTTAAGTTAACACATTATTTGGTACATCATGCTAGAAGGTGGGGATACATGAACCCTTTACTAAGACAACCGAGGCAGCCAAACTAGGATTGCCTCGACGGGTATCGACCAACAATCATTGGATTACGAGCCTGACGCTGTATAAATTGACCTATCACTGCATCTATATGATCACTTGATATTACATTTTAGAAACTCGTTAAATAATTCCAGTAGTTCACTCGCTATACCAGATCAAGACATATTCTAGTATTCCATTCATTGCATAAAACATAAAATATCAAATAAACCCAACTGTATGATTGTGGATGTAATACTAATAATTCTTTGAACTGATATATGACAGTAATAATGTAAATTAATAGTTCTGATACGTAAATGTAATACAATTATTGATAATGCATAGGGCTGATACGTAAATGTAATACAATTACTGGTAATGCATAGTGCTGATACGTAAATGTAATACAATTACTGGTAATGCATAGGGCTGATACGTAAATGTAATACAATTACTGGTAATGCATAGTGCTGATACGTACATGTAATACAATTACTGGTAATGCATAGGGCTGATACGTAAATGTAATACAATTACTGGTAATGCATAGTGCTGATACGTAAATGTAATACAATTACTGGTAATGCATAGGGCTGATTCGTAAATGTAATACAATTACTGGTAATGCATAGGGCTGATTCGTAAATGTAATACAATTACTGGTAATGCATAGGACTGATACGTAAATGTAATACAATTACTGTTATGCATAGTGCTGATACGTAAATGTAATACAATTACTGGTAATGCATAGGTCTGATACGTAAATCTAATACAATTACTGGTAATGCATAGGGCTGATACGTAAATGTAATACAATTACTGGTAATGCATAGTGCTGATTCGTAAATGTAATACAATTACTGGTAATGCATAGGGCTGATACGTAAATGTAATACAATTACTGGTAATGCATAGTGCTGATTCGTAAAAGTAATACAATTACTGGTAATGCATAGGGCTGATACGTAATTGTAATACAATTACTGGTAATGCATAGGGCTGATACGTAAATGTAATACAATTACTGGTAATGCACAGGGCTGATAGGTAAATGTAATACAATTACTGGTAATGCATAGGGCTGATACGTAAATGTAGTATTGGTAACGCATAGTGCTGATACGTAACTGTAAATTGTGTAATACTGGTAATGCATAGTACTGATATGTGAATTTAATACTTGTAATGCATAGTGCTGATATGTGAATGTAATACTTGTAATGCATAGTGCTGATATGTGAATGTAATACTTGTAATGCATAGTGCTGATATGTGAATGTAATACTTGTAATGCATAGTGCTGATATGTGAATGTAATACTTGTAATGCATAGTGCTGATATGTGAATGTAATAGTGTTGATGCATAGTGCTGATATGTGACTAATACTGTTAATACATAGTGCTGATATTCTATAGATAACATCTGTTTACAACAAAGTCAATAAAATTAATTTCAGCAAATGTCATTAAATTCATTTGTTTTTTTTTTTGTTGTTGCTCAATTTGTTTGATACTTTTGTTTAGTCGACATAATCTCGCATCTGCCAGACGCAAGGAAATCGTTTAAAACAATTAGACATTGATCACGTAAGCTCGGCATAGAAACATTACATTCAACGGCATGTTCAAATTAATTTGCATTGATGACATTCTAAAGGAAATGTCATAGCTACATTTACTGCAATACTGATTAGAAAGAAACTGCAAGCACTGACTTTCGATTAAATTTGAAGCGTAGGCTGAAGCCGACTGCAACGTGTTTAATGTCCGTTTCCACTAATATGACCTTTCTTTCGAGCTATGCATTGCATACAGGTATGTGAATGATGTTAAAGTATTCGTGTCACATAATTCTTCTCCACGTATTTATTTTACTTCATTGACGTCATGGGTTCAATACTCAACCAGGCCAGCCTGGGGCAACTGCTTCAGTATGTTCTAGTGAAAGGCACATAGCAACCACTACCTGGTAGGGCAAAATAATGTGTTAAAATCTTGTTGGAAACCAATTTTTAAAAGCACTGTGATGTGATCTATTGAGCAATAGCAGCAATTTAGATTTTAATAAATACTGCACCTACAAGTGCAGGAAATGAAATGTCATACAAACATACACACACACACGCATATACATACATATATGCTTGCATGCATGCACGCACGCACGCACGCACGCACACACACACACACACACACATACATACATACATACATACATACATACATACATACATACATACATACACGCACACGTACATACATACATACATACATACATACATACATACATACATACATACATACATACATACATACATACATACATACATACATACATACATACATACATACATACATACATACATACATAGTATATAAATTAAAGAATTTAATCTGTTTCCGGATTTAAATATTAGACTAAATGTCAAGTGATATGACGCAGGCCAATAATAAGCCTTCAGGTTGTGTCTTCATTGCGGTCTGTGCTCAAATATTTTTCAACCATCGCTACATGTCATTAGAGCAAGCAGAATATGTTATTAAGTTTTATATACGTCGTCTTTACAACAAAAATCCGCCTTCAACTCGATTACCACAAAGCGCCTTGTGACAGGTAATCGCACGTCTTGTGATAATTAGATAGATAATTAGGTATGTATATCATAGAAATTTCAGCCCGCATAAGGGACAAATGCGCAAGCGTTAATCAATATGGTTACAGTTTTGTACATTGTGAATGAAAACTATTTTGAATTAATAAAATACTAATGTTCTCAAATATTGTGTATGTTATCTAGATAGATCATCTATAAAGGTCATCCATAAAGGTCATCTATAAAGGTCATCCATAAAGGTCATCTATAAAGGTCATCTAGAACGATTATATACACTAATTAAACTAGCATTTTTAAACACTTTTTTTTAACGCGATATATCACAAGCAAACGTGCTTGTTATAATGTGCAATGAAGTAACATCATTTTTTTTAAACAATTAAAAAAGGACGAAAATTAAAAGTGGTCTGCATTTTAGCTTGCAAACTGCTTTACAATAAACAATAAAAATTATACAATTAAAAATTCTAACGATTAAATTGAAGGCTGGAGTTTAAGAATTATGATTATAAACATGAAGACTTAAAAAGTCGTGACTTTAGGTTAGCGGGAAAAACGAACAAAGCATCAGTCTGAACCTTGCTGACTTAAAGAAAATCTGCGATGAATCTGGTCCTGATCCGATGCTTTGTCTCAACTAATTAACAATTTTATATGTCACACTAATTGATTGGGTAATCCCGTCTAGCTTTTAAAAAAAGTTTTAAATACCCTGACTATTCACAGTTCATGTGCAACGACATGTATTCTACTCACATATCCTAGACCAACTGGTTACATGTATTCTACGCACATAAAACGATCACTTGATGACACTATCACACATTAACACTATCACATATTAACATTATCACATATTAACACGATCACTTATTAACACTATCACATATTATTAGCATTATCACTTATTAACACTATAACACATTATTACGTATTAACACTATCACTTTTTAACACTATCACTTATTAACCCTATCACGTATTAACACTATCACATACTTAAACTATTATTAACACTATCTCATATAAACGAGTGAGACCCACGCGTAGTAACGAGTGAGATCCAGAATAATTAGTGAGATCCACACATACAAGTGAGGTCCAAGCATACTATGTAGTGAATTATACGAATGAGATCCACACAAACTAGAGATCCACACATACTAATGAGTGATATCAACACATACTAATGAGATCCACATATACTAATGAGTGAGATCATCACATACTAACGAGATCAACACATACGAATGAGTGAGATAATCACATACTAATGAGATCCACATACGAACGAGTGAGATCCACATATAAAAATGAGATCCACGCATACTAATGAGTGAGATCCACATATACTAATGAGATCCACACATATTAATGAGTGTGACCAAGTGTTGCAAGTGTTAAGCATACGTCTGCATTTGGTATGCTTTCATTCAGACTTGTAAAATTGGCAAAGCTAACGTGATATCAAGGTTGGAAGAGACTTGCTATCAAAATAAAAAAAGCATCCACCATTTTTTGTTTGCTTTTCCTGTTAAATTCATTAGCAACGGAACAGACTACTAGTATATTTACAGGAGCCAAAGAATGTGGATAGTAACGCTAAATGGAATCTTAAATCCACCATGCTTAAGAAAACTCTTTATTTTAAAATCAAATTAGACAAGCGCATTGGTATTTTTTTAAAAATAATTAACAAACATCTTGATTAAAAAAAATTAGAAAAATTAAAATAAAAAACATTTTATGTCACAAGTTCGTTTACGCTGACACTTTTTGCTGCGGATTTCACTTTGTTCTTTCCCCTTCAGTGTGCTTAGCTTTTCTTGTATTTCTTGTAAACACGATTTTCGGAACCAAACAGAGCATAACTGCCAAGCAAGTGGCACCCTGAAACTATGATCCTACAATGCAAATACGATACTGTAAATTTTCCATAATTATCTTCATATTCACTGTTGCGATCCTCGATGACCATTTATTAAATAATGTTTCGTTTTTATAGTAAAATGTTCCCACTGGACCCGATTGTCAAGGTCATTAGATCAAATCCTACACAGGTTGACTGGTTAGCTGTTGAGGCGCGCATATGTTTATGATATCTATCCATAGAAGAAAAAAAAATAAAAACTTCCTTTATGTGTTTCTTAAGAAAGTCTTTTAATTCAGTTATAATAAGGTTGTATATTTGTATTCGTAAACTAAAACAGACCGGATAAACTGGGTACTACCTTTGTTGTTCCCCATTCAGGAAGTAAAGCAGCATAGCGGGTAATGTGTGTGTGTGGAACTGAGAGCGGAAGAATATTGGATTTCGAGCAACGATCGGAATAGTAATCGGCCATTTCCTACAAGTCGCGAGATGTATCTGTATGAATACCCGTCAAAATTTTAATGGGTCAGGTGATTCGCCTCTGGCGATGTGCACTACGTTAAGTCACGACAGGAAAGATTGACAATGAACCGATTAAGATTTAGTTTCCGTCCGCCGCCATATATTGCAATGTAAACAACTGAAGTTCAGAATATATTTCTTAATCCGAAGCAACTTACTCGACAAGACGAAAAAGGCTGATGATGCTCCGATTGGTCTGTAAAGTCATTATTATACAGACGATGCATTTTCTTCAAGTTAATGCATTCAGTAGAGAAGTACAAATTATAAAAGCCTCATATTTTATCTGAGATTGCGTCTGAATTTCGATGCAGGACCTCTATTAGTCGTTTTGTTGCTCACGTTAGCATAAGTTTTATCTGAGAACAATGATAATTTTCACGATTTAGACATTACAGATTTAAAGCACCAATTCCGGTTCCGACACAGAAAAGATTAAATAATTGCCAGTCTAAAGTCGATTTTTTTTTTGGTGTGGTTTTTCTTTTACACAAAGACAATATCTAGCCCATATGGAAATCTCGCATCATTTAACCTATCATAACTTATTCCGCTCCGGCGGCCCAGTGGTTATTAGATCGTCCGCCGCGGAATCGGGAGGTCGTGGGTTCGATCCCCAGTCAAGTCATACCAAAGACTTACAGAAATGGTACTAACAGCTGTCTCGCTTGACGCTCAGCATTAAGAGGTAAGTGTTAGGACTGGTCGGCCTGGTGTCAGGATAATGTGACTGGGTGGGGCACAATGCTACATTGTGTGCGGTACGATGCCCCAGTGCTAGACATCACTATAAATTAACTGCCTCACTACAGACATCTTAGCGATATGACAGAAAAATCGTTAAAGCTACGTTATCTACACACTAGTCATGTCAATAATTTAAGCGTACTCCATATAAAACTACACACTAGTCATGTCAATAATTTAAGCGTACTCATAAAACTACACACTAGTCATGTCAATAATTTAAGCGTACTCATAAAACTACACACTAGTCATGTCAATAATTTAAGCGTACTTATAAAACTACACACTAGTCATGTCAATAATTTAAGCGTACTCATAAAACTACACACTAGTCATGTCAATAATTTAAGCGTACTCCATATAAAACTACACACTAGTCATGTCAATAATTTAAGCGTACTCATTATAAAACTACACACTAGTCATGTCAATAATTTAAATGTACTCCATATAAAACTACACACTAGTCATGTCAATCCTTTAAGCGTACTCATAAAACTACACACTAGTCATGTCAATGCTTTAAGCGTACTCCTTATAAAACTACACACTAGTCATGTCAATCCTTTAAGCGTACTCATTATAAAACTACACACTAGTCTTGTCAATCCTTTAAGCGTACTCCTTATAAAACTACACACTAGTCATGCCAATCCTTTAAGCGTACTCATTATAAAACTACACACTAGTCATGTAAATGCTTTAAGCGTACTCCTTATAAAACTACATACTAGTCTTGTCAATGCTTTAAGCGTACTCCTTATAAAACTACATACTAGTCATGTCAATGCTTTAAGCGTACTCCTTATAAAACTACACACTAGTCATGTCAATGCTTTAAGCGTACTCCTTATAAAACTACACACTAGTCATGTCAATGCTTTAAGCGTACTCCTTATAAAACTACACACTAGTCATGTCAATGCTTTAAGCGTGCTCCTTATAAAACTACACACTAGTCATGTCAATAATTTAAATGTACTCCTAATAAAACTACACACTGTTCATGTCAATAATTTAAATGTACTCCTTATAAAACTACACACTAGTCATGTCAATCCTTTAAGCGTACTCCTTATAAAAGTACACATTAGTCTTGTTAATCCTTTAAGCGTACTCCTTATTAAACTACACACTAGTTTGTCAATCCTTTAAGGGTACTCCTTATAAAACTACACACTAGTTTTGTCCAACGTTCCATCTAAGCTCAGACATATCCTTGTGCAGCTGAATTGTCAATCCAACATTAAAGTTTGCACGTCTCCGTAATGCTTGCACAATGCAGCGAGCATTGCGCGCACATCTACCATTCGCTTAGAGGGAACATTGGTCTTGTCAATCATTTAAATGTACTCCTTATAAAACTACACACTAGTCATGCAAATCATTTAAATGAACTCCTTATAAAACTACACATTAGTCATGCAAATCATTTATATGTACTGCTGATAACAATGTCAACCCAGAACGCAGAAGTTGAAGCATACTAGCGTGACTAGACGCATTTGGAAAATCAGACGGTAGCCCATTTCCCAGTGGAATACCAGTAGAAGAAACTGGGACTCCAGCTTAAACTGAGTAGAATTAGCCTTTCTGTAAGTTATTTTAAGAGCTCCGTTTCATAAAACAGTAATAAATATTCTATAGTGTGAACTATATCTACTGTTACAGGTTTCACAACTAAATAATGCATCGCAATATAATACAGTAATCTTCTGGTATACCAATACATATAGATATACATCATAGTTGGTAGCCATCAGCAAACATTCTTGAGAGGGGCGAGGAATATCAAATGCATCGGTGCACCAGCGGTTATGTTAATAGTACGTAATGTTTGCCCATTGAAGGCTGTGTGTGTGTATGGTCGGCTGTTTTGTTTATTTTTAAACTGACAAAGTGGAATATTTCTGAATTTGCTATTAATGAGAAATGAAGCCAGCGGTACGTGGGGGGGGGGGGGTATATCGTTTCTCCAGTGTTCCTCGATAACAGCAACAACATCAATAGCAAGAACAACAACAAGACCCTTTGTTCTCACAAACTTGAGTGGCCTCTGGTAACGGCTGTGAATTTCGTAAAAAATGTCGACCAAGAGAAGGGAATTTGATAATACAGTCAAAAATCTTGGGTAAGATGTTTCATGAAAGACCTAACTTGTGTTTAGAGTCATCCTTGTAATTTACAGATAGATCAAAGTAATAACCTAACAATATATATATATATATGAAACTACCGGTGAAAATATTTTAATTATATCCCTTCCACTCCTTTAGGGCTATTTACTCTACACTTAGCTAAGCTTTGATTTACCATATAATATAGAAAATGATAAAGTACATGCTAGCTAATTGGTACCTCTTAGGATTTTACCGATAATGACACCTTTACAGAAGCTATACTAGTATTGTGCAGCCTTGAAGAGACAAAGGTTCTTTTGACGAAAGCACAAAGTCCTTTTCAAGTCTCTTTTAAATGAAATTATTAAGCAGTATTGTAACTGTTGAGTCCCATGTAGTTAATTCACTGGAAAATCTTAAAATAATATCTGCAACATTTTCCACAGGATATAAGAGCATTATAAGCCAACTATTTCAAAGAGACAAAATAAATTACATTCAGAATTATAATAAAAAAGAAACAAATAAAAAAAAGACGTATGTTCTACATGTAGTATTAATGACGCTTAGCAAACAATACAAGCAGTACGAGGCATAGGACTAAGTACCTCTGGCATGGAAATGGTTGGAGGACTTGGGGCGATGAGAAGGCAGTTAAAATGGAAATCCCAATTCCAAGGTGAAATCATTATATTATCCAACTATTATCGAACCCTGACAAACAAATACACCAAGCCAAAACTAGGGATTAACTATTAGATCTTTTGTACACATATCATCTATTGGTTCAGGCAAGTCCCTCATAAACAGGAAACATGAGAAAATCACGTGACATGAAAGCGGTATACTCCAATCAGAGGTAACTATCTGGCGCCGTAACACCTGTTTGAAATCCTTTTCTAAAGGCCCTTAAAATAAAAGTACTTTACAACGGGTGATACCCAAAGAGGTATTTTCTTCTTTTATGAATGCAAAAATCGGTCAACTGACTCAGAAAAGAGTGAAAATTAAAAATGTATGATCAAATTTATAATAATATAAATGGACAACGGATGAATTTATATCCGCACCTACAGGTAACAAAACAAGAAAATGACTGAACAAAAACGTCTGATAAACACCTATCACCAACGTAGTTAAATACCCAATCCATGGTTATTATTATTACCTCTACTAGAAAATCTTCCCGACAACGAAATTTATCAACACTCCCTAGTCTTAAGTTTTATGTAATACATGTATTTAAGAAATCTAAACTGTGACTGTCACCAGACAGGCGTGCCATCGTTTTACCTGTAATCAAGGCCCTATGAGAATAAGAAGAAAAACAAAAACATGCTGACAGATTTCGCGCTATGACTGGTTAGCGCTGATGTAATTGCTTGCCGATGATATGGGTCATGGGGGTACTTTCTGGTACATTCATACTACTCAAGCATCGTGTATTCTGAGTTTATCGTAAATTTTACGTTGATCTACCCATGTGTTCTGAGCTTATCGTAAATTTTAAGTCGAACTATCCAAGTATTACGAGGTTATCATCAGTTTTAAGTCGATCTATCCAAGTATTATGAGGTTATAGTCAGTTTTAAGTCGATCTACCCAGGTATTACGAGGTTATCGTCAGTTTTAAGTCGATCTACCCAGGTATTACGAGTACACTTTAAGTCTATATATTCATGTAACTTTCGGATTACAGCAATGAATTTTTTTTTGGTCCATATTTCGGGATGTATTTTAGTTAAATACTTGAGATAACAGAATTGTTTGTTTTTGTTTTTTAGGGTTTAACGTCATTTTTCAGCACAATATAGGCTATACATGGTGGCCAGTATTAATGGTGGAGGAAGAACCCGGACAACCCCCGGAAAGAACCACCGACCCACGAGAAGCTACTGGCAAGCTTTCTCACATAACTACATTTGCCGAATCTTAGACTCGAACACACTAGAATTGTTTGAAATACAGGTATAAAATACGAGGATAAACAAGCAAGTTTCAGGATTGTGAATATATGGACATCACAAGATGGATGAATAAGAAGCACATCTCTCCGAATGAATGAATATAAACTTGTGTCTTACTTTTGGTTGGTGTCTTACTTTTGGTTGGTGTCTAACTTTTGATTGGTGTCTTACTTTTGGTTGGTGTCTAACTTTTGATTGGTGTCTTACTTTTGGTTGGTGTCTAACTTTTGACTGGTGTCTTACTTTTGGTTGCTGTCTTACATTGGGTTGCTGTCTTACTTTTGGTTGGTGTCTAACTTAAATCCAGCATACAAGTATTGATATATCTGAACATAAGGCTAGATGGGCGACATGTTCAAAACCTTAATTTGGAACAAAAGCATGTTTTGTTTTGAATATGAGATTAGATGATTTTAATTACATTAAATGTATGTCGAAAAATTTAAAACAAATGTGCAACGTACAGTTGAAATTTTAAAAAATTATGACAAAATTTTAGCGAAAATATACTGATAATTTTCATGTCAAAAACGAAAGCTGAATGATGTTGACAAAGCTAATATATTTATCAATCAGTTCTGAATAACGCAAATTATATTTTAAAGCTCTTTTAAAACAAGTTTATTTTGTGCCTATTTCACGATAGTTAACTTTAGATCCTTATTTAAATTGACATTATATTCAAGTCCAAAATTTAAATTAGAATCACGTACAATACAACACATATTATATGAATTGTCTTCTAAAACGTATATATATATATATATATATATATATATATATACCAAATATCGACTAAAACATGCACTCATACCAAACATCGACTAAAACGCGTCTTCATATCAAACATCAAAAATAAAATATTAACTTATTATACTGATAACAACAAAATCACCTTATTTTTAAAAGAAATAGCGCTTTTTTAAGAAACGCTTGCTGGTATATAAAAACTTTAAAAGAGTAGCAGTTTTTCTCTGTAGGATCTCGGCTTCTGAAAAACCTTCCGCATTTCACACGAAAGTGAATTGAAAAAAAATAGTAATATTCTGTATATTATGATTTGGAACCATTCGCAGTTTATCGTCGTATCTGCTTTAACATGTCATCAATCTGTGATACGATCTATGTTGTATAACACACCGAGACCTTACTAAAAACTTCCAAATAGTTTCAAATACAAATCTCAGAATTTACACGTCAGAAAATAAATCGTCAGAAATCGCTGCTTTTCCTAATGAATGTTGGCTTTTAACGAAACTTTCTGCACGTTACTCATTATACTATGCCAAAGAAGCGAAATATTTGTATGTCATTCGGGAAGCCGACACGCGGTGACCTGGACGGGTATTTAACTTGCTACCACTGTATTACGAACCTGAAGCCCCACCACTAATACCTTTATCCCATCCATCACATAACAATTTACATTCCGCATGCCTTAGTGTACATTCATGAAATATAGCCGACACATTTCTTGCCTCAAAAGGTTAACGTCTGGTACCCTTGCAGCATGGTCACCTTCGGTACCTGCCAATTCATGTTCGGGAGTTGGGGGTGTGATTTTAGTTAGTATATGGATTTTTTTTTTTAAATTTACTTCAAGATAATCTCGTTTTGTCAATTTAGATAATGATTCTAGGATTTTACATCCATAAACCTCAGTAAAGATTTTTTTTAATATCAAGCATTGTGACAAATGAAGCTTTAAAATATTTATTTTATTTTTTATACAAATAAACAAATAAATGCCATATCCCCGTTCCTCTTTACAAAATTTAAATGGCTAGTCCCTTATACTTACAAGTTCATATAACCAAGAGTTCCATCGCACTGGATGTTGATACAAAACATGTTGACATCTTGACCCCGGAGCAAGTCCTTGCGTTAAATTCCTTTTGTTGACACTTGTTAAAATGTATAAGATTTTGTACTAGTTGCAAATATTTGAAATATCTATAACCAAATAGAAGCTCTAGCAGATGCCACCAGGCAATGACTTGTTCTAGTCATTGTAACATCCGATCCAGCAAAACCGATAAGCACATATTAAACGACTAAGACGAAACGGCATAAATCCAAAACTGTCCAAATAACTTCCATGTCTTTACACAATAATCTCGAGATATTTGCATCTGTCCTGTTTGAAAGTAAGTTCCCAAACAACAAAATTACAATCTAGATTAATATAATATGTTTTGGGGCTGTTTTAAGGGTAACTAACAGTGGCTGAAATCTTTGTAGGATTGACACTTGAAACTGTTACAAAAGTTGATCTTTAAATAATTTTAATTTTTTATATCATTTTCTCCATATCTATATCATGTGTACGTTTTTGTTTTGCTGTGAAAAAAGAAAGCAATTATGTGTAATTATGTTTATACTAATTACAAACTGACAAGAGCTACGGTAATATTGCATATTTTTTTTTCAAAATGTCAGTCAACATTTGTGGGGGAGGAGAAAGTGATATCTTTATTATTGGATGCATGCATCATGTATGGCTCTTTTTTAATCCTTGCATTTTCCTTTTGATATATTGTCAACGTTTTGTTCTGGACAAAATCTTAAATTTGTATTGATTATGTGACACAAAACTCATGCTCTGCAAATCTCGTGTGTGTGCGTGTGTGTGTGTGTGTAAGTGTGTGTGTGTGTCTGTAAAAATATAACACAATTTATGACGGTTCATGTTTTTTCTTTTTTTTTCTTTTTCCTTTTTTTTTTTTTAAATCTTCTGCAAAGCATTCAGTGTTTCAACACCAACTCCGGTCACATTTCCAAACACGTCAAAAGATGAAAACAAAAATCCACTTTAACTCGCAGAAAGTGTATCATCAAAAGGCGGCAATATCGCTTCGATATTTCAACTAAATCATCCTGGAAATAAATGATAACTCAATGTTCGGACAACAACAACACTGTACAAAATTTGAGAACATTTACAGCAATCGCCAGAAATATCGCTTCGATATTTCAACTAAATCATCCTGGAAATAAATGATAACTCAATGTTCGGACAATAACAACACTGTACAAAACTTGAGAACACTTACAGCAATCGCCAGAAAAGAAAAGTTGTCCTTTGCGTGTACCCGTTTTATGGCCGATACAGGTACCACGAGAGTACTTAGCTATAGGGACAACTTAAACCTTTAAATAAAGTCCCAACACTGTGATTTCAAATAGTTCAAATTATTACTCATTGTTTTAATATGATGTTAAAAGATCGCATTCCGTCACATAACTTTAATATGTTGAACAATCACCTTAACACACACCTGTGCGGGGACGTACTTTGATCTTGTACACAGGTATATTTTATACCTGGCCTGTTTACACAACGCTGAGCTCGATTTTAATAACCTGCCGGAGACGCTACGATATGATCAAGGAATGTCTTATGGTACATGAGAAAAATACTTTGAACAGTTTAGACGTAACGACTGCCGTTTACACCCCGCAGCTAAAACATAATTTATTTACTAACTTTTTCATGAGACATTACTCCCACTGCCAAGTTGTGTATCTCATGTAACAGTGAATAATATTGACTGATACAAAAACACCTATATATACAGTTATTCCTACCTTGTGATCCTGTCTGAGAAACACAATCCACACGGGTAAAAATCCATCCAAATATCGGACCCAGAAGAATCAGCCAAATTTTCAATGTTCCAGCCATCATCTGGCCGTACTGAATATTCCACGTTGTGCTAAAGATTGTATATTTTCATCCTGTATCAAAGACTTCCAACTCGATACAGCATACACTAGGCACTAGAAGTTTACTACAAGTTGATTCAACACATAGAATTCACCAGTCGCCAGATGTAACGCGCAACCTGATTAGCCGAACAAGGGACTCCCATAGTGACGTCACCACTAATAATTGACAGTGCGGGACGGCTTTTGTAAACATATCGCGTGCCTTTGGGGTTAACAACAAATTTTATCGTATTCTGAGAAATGTTATAGAATTTTTCTCACTTGTACAGTATGCTTCCAGTTCGCATCGCGGATACTTGTGTGTCAGTAAGACTTGAGTGTTAAAGACTAGAAGTAGAATTAAAGAATTAAGGATTAGATATAATGTGATACCATGGAGTGTATCCAACGACCTATATATAATATATTCAAAATGGAATAATCTAAGATCGTGTAAAATGAAAGATACAAACAAAAACCAACAATGCTTTCAAACAAAACCTTCATTTCAAGAATTTAGCATTTATTTATTACCTGCAAATTTATGCATTAATTAACTTACTTTTGACATAATACACTAGTCAAATTAAAACAGTCTGAAATCGCTGTTCTTATGACGTGCTATGTTGAAATCGCTTTTAAAATTAACACTTGATAATCATTTTCTAATTCAATAAAAAAAATTCTCTAATGGAAGTTTAGTAAATTCTGTGAATTATCTACAAAGAAAGAAAGAAAAGATAAGAAAACTAAAGAATACGTCGATTACAGTTACAAATTTAGATTGGACTTGACAAGGAGAATATTTGATCTGTCAAGGGTACAATTTGTAATTCTAGTTGCATATATTTGCCCTTTATTCTCATTCCAAATGTAAAATAATTTCCGCATATTTATGTACATTTATATGATCAACAATGTCCTATTCTTCCTCGATTATACCCAACAATTGATAGGGACGCATATTTACGTGCAGAAATTGTCAGGAAAAAAAAGAACACAAAATTACTTCAATGATCAAGTAAAATTATCCCATGTATTCAAGTTGTATTTTCTCAAAATAGTTCTTTCTTCCATGCATAACATCCCATTAATCAAAATAGGAAGCGATAAGAAAATCCGCATGTACATACATGCACCTTATCTGGCATCACATTTCTGTCATACGTTATTGGTGGTTGGGTGTTTTTTAATTTGAAGTGCACACATATATACAGATATGTACGAAGACATACATACATACATACAGACAGACAGACAGACAGACATACATACATACATACATACATACATACATACATACATACATACATACATACATACATACATACATACATACATACATACATACATACAGACAGACAGACAGACAGACAGACAGACAGACATGTTGGTGCGCACATGTGGGCAGTAACATGCTTTAACACGAATGAAAAAATTTAATGTGCAAAGAAATTCACAAATCATACCCATTACATAAATCCGTCTTTTCTTCCACCCAGTTATATATAGACATACATATCCTGTGTAAATACATCCATACATTTAGATTCTATTTGCGAGAAGACTGATACATAATAGGGAAATGAGAATGGACAGATAGATGGACGTACATAGCTGTGTCTTCACACTAACATCCATGTATTAACGAGTAATACACATTTTACTCAGTCCAGATGCTGTCATAAAGAAATCATATAAAGATATATCATTTCTGAGTGATTTGTAGTTAACAGTCCGCCCTAATATGTAAGACTCCCTCCCACACCTGTGATGAAGCTAGCAGAAGAACCGTTGTTGCAGAAGCCGGGTTTGGGTGGGTGGGTGGTAACAAGCGTATGAAGCACTTGAGTCTACAAGGGATTGCCAGAATTTCAAAGGATTCATTTTTAGATACGTTTTTGACTCAAAGAATACAAATCGAGAAGGATGAGATTTCACTTTTATTAGTATAAATTAGAATCGTTATAATCTACAGAAATACGGTGTCTCTTTACGTTCGTGGAGTCATTTTCTGACAAAATGTTATGCTTTAGGAATAAGTGACAGTTGCCTGGTAGTGTTATGCTATAATAATAATTACGTTAAGTAGTGCGCATACGCAGTAAATCACAGTTAGCTGTAACACTGGTAAACGCTTGTGTTATAATGCTCGTTAACTCATTTTCAGATGTAACAAATGATTACAACCTAACCATTAGCGTAATTAATCCACACACCCACCCGCAGGCACTTGCAAGGCGTGCGGTTTCGGGTGCAATTCGTACAGATTACACAATTCAAAGTTAAGGGGGGGGGGTACCTCACGATATAAAATAAGTTCTCCCTCTGAAGAGCCCCTGAAAGAGAATGTGCTATTTTACCCCCGAATGGCCCCTAACAGATGCTCAGTGTGCTGTTATTTTAATCATATTAACACAAGAGAGAACTGATTGACAGCGACAAGTGGTCATGTTTCGCTGACCATTCGACTGACCAATCAAATTACAGTTTATCTATGAAAGTGAAATCAAATTCATTCACAACGTTCCGTTTGTAACGATTACTCTCCCTGGCAAGGAAGCACATCTTTATCTACTGGGGCACTTACAATAAGTGGACTGGAAATTCCAAATGTCGGCAGAACACGATTCTTTATCGGGATCTGTCAAGAGATAAGCAGCTGTAGCTTTAACCAGAGTGCTGTCCCCCCCCGTATGTATGTATGTATGTATGTATGTATGTATGTATGTATGTATGTATGTATGTATGTATGTATGTATGTATGTATGTATGGTTTAACGCCATTTTTCAGCACAAGATAGGCTATACATGGCTTCCAGTTATTAACGGTGGAGGAAGAACCCGGTAAGAACCACCGACCCACGAGAAGATACTGGCAAGCTATTTCACATACCACATTGGCTATGTATGTATGTATGTATGTATGTATGTATGTATGTATGTATGTATGTATGTATGTATGTATGAATGTATGTATGTATGTATGTACACACTCGTATTAAGTGGAAGGTGAGGAATAGCTAAAACGAAATCAATTTATTTAAGTTTATCTTATTCTGTTCTAAATTAACAACTAATTTCTTAATGCAAAGAGAACTTAATCATC
Organism: Unio pictorum; assembly: GCA_030141615.1. Lineage (NCBI taxonomy): Eukaryota > Metazoa > Mollusca > Bivalvia > Unionida > Unionidae > Unio > Unio pictorum. The sequence continues at coordinate 6,887,868 of JARLTB010000017.1, read as the reverse complement.
ATCATCATCATCATCATCATCATCATCATCATCATCATTATCATCATCTAACCTGAAGCGGCTACATCAAAAATTATATCTGGGTGGGGACAACATTGAAACGTGAGGGTTAGTGACGGTATTGGTTTCAGCAGCTAGACACAGGTGGGTGGTACGATGTGGCGTCAGCCAATCGCAAACGTACGTGACAGCGTATAATAGTTTGATGTGTGGGAATGTATAAGGCGGATTCCATATATCAATGGCAACCAAAGACTGCAGCAGAAACAACCAATTTAAAAACAGAAAGAAAACAACTAGTATTTACTATATATCATACCTAATAACTAATGTTTAATATACCACATACTTAACAACTAATACTTCTTAGATCACATACCTAACAACTAATACTTCTTAGATCACATACCTAACAACTAATACTTCTTAGATCACATACCTAACAACTAATACTTCTTAGATCACATACCTAACAACTAATATTTACTATACCACATACTTAACAACTAATACTTCTTAGATCACATACCTAACAACTAATACTTCTTAAGTCACATACCTAACATACCTAACAACTAATACTTCTTAGATCACATACCTAACAACTAATACTTCTTAGATCACATACCTAACAACTAATACTTCTTAGATCACATACCTAACAACTAATACTTCTTAGATCACATACATAACAACTAATACTTCTTAGATCACATACCTAACAACTAATACTTCTTAGATCACATACCTAACAACTAATATTTACTATACCACATACCTAACAACTAATACTTCTTAGATCACATACCTAACAACTAATATTTCTTAGATCACATACCTAACAACTAATATTTACTATACCACATACTTAACATAGATCACATACCTAACAACTAATACTTCTTAGATCACATACCTAACAACTAATACTTCTTAGATCACATACCTAACAACTAATACTTCTTAGATCACATACCTAACAACTAATACTTCTTAGATCACATACCTAACAACTAATATTTACTATACCACATGCTTAACAACTAATACTTCTTAGATCACATACCTAACAACTAATACTTCTTAGATCACATACCTAACATACCTAACAACTAATACTTCTTAGATCACATACCTAACAACTAATACTTCTTAGATCACATACCTAACAACTAATACTTCTTAGATCACATACCTAACAACTAATACTTCTTAGATCACATACCAAACAACTAGTACTATACCACATACCAAACAACTAATACTTCTTATATCGCATACCAAACACCTAATACTATACCCCATACCTAACAACTAATATTTGGTAGATCACATGCCAAACACCTAATACTTACTATATCACATACCTAACAACTAATATTTGGTAGATCACATACCTAACAAATAATATTTGGTAGATCACATACCTAACAACTAATATTTGGTAGATCACATACCAAACACCTAGTACTTACTAATTTCCCATTGAAATTAGACACAAAGACACAGTAGTCCCTTTCAATAGTGTTCTTCAAACTGACCTTTTCGACTGCAAGAGTAAACTTAAAGACCTACTAATGTTTCGTACCTTAAATATTTTCAGCATTTTTTGTTTTCTAATTTCATGGTGTTTTTTTTTTGTTTTTTTTGTAGTCATATCATTCAATATGTTGTAAAGCGCTATTATTATTATTATTATTATTATTGTTATTATTATTATTATTATTATTAATGATGATGATCATTGTTATTATTTTTATTATTATTATTATTATTATTATTATTATTATTAATTATGATTATTATTATTGTTATTATTATTATTAATGATGATTATTATTATTATTATTATTATTGTTATTATTATTATTATTATTATTAATGATGATGATCATTGTTATTATTTTTATTATTATTATTATTATTATTATTATTATTATTGTTATTATTATTATTATTATTATTAATGATGATGATCATTGTTATTATTTTTATTATTATTATTATTATTATTATTATTATTATTATTATTATTATTATTAATGATGATGATTATTATTATTATTATTATTATTATTATTATTATTATTAATGATGATGATTATTGTTATTATTTTTATTATTAATATTATTATTATTATTATTATTATTATTATTATTATTATTATTATTATTATTATTATTATTATTAAATCACATACCTAACAATTAATACTGACTAGATCACATACCTAACAATTAGTACTGACTAGATCACATACCTAACATTTTTAATATAAATGATTGTAAAAAGCAACTTTTTCTTCAATGTCATAACATGGCTTGAGTGGTCCAATGTCCCAGTTAACGGGTGGCCGAGTGGTCCAATGCCATGGTTAACCGAATGACTATGACCCCGTGTGGCCGAGTGATCCAATGTCCCTGTTGACATAGTGGTTATGGCCACGTGCGTCTGAGTTTCAGTCTTACCAATCTATCAGTTAGTTTTGGCGTCGGACTCTTAACCAAAGTGTCATGGGTTCGATACCCATCTTGGACAGTTGAGGTCGGCTGATTTAGTATATGTTTGGGAAAGACAATTAGCAAGATTTTTTTCTCTCTGCATAATACAGTTAGTATTGTGTTCAAACTGTCTTTAAAAAACACACACTTCATATCTAGATTTAATTTTGTTTCTGTAGGAAAGAAATTTTTGCTCGACATGATGTAGGAGAAATATGTTAAAAATGTCGTTAAAACCAACGATACCAAAAAGTATTAATTTGGTTATAAGAACAGTATTCTCAATCAATATGACAAAATCTAAAATTACATTACCTAAAGTGCGCTAATACTCACATTAGCGTGTTACGTGCATTTTAGCTGCGTTTTATTCGTGAACCTACCTGCAAAGCAAATGCTATGAAATGATCGTCAACCCTCAAACATAAAGCCAAGGGAAATAAGCACAAAAATTAGTTTGTGACAAGTGGTGACACTGATGTGGAATAGTTATCTCGCTTTCTAAAACAGTCACAGACATCCTTCTTGTAACGAGTTTTTATTTACAAAACTGTCATTACACATAGACAAATGAAAAGTAACCTTCTCCTACTCGTCCCACTTTACACCATTCCTTTGTCATCATTGATCATAATAATGACTGTTAGAGTGCATTATATTCTTTGTTAGACTTGGTGTGTGTTGTTTGGGTACTTTACGGGGTCCATTTTGGACCGTCTTTCTCACCTGCATACAAAATGATTAACTATAATCAAATGATGTCCTACCCGGCACATACGATGCAAATAGTTTATTTTCTAAGGTTTAACACCATCTTCCAGCACATTATATACTATACATGGCGGACATGATATTTGTTGGAGGACTCGGAAAGACACTGGAAATAACCACCGACCACCTAGAAGGTACTGGCAGGCTTTCTCACATACCAACGTTGGTAGAGTAGAGACTCGGATTAATGTAGACTGAGGTGGGATGTGTGAGTATTTTTGTAAAGGCTAGCACCTTTGACCTCTCGCCCCTGACCACAATTTCGTAAATTAGATGTTTTGTTTATAATGTAGTTGATTGAACTACGAATGAATCTGACATCTTATTTGTGTGCAGAACATCTAACAATGAATTTAACAGAATCATGCGAACGTCTAACAATGAATTAAAGAGAATCATGCGAACGTCTAACAATGAATTTAAGAGAATCATGCGCGCAGAGGTGAACAACTGATACAAAAAAAATTATATTGTTGCTAAACAGATCATCGAACTTTTGGAGAGTAATCAAACGATACTTAACGTATGCACATGGTAAACAAATAAGACAGATAATGGATTTATCACCTTGGATGATTAATGTATACATCATTTATTGAGAAAAAATTTGATCTATCACTTTTGAAGATCGTTTAATTACACACACACACACACACACACACACACACACACACACACACACGATGTATAGTCATCAACAAGTAATACTTTTACACACATACATACATACATACATACATACATACATACATACATACATACATACATACATACATACATACATACATACATACATACATATATATATATATATATATATATATATATATATATATATATATATATATATATATATATATATATATATGTACATGAATTGGTTTCCTTACATATTAAATGTCTTATCTAGAACTACTGTGTGAGATTATAATTATAACAACCAGTCTTACATGAATCCGTGTCTGACTGGATTAATAAAAATTCGAACATGCTCGGCATTTAATGCATACAACATTAAAATGAATTCAACTTGTCAATTATGTTACAGAAACGCCTAATTTGAAATAGATTTTATTGTATCCGGTAACATGGTTTTATTTGACAAAGATTTAACTTACAAAAAATTTTTGATTTTTTTTCTTCGAACATTTAGTATATGCAGCAATTCTATTAGTTTAAGCAGTACGCAAGAATCAATACAATTTTGCATTTTACATACCATTATAGCTGACGATTGCTACCGTAAACTGGACAGGTGCTTGACTTAACTTGCTGTATTGTGAGACTACAGCGAGATTTTACTCTTTTACTCTATATGTAACCTGGTTATGGTGAAATACAATCCAGGGAAAGAAACTGAGCATAACAGGTTTCTCACTGTTGATCACTTCCGCGAAGCAAGTCCGAATACATTTGCTTTCATAGATAATGCAATGACAATACCGTGGGAAAATAAATACGTGGCATCGTTCTAACAAAAAAGGCAGGATATGTTCAATGTAAGTGTTACATTTAGGTTCAAAGGACACACAAACACCTAGTAAGGGTTCTAAAATCTTTTGTAAAATCAAGCTAAAGTTTTTCAAAAAACTAGAAAATAAAATTCAGTGTTGATTACAGTTCCAAGCCCATAACTTAACTGCCTGCTCTACCACTCTGCTCTTGTTTTAAAAGGGTTACAGATAATGGATCACAATTAATTTAACAATTCCGCCTTATCAGAAGGCAGGAAGAAGTCCAAGTTCATTTAGCCATTGAAATATTAACAAAAGAAACCGGACCTGTTGACAGTCTCCGGTATCAAATATCCAATATGCTGGGAGTAATGTCCTGGCCAAATGTCTATGCTAACAGGCCGAACTCTGATACAGCAGGTAGGGTGAAATCATACTTTTAAGAGTAAGAGCAAAACAGTAAATATGTAAGCATTGAAACTATGCGTCAATGCCAGTCTTGAATTATAGGCAGAATAGGCCAAATGTCAATCTTCACGATTAAGTCACAATGGATATCTGTCAAAACTTGTCATTCGAGTAAGCAGAATAGGCGCAATATCGCCACCAGTTATCAAGTCTAGCATTCAGCTCTAATTAAGGGTTCTGATCAGCATGCGATAAAATGTCAGATCATGTCCTTACAGTTTTTCCGAGAATTCTTATCAGGATATTGCGACCCAATAGACGCAGCTATGCTGTCACAAAGATCAAAGTTTCTAAAGCATTTTAAATACATTGTCAACAATAATTTAACAGAGTGAGAAAATTCATTTTCATACAGAATGGTGAGTGTGTTGACGATCCTTGCCACACAGAATAGTAAAAGAATGTGAAATATCCTTGTCAAACATAGGAGAGAAAAGGTGTGGAAGATTGTTTTACAGTGAATAGTGAAAGAGTGTAAAAATATCGTAAGATACTTTTAACACAATATAGTGAAAGAGTGGAGAAGATCTCTTTCACACAGAAGTAACAGCGTGTGGAAGATCCTTGTCGCATAAATAAGTGAAATAGTATGACAGACAATTTTTATACAAAAGAGTGAAAAAGTGCTAACATATCCATACTTTACATATTAAATCAAAGAGATGCCGGACGTCTGTCTATACTTTATATATAGAATCATAGAGATGAATGTCCATTCTTTACATATTGAATCATACATGACGTCTGTCCATTCTTTACATACTAAATCAAGGAGATGGATGTCCATTCTTTACATACTAAATCAAGGAGATGAATATCCATTCTTTACATATTGAATCATGGACATGAAGATCCATTATTTACATACTAAATCATAGAGATAAATATCCATTTTTACATACAAAATCATGGAGATAAATATCCATTCTTTACACAATGAATCAATGAAATGAATGTCCATTCTTTATATACTGAATCATGAAGATGAATGTCCATTCTTTACATATTGAATCATGGAGATGAATGTCCATCCCTTACATACTGAATCGTGAAGATGAATGTCCATTCTTTACATACTGAATCATGGAGATGAATGTCCATTCTTTATATATTGAATCATGCGTGACGTCTGTCCATTCTTTACATATTGAATCATGCATGACGTTTGTCCATTCTTTACATACTAAATCATGGAGATAAATGTCCATTATTTACATATTGAATCAAGGAGATGAATGTCCATTCTTTACATACTGAATCATGGAGATGAATGTCCATTCTTTACATAATGAATCATGGAGATGAATGTCCATTCTTTACATGCTGAATCATGGAGATGAATGTCCATTCTTTACATACTGAATCATGGAGATGAATGCCCATTCTTTACTTCTTCAATCATGGAGGACGTTTGTCCATTCCTTACATATTGAATCATGGAGATGAATGTCCATTCTTTATATACTGAATCATGGAGATGAATATCATTTCTTTACATACTGAATCATGGAGATGAAGGTCCATTCTTTACATACTGAATCATGAAGATGAATGTCCATTCTTTGCATATTGACTCATGGAGATAAATATCCATTCTTTACATATTGAATCAAGGAAATGAATGTCCATTCTTTATATACTGAATCATGGAGATGAATATCATTTCTTTACATACTGAATCATGGAGATGAAGGTCTATTCTTTACATACTGAATCATGAAGATGAATGTCCATTCTTTGCATATTGACTCATGGAGATAAATATCCATTCTTTACATATTGAATCAAGGAAATGAATGTCCATTCTTTACATACTGAATCATGGAGATGAAGGTCCATTCTTTACATATTGAATCATGGAGATGAATATCCATTCTTTACATATTGAATCAAGGAGATGAATGTCCATTCTTTTCTTAATGAATCATGGAGATGAAGGTCCATTCTTTACATATTGATTCATGCATGTCGTTTGTCCATTCTTTACATACTAAATCATGGAGATAAAAGTCCATTCTTTACATATTGAATCAAGGAGATGAATGTACATTCTTTACATACTGAATCATGGAGATGAGTGTCCATTCTTTATATACCGAATCATGGAGATGAATCTGCATTCTTTACATATTGAATCAAGGAGATGAGTGTCCATTCTTTACATAATGAATCATGGAGATGAATGTCCATTCTTTACATATTGAATCATGCATGACATCTGTCCATTCTTTACTTACGGAATCATGGAGAGGAATGTCCATTCTTTACATATTGAGTCAAGGAGATGAATGTCCATTCTTTACATACTGAATCATGGAGATGAATATCCATTCTTTACTTACTGAATCATGGAGATGAATGTCCATTCTTTACATATTGAGTCAAGGAGATGAATGTCCATTCTTTGCATACTGAATCATGGAGACGAATGTCCATTCTTTACTTACTGAATCATGGAGGACGTCTGTTCATTCTTTACATATTGAATCATGGAGATGAATGTCCATTCTTTACAGATTGAATCATGGACATGAAGGTCCATTATTTACATATTGAATCATGCATGACGTTTGTCCATTCTTTACATACTAAATCATGGAGATAAATGTCCAGTCTTGACATACGGAATCAAGGAGATGAATGTCCATTCTTTACATATTGAATCATGGAGATGAATGTTCATTCTTTACTTATTCAATCATGGAGATGAATGTCCATTCTTTACATACTGAATCATGAAGATGAATGTCCATTCCTTACATATTGAATCATGGAGATGAATGTCCTTTCTCTACGTATTGAATCATGGAGATAAATGTCCATTCTCTACGTATTGAATCATGGAGATGAATGTCCATTCTTTACATACTGATTCATGGAAGACGTCTGCCCATTCTTTACATATTGTATCAATGCGTCATACATTACATATGGAATCAAGGAGATGGACGACGTCTGTCCATATTTTACATATTAAATGAAGGAGATGGACGACGTGTGTCAATACTTTACATATTGAATCAAGGAAACAAAGGACGTGTATCCATACTTTACATATTGAATGAAGGAGATGTAGGACGTGTGTCCATATTTTACAAGTTGAATCAATGAGATGAATGTCGTTACTTTACATATTAAATGAATGAAATGTAGGACGTCTGTCCTTACTTTACATATTGTATGAAGGAGATGAAGGACGTCGGTCCATCCTCTATGTCGACGGTACCGTGCTGATGTACGATTCCTTGTATAAATACAAGTAATAACACTCCGTTGTTGGAAATCCGAATATAATTTTGATAAACTATTTTTGTCCAATAATTCTGTATGAGCATATTATATATTTCCAGAGAAAAGAATTCATCTTTCAAAATAACAAATTACTTGAAACATTAACATAACTAAAAAAACTGGCTAACAGAATAAATTAATATGAAGTGTAAAAGTCAAAAGCTAATAATATTTCTCTAAAACAAAGGTTATATCGTATTCTAAAACCGAGTTTTGAAGATCCGCAAGTTCCAAAATCGAGGAGGTCACATGATCATTCTTTTATATTTCAAAGTCATGTAAGCTGAATGGCCTAGTTTTGACTCACATTCAATATGTATGTATGTATGTATGTATGTATGTATGTATGTATGTATGTATGTATGTATGTATGTATGTATGTATGTATGTATGTATGTATGTATGTATGTATCATATTATATGTATGTATGTATGTATGTATGTATGTATGTATGTATGTATGTATGTATGTGTGTGTGTGTGTGTGTGTGTGTGTGTGTGTGTGTGTGGAGACCGCCTTCATAACGAATTGACAAATAAATGTTGTTTACAATTTAAATAGCATAGTCCCATAATGACGTTGATAACAACCAATCATTTAAAAAAATAGAACTTGTTTACGTGTCCGCTACTAATTTTGCATCAAGGTCAGGATCTAGGTCAACATTAGGTGTTTACGAGACTTATTCTGGTCGACTGACTTTCCGGACAACTAATCATCTCCGATGAATAAATTTACAGTACAATCACCTCTAATGGAGAGAAGAAAAAAAAAACACATTAAAACTGAGAAACAGTTAAATTAAATAAAATTATATTTATTCAGATATTCGTAACTCCTTGCTCTTACTGATTCAGCAGTCTTCCAACCGTTGCAGTTCTAATACAAATAAAATACCAATTGTCGATCTAGTTATGTACGACCTCCTTTCCCTGTCGATTATAACTGACAAGTGATCAATTACTGGTGTAAAGTTTCACCTGTTGATTGCTGTTTCAAGTTTTCTTTTCTATGTCTAGCACTCAGTCACATAACGATAAAATGTTTTCTCGCCGAAAGCCAAATTCCGACTAAAGCAAAGGTGATTTATCGGTCGTGTTGTGGTTTTATATTTTCCTTTCTCAACCGTTTGCCATGTTACTATGAAGAAATGTCAAGATTGTGAGTTGCCTGTTTGGTAATAGCAACTCAATGTTGAGAAAATATTTTTTAACTGAAGAATATCCATTCATAAATTATTAGTCTTCACACAATGCTATCTTAACTAGACTAAATATACACGTGGAAATGTGTTTTTTTTTTGTACAAGACTTAATATACACCTGGAAAGGGATTACATTTCCTAGATTTTAATGTACATTCTGGAAAAGGATCACGTTTCATAGACTAATATACACACACAGAAAGGGGTTATTTCACTAGACTTAATATAGACTGAAAGGGGTTATTTTTCATTAATCTTAATTATACACGTGGAAAGCGTTATATATATATATATATATATATATATATATATATATATATATATATATATATATATATATATATATATATGGAAATTGGTTATATTTTACCAGACTTAATATATACATGGGAATTGGTTATATTTTACTAGATTTAATATACACATGGAAAATGGTTATCTTTTACTAGACTTAATATACACATGGAAATTGGTTATATTTTACTAGACTTAATATATATATATGGAAATTGGTTATATTTTACTAGACGTAATATACACATGGAAATTGGTTATATTTTACTAGACTTACTATATACATGGGAATTGGTTATATTGTACTAGACTTAATATATACATGGAAAATGGTTATATTTTACTAGACTTAATACATTCATGGGAATTGGTTATATTTTACTGGACTTAATACATTCATGGGAATTGGTTATATTTTACTAGACTTAATATATACATGGAAATTGGTTATATTGTACTAGACTTAATATATACATGGAAAATGGTTATATTTTACTAGACTTAATATATACATGGAAAATGGTTATATTTTACTAGACTTAATATATACATGGAAATTGATTATATTTTACTAGACTTAATATACACATGGAAAATGGTTATATTTTACTAGACTTAATATATACATGGAAAATGGTTATATTTTACTAGACTTAATATACACATGGAAAATGGTTATATTTTACTAGACTTAATATATACATGGAAAATGGTTATATTTTACTAGACTTAATATATACATGGAAAATGGTTATATTTTACTAGACTTAATATACACATGGAAATTGGTTATATTTTACTAGACTTAATATATACATGGAAATTGGTTATATTTTACTAGACGTAATACATTCATGGGAATTGGTTATATTCTACTAGACTTAATATATACATGGAAAATGGTTATATTTTACTAGACGTAATACATTCATGGGAATTGGTTATATTCTACTAGACTTAATATATACATGGAAATTGGTTATATTTTACTAGACGTAATACATTCATGGGAATTGGTTATATTTTACTAGACTTAATATATACATGGAAAATGGTTATATTTTACTAGACTTAATATATACATGGGAATTGGTTATATTTTAATAGACTTAATATATTCATGGATTGCTCAAGATTGACAAGTGTTTGCTTATTGTGATCCAGTTGGTACTGTTTCAAGGAGATACGTTTGGAGCCCAAAAGAAATTATAATTTACATCTTTATTTTGACAGGGTGACTGTATTTTGATAGCATGTTGATTTTCAAGGGCATTTGGCTTAACTCATAGCATGAATAACTCACAGCACAAATAAATTATATTACAAAATCAGTAGTAGTACAAGTGAATTGTAGTATGAAATCAATCGTAGTAGAAGTGAATCGTAGTATAACATCAATCTTACTACAAGTGAATCGAAGGATGAAATCAATGGAAGTAAAAACGAATTATATGATAAAATCAATCGTAGTATATATAAGTGAATCGCAGTATGAAATCAATCGTAGTACAAGTGAATCGTAGTAATAAATCAATTTTACTATAAGTGAAATCAATCGTAGTAGAAGTGAATCGTAGTATGAAATCAATCGTAGCAGAAGTGAATCGCAGTTTCAAATCAATCGTACTACAAATGAACTATATTATAAAATAAGTACAAGTGATTCGAGGTATGAAATCAATTGTAGTATAAGTTAATCGTAGTAAGAAATAAATCTTACTACAAGTGAATTGTAGTATGAAATCAATGGTAGTACAAGTGAATTGTAGTATGAAATCAATGGTAGTACAAGTGAATTGTAGTATGAAATCAATGGTAGTACAAGTGAATCATAGTTTTAAATCAATGATAGCGCAAATGAATCATAGTTTAAAATCAATGTTAGTGCAAATGAATTATATTATAAAATCAATCGCAGTAGAAGTGAATCATCGTATCAATAAACCGTAGTATTAGTAAATAATAGAAGAAACTAATAGAACAAGTAAATCATAATACATGTAAATCATAGTGCGAGTAAATCATTTACAAGTAAATAATAATACAAGTAAATCATAGTGCGAGTAAATCATAATACATGTAAATCATAGTGCGAGTAAATCATAATACAAGTAAATCATAGTGCGAGTAAATCATAATACATGTAAATCATAGTGCAAGTAAATCATAATACATGTAAATCATAGTGCGAGTAAATCATAATACATGTAAATCATAGTGCTGGTAAATCATAATACATGTAAATCATAGTGCTAGTAAATCATAATACATGTAAATCATAGTGCTAGTAAATCATAGTACATGTAAATCATAGTGCAAGTAAATCATAATACATGTAAATCATAGTGCGAGTAAATCATAATACATGTAAATCATAGTGCGAGTAAATCAAAATACATGTAAATCATAGTGCGAGTAAATCATAGTACATGTAAATCATAGTGCGAGTAAATCATAATACATGTAAATCATAGTGCGAGTAAATCATAATACATGTAAATCATAGTGCGAGTAAATCATAATACATGTAAATCATAATGCGAGTAAATCATAATACATGTAAATCATAGTGCTGGTAAATCATAATACATGCAAATCATAGTGCGAGTAATCCATGTGATAAGAAACTCAAGTAAATCATGGTGCAAGAAACTCATAGCATGAGCCCATCGTTGTACAATAAAATCAGGCTTCGAGTAAATCATAATGCAACCACATCACACAATGAGTAGATGATATTACTAGGAAATCATAATGCAACCACATCACACAATGAATAGATGATATTACTAGGAAATCATAATGCAAACACATCACACAATGAGTAGATGATATTACTAGGAAATCATAATGCAAACACGTCACACAATGAGTAGATGATATTACTAGGAAATCATAATGCAAACACATCACACAATGAGTAGATGATATTACTAAGAAATCATAATGCAAACACATCACACAATGAGTAGATATTACTAGGAAATCATAATGCAACCATATCACACAATGAGTAGATGATATTACTAGGAAATCATAATGCAACCATATCACACAATGAGTAGATGATATTACTAGGAAATCATAATGCAAACACATCACACAATGAGTATATGATATTGTTAGGAAATCATAATGCAAACACATCACACAATGAGTAGATGATAGTGCGAGAAAGTCTTAATGCAAACACGTCATAAAATGTGCATATAATAGTACGAGTACATCATAATGCATATGATAGTACGAGTAAATCAAAATGCAAATAAGTAATAAAATGAGTAGATAATAGTACGAGTAAATCATAACGCAAATGTAAGTAAGAGTAAATCATAATGCAAATGTAAGTACGAGTAAATCATAATGCAAATGTAAGTACGAGTAAATCATAATGCAAATAAGTCAACACAATGAGTAGATGATAGTACGAGAAAATCATAATGCAAATGTAAGCAAGAGTAAATCATAATGCAAATAAGTCAACACAATGAGTAAATGATAGTACGAGTAAATAAAAATGCAAATCAGTGTTAAAATGAGTAGATATAATACGAGTAAATTATTGCACCAGTAATACAAAGCATTATTAAATGATTGCATGTGTTAATCATATACTAAGTGACTCATACTATAAACAGCGTATGAGTAAATTATAGTGTATAGAAAATCATACACATGATAATATGAGTGAATCAGATAATGCGTACATGATATTAGTGAATCATATAATTCGTACATGATAATATGAGTGAATCAGATAATGCGTACATGATATCAGTGAATCATATAATACGTACATGACACTATGAGTGAATCATATAATTCGTACATGATAATACACGTAAATCATATAATTCGTACATGATAATATGAGTGAATCATATAATTCGTACATGATAATATGAGTGAATCATATAATACGTACATGATAATATATGTAAATCATATAATTCGTACATGATAATATGAGTGAATCATGTAATTCGTACATGATAATATGAGTGAATCATATAATACGTACATGATAATATGAGTAAATCATATAATTCGTACATGATAATACGAGTGAATCAGATAATGCGTACATGATATCAGTGAATCATATAATACGTACATGACAATATGAGTGAAGAATATAATACGTACATGATAATATGAGTGAATTATATAATTAGTACATGATAATATGAGACAATCATATTATACGTACATGACAATATGAGTGAAGAATATAATACGTACATGATAATATGAGTGAATCATATATTTAGTACATGATAATATGAGACAATCATATTATACGTACATAATAATATGAGTGAATCATATAATTAGTACATGATAATATGAGACAATCATATTATACGTACATAATAATATGAGTGAATCATATAATTAGTACATGATAATATGAGACAATCATATTATACGTACATGACAATATGAGTGAAGAATATAATACGTACATGATACTATGAGACAATCATATAATTCGTACATGATAATATGAGTGAATCATATAATTCGTACATGATAATATGAGACAATCATATTATACGTACATGACAATATGAGTGAAGCATATAATACGTACATGATAATATGAGACAATCATATTATACGTACATGACAATATGAGTGAAGCATATAATACGTACTTGATAATATGAGGGAATTATATAATACGTCATCATCACCAGTCTCTTGGCTTAGTGTGGTCGTTGAGGCACTGTGCTGCTGAACATCTGACCAGTTGACTCCACTTGTCTCCATGATGTGCCATTCGCCTGTCTGCCAGATCTTGTTGCAGAGTTTTGTTAGTAGCTCTATCACTGATTCCCCACCATTCTTGATAAGTTCAGCAGGGATGTTGTTTACTCCAGCTGCCTTCCCATTCTTCAGTGCTCTTATTGCTGACTCCACCTCTTCTTTGAGAATGGGGAAAACATCATCATTTGTGGAGTTTCGAACTTCAAGCACCTCTGGATCTCCTGTGGACGGATGGTTGTAGAGTTCTTTACAATACTCAGTCCATCTTGGTTCTGTGAGGCATTTTCCATTTTCATCTTGAATAGTACTGACTCTTGGTTTCGTCTATCTGGTGAGGTCTTGCACAATTTGGTATGCCTTTTTGCTGTTATTCTTATCAGACTACTCTCTATGTCTGTGCACTTTTGTCCAATCCAGTCTTCTTTAGCTTTCTTCAAGTTTTGTCTGATATTCTTGTTCATTTCTCGGTACTCCACAGACCCTGTTGTGTGTCTGGTGTTTTTGAGGTCTTTTCGGGTATCACACATATTCAGAATCTCTTCTGTAACCCAGGGTTTTTTCTTTGGGCGATGGAGGCCAATGATGTTCTTGGCAGCTGTTGTCATGACTATGTTGAAAGTGTCTGTCGTCACTTAGACATCAAAATCCATCATTAGGAGTGGAGCAATTTTTCCTCCAATTGTGGCTCGGAATGACTTGCAATTGTTAGGGACCTTCAGTTGTTTAAGGTTGAATTTGAGCCTGAGTTTCTTTGGCTTCTTAATTTATTTCAACCTCACTCGGAAGTTCATAATGACTAGGTCGTGATCACTCCCAACATCAGCACCTGGGAACGTTCTTGTTTTGCTCTATTGATGGGACAAGAAACGAAAGAGAGAAGAAATAAATCAATAAATGAGGAAATAAGGAATCAATAAATGAATGTGGAAATAATGACTTGAAAATATATATCTATTACAGTAGACATAATGCTACTTTTAGAGCTCCATCCATTGGGAATACTATTGCCACGATTATTTAATGGACGAGATAGAGAAAGTCATTAAGAGCAGTAATTACACAAGGCTCTTCAATTAGCACTATAGAACATACAGAGTTATGAGCTCTGCAGGTAAATCCTATTCTAACACCAAGCATTCCAACGAAATTTGTGAATAGTAATTCTAATGTAAAATGGAAGTGTTTGCAATATATCTTTTTTTAATTAAGTAATTGACTTTGGTCACGCGCATGCGTAATCAATACCCTCCTCAGGATATTACTGTCATATGCGTAATTGTAACGATTTTGCGAGAGACATCCAAAACATGACTTGCAGTTTGAAAATCTACATAAATAGCTAATTGTATCGACTAGGACGCTTAACCATAGATCTCATCAACAGGTGGCTGAATCGACTAGAGGAGCGCAGTATTACCAGTATACCCTTGCCAGTAGCTTCTCGTGGGTCGGTGGTTCTTTCCGGGATTTTTTTCTGGGTTCTTCCTCCACCAACAATACTGGCCGCCATGTATAGCCTATCGTGTGCTGAAAAATGGCTTTAAACCCTACAAAAACAAACAAAACAAACAAATCAGTATACCGGTTTATCGCTGAAATTCGTTCCTGTGGTACGTTCAAAAATACCGGTATGTCGGTAGGTTCCGTCAGTAAGGAATGTACGGAAATTCCCAAGGGATCTTGTTCTAACTTAAATGATATTATCAGCGTATTTGCATCATAAAACTCCACCAGTGAGATCCTTAGGGATTTATGATCTGCCTGTCCCAAGTCAGGGTAAAGGAGGAGGGTTGGGCGTGGGGTTAGCACCCCCACCCCGTAAAAAGAACAACGCTACAGAAACGTCAACAACAGAAAAAACAGAAAACTTTATCCTGGGAGAGGAAGGGTCTTCATCACGAAGACGCATGACGCTGGGTGGTGAAAGCCGAAAGGATGCCACAAAGCCGACTACCCTTCTGTCTACCAGGAGAATCAACATCGGCACATGGAATGTTAGGACCATGTACGAGCCAGGAAAGACGGCGCAGGTAGCAGCCGAGATGAGGGGCAACAAGCTGGCCGTGTTAGGCATCAGCGAGACACGGTGGACCCAAGCTGGACAATCACGACTGATGACAGGAGAGCTGTTGCTGTACTCCGGGCATGAAGAGAGCGACGCACCCCACACTCAGGGAGTAGGCTTCATGCTGTCCAAGCAGGCACAGAGGGCACTGATTGGATGGGAGGCGCACGGCCCCAGGATAATCACGGCATCCTTCCGAACTAAGAAGAGGAAGATAAAGATGAACGTCGTCCAGTGCTATGCCCCAACGAACGACAGTGAAGAGGAGGACAAAGACCAGTTTTACAACAGACTGCAGAAGATCCTCGAGACCTATCCGGACAAGGACGTCACCATCCTCATGGGAGATGTCAACGCCAAGATTGGGTCTGACAACACTGGATACGAACCAGTCATGGGAACCCACGCCCTGGGAGAGATGAATGAGAATGGAGAGAGATTTGCAGACCTGTGTGCACTCAACAGCCTGGTCATTGGAGGCAGCATCTTTCCTCACAAGCGGATCCACAAGAATACATGGGTATCGCCAGACAGCGCGACAGAGAACCAGATCGACCACATTTGCATTAGCAAGAAGTTCAGAAGATCCCTGCAGGACGTTAGAGTGAGAAGAGGAGCAGACGTGGCGTCCGACCATCACCTGGTGGTGGCCAAACTAAAGCTGAAGCTGAAGAGAAACCAGATGGAAGCGTCAGACAGAAGAGTCAAGTACAACGTCAGCCTTCTGAAAGACCCCAAGATAAGACAAGAGTTTGGTCTGACGCTGAAGAACAAGTTTGAAGTGCTTCAGGAACTTTTTCAAGAAGAAGAAGACAGTGTATTCAACAGTTGGCAGATAGTGAAAGAAACACTAAGAGCATCATGCCAAGAAGTAGTGGGGCCAAAGAAACACCAGCAGAAAGAGTGGATCACAGCAGAGACCTTGACCAAGATCGAAGACAGGAAGAGGAAGAAGGCAGTAGTCTACAACAGTAAAACCAGAGCAGCGAAGGCCAAGGCTCAAGAAGCTTATGCAGAAGCCCACAAAGTAGTGAAGAGAAACATCAAGAAGGATAAGAAAGAATACATAGATGGACTGGCAGCTGAGGCGGAGCAGGCAGCGTACAGCGGTAACATGAAACAGCTGTACGACATCACCAGACGACTCTCCGGGAATTTCAGCAAACCAGAAAGACCTGTCAAGGACAAGCAGGGGAATACCATCAACAGTTTAGACCAGCAGATGAACAGATGGGCAGAGCATTTTGAGGATCTCCTGAACAGGCCAGCATCCGCGAACCCCCCAGACATCGAACCAGCCAACGTGGATCTCCCAATCAATTGCGAGAAACCGACCAGAGACGAGATCAGGAAGGCCATCACCCTGATAAAGAGCGGGAAGGCGGCTGGACCCGACGACATCCCAGCAGAGGCGCTAAAGGCAGACCTGGATGCGTCAGTGGAGATGCTGTACCCACTCTTTGAGAGGATTTGGGAGGAAGAAGACGTACCGGCAGACTGGAAGGAAGGTTACCTGATCAAGCTTCCCAAGAAAGGTGACCTCAGCAACTGTAACAACTACAGGGGCATCACACTCCTATCTGTGCCAGGGAAGGTCTTCAACCGAGTCCTCTTGGAAAGGATGAAGGCAACCGTGGACGCACAGCTGCGAGATGAGCAAGCAGGCTTCCGGCAGAACAGATCCTGCACGGACCAGATTGCGACGCTCCGCATCATAGTCGAACAGTCCCTAGAGTGGAACTCCCCGTTGTACATCAACTTCATCGACTATGAGAAGGCGTTCGACAGCGTGGATCGAGAAACCCTCTGGAAACTCCTTCGGCACAACGGCATCCCAGCCAAGATGGTCAACCTAATCAGGAACTCCTACGGCGGCATGTCCTGCAGAGTTATCCATGGAGGGCAGCTCACAGACAGCTTCCAGGTGCGAACTGGAGTCCGACAAGGATGCTTGTTATCACCGTTTCTCTTCCTCCTCGCCATTGACTGGATTATGAAGACGTCCACCAGCGAGCGCAGGAACGGAATTCAGTGGACTTTGTGGAGCCAGCTAGACGACTTGGATTTTGCCGACGACCTTGCACTCCTTTCACACAGCAAACAGCAGATGCAAGAAAAGACAAACGTTGTGGCAGCCACGTCTTCACAAGTTGGCCTCAACATCCACGAGGACAAGACCAAGATCCTGAAGATCAACTCCACAAGTACCGAACCAGTCACCCTGAATGGAAGTCCCCTGGAAGAAGTGCAGTCCTTCATCTACCTGGGTAGCATCATTGACCAGCAGGGCGGTACAGACGCAGACGTCAAGGCAAGGATCGGCAAAGCAAGAGCCGCCTTCATCCAGCTCAAGAATATCTGGACCTCCAAAGAGCTGTCCTTGACCACCAAGATCCGACTGTTCAACTCCAACGTGAAGTCAGTCTTACTGTATGGAGCAGAGACCTGGAGGACGACCAAGACCACCATCAGGAAAGTCCAGACCTTCATCAACAGCTGCCTCAGAAGGATTCTCCGGATCCGCTGGCCTGACACCATCAACAATGCCAATCTTTGGGAAAGGACCTCCCAACTTCCTGCTGAAGAAGAAATCAGGAAGAAGAGATGGGGCTGGATAGGGCACACCCTACGGAAACCGCCAACCAGTATCACCAGGCAGGCAATGAGGTGGAACCCACAAGGCAAGCGGAAGAGAGGCCGTCCAAGAAACACCTGGCGACGCAACCTCCAGGCTGACACCACCAAGATGGGCTACACCTGGAACCAGCTAGAAAAAATGGCCCAGGACAGAGGACTCTGGAGATCTGTAGTTGGCGGCCCATACCCTGATAGGAGTGACGGGCAGTGAATGAATGAATGAATTTGCATCATAAATAATAGTTTGTTTTTTTTTTAAAAAAATCTTTCATTTGCAAAACGGTCGTATTGTTACAAATTAATGTTTACAAATATAATTATTTTTATGATCTTTTAACTACACCTTGACGCTGCCACGTATGCCAACGCGATGACCAAATTATTTGTGAAACAGACTGGGCCACTATCCAACTTTCAGAATACTTTGAGATCCACCACCACCACCACCACGCCCCCTCCCCCCAAAAAACATACAAAAGAAAAAGGCGCATTTTTTGTTTTAGTTATTTACTAGTTTACTTAAATGTGTTAAGTATATGTGTTCCTTTGTAAGATTGCGAAATCATCGTATAATTTCACGAGCGCACGTGGTTTCTGTTGTATCATAACTACGTTCTCAAGTCGACTAAATATTCATCGTTTGTTGAGTAAGTGTATTTAATTACCAGACATCTCTGATAAATATCTTGTCCTGATCTTGGCATCCCACTCAATGTTTTCCAACCTATTATGTCATTAGTGTACATAGAAATTTTAGGTTTCAGTATCAAACACTTCATATTTTATTTAATAGCCTCTCTATTGTCAGCACTATGTCGTCCATAATATTAGCTATGGAGTAAGCTTACACATTCCACTGAAATATTTTCTTTTCTTCTGTATCAAGATAATTAATATTTTGTTCCTAATAATATCGTGGATATTATACAATGTTATTTTGTCCTAATAATATCGTGGATGTTATATGGTGTTACTTTGTCCTAATAATATTGTGGATATTAAATGGTGTTATTTTGTTCTTAATAATATCGTAGATGTTATATGGTGTTACTTTGCCCTAATAATATTGTGGATGTTATATAGTGTTATTATGTCTTAATAACATCTTAATAATATTGTGGATATTTCATGGTTTTGTCATGTTCTAATGATATCGTGGATGTTATATGGTGTT
Organism: Unio pictorum; assembly: GCA_030141615.1. Classification (NCBI taxonomy): domain Eukaryota; kingdom Metazoa; phylum Mollusca; class Bivalvia; order Unionida; family Unionidae; genus Unio; species Unio pictorum. The sequence continues at coordinate 6,867,237 of JARLTB010000017.1, read as the reverse complement.
ATTATGTCCTAATAACATCGTGGATTTTATATGGAGTTAATATGCCCTAATAATATCGTGGATTTTATTTGGTGTTGTTATGTCTTAATCATATCGTGGATGTTATATGGTGTTATTATGTCCTAATAATATTGTTGATTTTATATGGTTTTGCTATGTCCTAATAATATCGTGGATTTTATATGGTGTTATTAAATCTTAATAATATCGTGGATTTTATGTGGTGTTATAATGTCCTGATAATATTGTGGATTTTATATGGTGTTGTTATTTCCTAATAACATCATGGATTGTATGTGGTGTTATTTCGCTATAAATCAGAGCAAGATATTTTGACCAGATATTGATAGACAACTAATGCCGCAGGACATTTAATTGTTTGTCCCTAATATAATGGCGATAAACCGAGTTACATATCATCGTACTTTGAGAAATACCACGGTGTACCCAGTTCTAGAATCGACTAGTCCGTTTAACCACATATCTCGTTAACAGCTGACTGTATCGAGGAGTCCGCTTAATCATGTATCTCATCAGGGCTTGTTGGTCGAAAGTATTTTATTTGTAATTCCATTCACAACGTACAGATAACACCCCCGTATGCGAGAGGCGAAACATTGTTTTACTTATCGATTGTTTTTGCTTCCGCGTTGAAAATTGTAATATTACAGTCTTGATGATATTACTATTATAGTATTGGAATGCTTGGATAAATAAACGAAAAAATGAAAGAGAGCTGCTAAGTTATTTCACACACATTTTAAATTAATTTACGCTCGATCTGGAAAAAAACCCACATCGTGTATATCACATCTTCAGATCAAGTGTAAGAACTTCTTGCTGCTAAAACCTCATGAGATCACTGGCTTTCTCCTCTACGTTGATGACATCAAAGAAAATGTTGGTCGATATCACTGGATCAACCATGCTGCTGAAACAGTGTTACTATAACGGAAACTAATACATAATTTAGTATTTTAATGTTTACTAAACGCATTAAAAGAAGATTTCAAATATTCGTTGATGTTGATAAAGGTATAAAATCCATCGACTTCTATGTGCCCTTCATGGTATTTGACACTCAGCAATTTCAGACAATCCCCATTGAAAACTCATTGAACTATGTCAGCTAAATCTAATAAATGACATTGTAGAGGTCTTAAGTAAAATTTGAGCATTCACAAACAGTGTTAGCTTTATTTCCACTGTGTATGATAAAACCCAGTACAAACATAATTATTATTTTAGTGCAGGAAAAGGACGGTTAAAGAAGGCAACTGAATTACTGTCCCGCATCATTCACATAATGATATTAAAAAATATTTTGTTTCACATAAGGCCAACTAATTAAATTAGACCTAGATACGTTGATTCGTCATACTTATCCATTCAGACACGGCAGACATGTTGACCAATTGTAAAATGACCAATACTGTCTTATTGACCAATTGTAAAGTACCCTAGTTGGACACTGCCATGACCAATTGTAAAATTACCAAATTGGATACTGCTTTGATGACCAATTGTAAAATACCAAAATGGACAATGACTTGTTGATCAAGCATAAAATGGCCAATTGGACAATGATTTGTTTACTATCTGAAAATTGGAAACGGCTTTGTAGACTAATTGTAAAATGCCCAGATGGGACACTGCCTTGTTGACTACTCGTAAAATGCCCGAATTTAACACTGCTTTTTTACTAGTTACACTTGCATATTTTCTTAATCCGTCTTAAACTCATATTCATACTATGAAATTATATTTTATCTGAAACCCATACACATGAAGTGACGTCATCGTATATAGCCAATGAACATTAAATAGGTGTGAAATGTAATTGCACAGGCTATAAATAGAATAACGTAACATATATCATGGCCTGGTACCTGGGCACTAGTTCTATGCCTCAACCAAACTGGGAGTGCCCCATTTGGTTTCATAAGAAAAGAGGTATTCCCAAGAAACAGTTGTCGTTTTCTAAAACGCACTGGAAAAAAAATAGCAAAAGAATTTCTATATCATTTTAAATAAATGAGGATAACTAGGACTCATCTAATGAACATCAAAATCAGAGTTCCATGCTCCGACTTGAATGATTTTGTTCCAAAGTCATACCAAGGTACATATTCATATGAAATTGAGATCTGTATTCCCGACTTTAAAGAATATGAAAGGAACGGTAAGTGTAATATTAATAGCATACTGATTATAAACGGTATAATGACTTCGAAACGTTAAAGAAGGACCAAGACAGAAAAATACTGCAATTAAACCTTTGAGTTTAGATGGTCCGGCTTCGTTGAGATGGACATACAAGTTTGAGTGATAATGTTTTGCGAGACTAGCTATAACTATTCCTGTTAGAAAGAGTGTCCAACACTAGTTCATAAATTAATGGGGAATCGATCGATACATATTGACTTTAATATACCCCTATTGTAAATTTAGTCGACTTTGAAATTATTCATATTCTGTGCCATTTGACTTTGATATCACTCTAATTCTGCATCATATTGACTTTGATATGATCCTTATTCTGTACCATGTTGACTTTGATATCACTCTAATTCTGCATCATATTGACTTTGATATGACCCTTATTCTGTACCATGCTGACTTTGATATCACTCTAATTCTGCATCATATTGACTTTGATAAGACCCTTATTCTGTATCATGTTGACTTTGATATCACCCTAATTCTGCATCATATTGATTTTGATATGATCCTTATTCTGTACCATGTTGACTTTGATATCACTCTAATTCTGCATCATATTGACTTTGATATGATCCTTATTCTGTACCATGTTGACTTTGATATCACTCTAATTCTGCATCATATTGACTTTGATATGACCCTTATTCTGTACCATGCTGACTTTGATATCACTCTAATTCTGCATCATATTGACTTTGATATGATCCTTATTCTGTACCATGCTGACTTTGATATCACCCTAATTCTGCATCATATTGACTTTGATATGACTCTTATTCTGTACCATGTTGTCCGTGTTACAAGTTATCTTTTCAAGAGTATCACGGGGGCCATGAGTGACCGAATGGTCTAAAGCGCTCTGCGTTACGGATCACTGCCATTTCACCTCTGTCTGTGTGGGTTCGAGTCTCAGATTCGGCTAATGATGGCACGTGAGAAAGCTTGCCAGTAGCTTATCGTGGGTCGGTTGTTCTTTCCGGGGCTTTCCCAGGTTCTTTCTCCACCATTAATACTGGCCGCCATGTATAGCCTGTCGTGTGCTGAAAAATAGCGTTAAACTCTACAACAACAACAACAACAATAACAACAACAACAACAACAAGCTTATCACGAATGTAAATCGTGACGTCAGCAATTTGACTACACCGAATTTTGACATTATGATTGGCTTGAAATTAAGGATATAGAGCAGCTTGATACTGCTCTCTTGTAGAATGCTGTCAAAATCTCACCGGATAAGTTGTAATTGTTTTAGGTATTTACTCCATTTTGCAGCACAAGATATGCTATACATGGAGACCAGTCTTAATATTGTCGGCAAGAAGCCAAGAAAACCTCAGAAGAAAAAAACACCGACCCACGAGAAGCTACTGGCAAGCTTTCTCACATACCCAAATTGGTCAAATCCGACACGCGAACCACCGCAGTCCACAGGATGAACAAAAAACCATTGCAATATAAATTTGTTATTCGAATTTTTATTTGCATAACGCATTTTGAATCCAATAATTCAATATTCTTTTCAGCTCGGATTGTTATATACAAAACACCTCTTTCATCATTAAATCTTTTCCCTAAGACTTCGCAATTTTCCCCAGTATTGCGTTTAATTTGAATTAATTTACCACAAACAATATATATATACAACTTTCCAGTCCTATACAATAAAAAAAAAAATTCCGAATTTTAGAAACTGGCTTGTAATTGGTCATAATATAATTTACTCTTTTTTATTCATGTAAAAACTCAGTTTCATAGCTGGTAGAAAAATTATTCAAATTTAGAACACAGCCAAAAATTATATAACAATAAATATAATATGTGATTGAAGTTTTGATAATAAAAATAAATTGTTCCCTTAGTTTCTCGATGATTCATGGTTTTCTACAAATATGAAGAAACTTACATTTAAGTTAATTTGACCAAATATTCAATTGATTAATGTATATTTAAGACTTTCAGTTAATTTGACCAAATATTCAATTGATTAATGTATATTTAAGACTTTCAGTTAATTTGATCAAATATTCAATTGATTAATGTATATTTAAGACTTTCAGTTAATTTGACCAAATATTCAATTGATTAATGTATATTTAAGACTTTCAGTTAATTTGACCAAATATTCAATTGATTAATGTATATTTAAGACTTTCAGTTAATTTGACCAAATATTCAATTGATTAATGTATATTTAAGACTTTCAGTTAATTTGACCAAATATTCAATTGATTAATGTATATTTAAGACTTTCAGTTAATTTGACCAAATATTCAATTGATTAATGTATATTTAAGACTTTCAGTTAATTTGACCAAATATTCAATTGATTAATGTATATTTAAGACTTTGGTTGGATACCAATCTTTCCATATATTGAAGTGACATTGTCTCCGAACTTTTATTTGAAAGAAAAATAATTATCTTCTTTGCGATTGTAAATAAATAATTACATAATTGTACGGACTTACATAGAACTTACTTTCATTAAATATATAAATAAAATAATATACTTTTACAGTCTTACCTACAAATTGTTTTAGTTAAGATAGGAATAAATGAATATACTTGTACAGTCTTATTTACAAAATATTTTAGTAAAGATATGAAAAAAGAATATACTTGTGCATTCTTACCTACAACTTGTTTTAGTTAAGATAGGAATAAAATAATACACTTGTACAGTCTTACCTACAACTTGTTTTGTTAAGATAGGAATAAAACAATATACTTGTACAGACTTACCTACAACGTATGTTAGTATAAATATTTTAACCGTAGGTGTTATAGTGGTTACTAGTAAACATATTTTATTCCTAGGTGTTATCGCTTATGATACTCTAGTGATTTTGTATCAATGAGAGCATGTGTTTGATAGTCTAATTATTTTGAACCAATTAAGAAAGCACGCGATGGATTGTCTAATGATTTTGTACAAATGAGAGCACATGTTTGATAGCTAAATAAGCTTTATATCAAGGAAAGCGTGCCACATTGCCCTGCCTACTATTGCGCTAGTCAACGGAACAAAGAAATGGTTAGAAGCCATGCATATATATTGCACGTGAATAGTTGCACGTGGACGTTGATAGTTTTGTTCAAGAACAGAGGATCCTTATAGGCGTTGTAAATCTCACCGCGTTGACAGACGGCCGCGGGACATTGTCTGCTAAGTTGAATAGAACTGGGTGAATTCGACATCCAATCGGAATTGAGAGAGGATTTGGTCACCATTTCAATCTGAATTTAATTTAGTATTTCGAGCTAGGAAATTAGTAATTGCCCAAACATCTTGCTAAAAAATCTTCATGGAAGCTAATTTGGCCGTGAAACTTAGGAAATCTACGGAAGACAAAGCTTCGTAAATGTTTGTAACGTTTTTAATCGATTGTGCAGAATATTACGGCATTGTGATTGTAATTATATGCAGTGTGTATACTTCATTACTAGAATATATAGTACGTACAATTACCTTTGTAGTTTTCAATGTACTTGCATATTTGAGAAATGAGCTTTGATTATGTAAAACAATTATATAGCTTGCTAGCTCTAGGTCAGAATTAAAAATGCAATTCGCTATTTGGTTACTTCGTATTAAAATAGTGCATTTATTTAGGTAATGTTATAGGGTTTGCAAATTGAATTGTAACTTTGGATAATGGTTGCACTGTGTAATATTAGTTGATATGTATATAAGGTTATATCAGGGCATGGTTATTTGAATATTTGTGTAGCTTTTGTAGGAGTGTAATGTACAGAAATGCATCTGATTATTGTGATATTGTTCATATAATGAGATTAAGAATATCTATTCTGATCTGACGCAATTTATTGATGTCTGTATGATAAGTATTTGATAACATGCTTTTATTACGACGTTGTTTACCATATAAGAACGTATGGGTATTTCGATGTGCACGAATGCGTGACCAAAAATGTATCTTTTTTCTGATAATTGATTATTGGTTAGTGTGAGACGAGATGATTAACGTCATTGTGTTTCCACTTGAAGCGTTTAGAGGACAGCCTTCAGGTATAATTTAGTCCCGAGTCTCTAGAAGGGAGGCTGAATAAATACTAGCAGAGAAGTTGATTGTGAATCGAATGCTAGTGGGAAAAGGAGTATAGAAGTAAAAATTGGAGGAGGAGAAGGAGTTAGGAGGGAAGTCGGAAGGAGAGAAAGAAATGGCGGGACAGGAGGGATACAGATGAGTTGAAAACAAGGACAGCTGGAAAAGTTCACACTATATATCAAATTATGCAATATGCAATCAACAGGTCGAGAGGAATAAGAGTGATTGGGGAATTATTATCACTTGACTATTGAAGTGTATTAAATTGTTATTCTCTTGAATTTCACATTTTTGTCTACTCAGCAATTTAAATGTTGGCATTGCTGATTGGGGGCTGGCCATTACCTTTCTATATCACTAATGTCACGTCCTACACAGTCGAGCCTGTGTCGGACTTCCATAGTAATTTAAATAATATTGGGAGCACCCCACCCAAGAGCGTGATTTACGCTACGACAAGAGATTGTATTAGTTTCACTGCTTGGCTGGGTTTATTAGCGGCACTTTCTATCGGGGTCCCATAATATAAAAAGTAAAACATTATGGACAAGATCATCTACAATCAACCACATAGACTGACAACGTTCGTTTTGACTTAAACGTTGATATGAGAGAATATTTGCCAGAGGTTTCTCATGGTCCGGTGGTCTTTTAACCACTAAATATACTGGCCGCCATGCGTAACATATCTTGAGCTGAAACATGGCGTTAAATCCAACATCATTTTTGCGTTTGTGTTTTTCCATACATTGGAGGAATCTACGAGGATAGCAACCATGATACCGAAAGAGGTACAGTAGTAGATAATTTCGTATACGGGCACTTTACGTTTTTTAATATTCTCTGTACAAGATGAATGCTTGTATTTGCGTTAATGGTTAGTTTTCTTTGACCAATAATTAAACTAAAATAGATCGAGAACCAGACTTCTTCTACTGTGAGTTGGTAGTTTCACATTCTGACACATGCTGTTTTATGACACGAAATCATGTTTTGTGTTATGTATATGCTGTTAGGTTTTGTGAAAGAGATCCGTAGAACCCGACATAGTTCAGGCTGCGTTTAGCCAGTCAGCTGGCTTAATGTTATTCCCCTTTCAATCATAGATAGAAAAATATAGGCTTATGAAATCTTCATTTTTAATTTAGTTTGTTGATGAATACACGGGTATGTATTGTAGTAACATACATTTATATCGCAAAATCCTTGAAGTTATCAGCTCATAAGGTGTTTTTATACTTTATATACCTTCAAAAAGAAGAGTATTGCTCGGAGACAGCTTGAAACGTAGCCAAGCAGGAATTGTGTTTATCTGTGTTATCTTGTCGGAAATTTTGATCATATTGCCAAAGTACACGGCCACATTCTGGCAAGCCAAATTTTATGAGTAACAGATTCCGTTACGGTTGATCTGATTTCAAACGAGCCACATAACCGACCGGGAAACGTCTTCCAAAACACACATTTGATATAGATTAATTCCGAGTATCAGTTGTATTATCATAGCAAATCGTTGTACCTGAAAATCGTTGTACCTGAAAAAGCAATATAGTCATGCTTATTTGATAGATTTTCTTAGTGGCAAGTTAAGAATATATTTGTAAAAGTTTTAATTTTACTTATTCGATAATATGCCTTGGTCTTGCATGAACATCCGATAAAGTTGCTGATATCTGACATGAACGTTTGGTACAGTGGCATAGGTCTGACATTAACATGTGGTGTAGTGGTAGTTGTTGTTGTAGTGTTTAACGCCATTTTTTCAGCACACGATAGGCTATACATGGCGGCCAGTAATATTGGTGGTGGAAGAACCCGGGAAAACCCCTGGAAAGAACCACCGACCCACGAGGAAGCTACTGGCAAGCAAGCTTTCTCACATAACTACATTAGCCGAATCTTTGACTCGAACCCACGCAGACAGAGGTGAGATGGCAGTGATACGTAACGGAAAGCGCTTTAGAGCACTCGGAAACTCGGGGCCCCGCTGTGGTGCAGTGGTATAGGTCTGAATTGAGCACCTGGTGCAATGGCATAGGTCTGACATGAACATGAGGCGCAGTGGCATAGGTCTGACATTAACACGTGGTACAGTGGCATAGGTCTGACATGAACACGTGGTACAGTGGCATATGTCTGACATGAACACGTGGTACAGTGGCATAGGTCTGACATGAACATGTGTTATAGTGGCATAGGTCTGACATGAACACGTGGTACAGTGGCATAGGTCTGACATTAACATGTGGTACAGTGGCATAGGTCTAACGTGAAGACGTGGTACAGAGGCATGTTTGTCTTTTCTAAACGTAACACATGTATGACTAACACATACGGGAGATGGTATGGACTATGTATCCTAATAATCTACCTTCCGTGTTCATTTTTTTCCCTTCCCTTTATTGAGCCCAAAGTATTATTCGCACAAAAGTGATAGAACTGAATGACAGATAAAAACGAAAGGTAGGGTCTAGATAGAGCAGAGGTACAGCGGCTTTTTTCGTATTTTCGGTCCAGGGCTCGTTATCCGGTTTAACACTACGAGGTAGGTGGTTTCTTGTGTCCGCCTCCTGTATCGCTATATACCGACATCGGTGTCTATCAAAACGCGTACACTAGGTTTCCAATCATTCTATACAGAGCTTGATCTGAACAACATATCGAGAAAAATATGTTATATAGTTATCGAAGAACATATGACGCTCTTTTTGATAGTCAATTAATTTTGATATGTGTGGTAGGGCGAATGTTGAAATTGTTTCAAATAACGAATATTAATTTCTTGTTTCTTGATAATATGACGACATTTTAGAGTTTCAAAAAGATGCACATCATTTCCATTCTTTTTCGCCCTATAAAAAAGGAACCTCTACTCTCCTTTGACCTATATAAACAGTGATAAAGATACATTTGACATGTAAACTTGAAATCCAGGATGTCCGCTGACTAGCATTGATGTTATCTGCGATGACTTTATCACGTAGAATCAAAAACTGCTTTCCACGCTGCTCAAATGATCCTCAAATTTCTTGTACGTAAACCGTATATAAGAAATCATATCTATTTCTTAGGTTAAACATTCTTGCAAACATGATATCATTCCAAGGAAACGCAAATGACGTCACGTCTGCATATAAGGAAATGTAAATCAGATAACATAGTCAGGGGTCATGTATGACAAGTCCGAATTCATAACATGCTCCTCTCAGATACGTATCGGTTGTCTGCATGGAAACGAGAGAGAGAGAGAGAGAGAGAGAGAGAGAGAGAGAGAGAGAGAGAGAGAGAGAGAGAGAGAGAGAGAGAGAGAGAATTAAATTGTTTTTTAACCTTATTTCTTTTATTTCGCTTTTAACATACATTTTGATAGATTATGCATTACATTCTCTCGTTGCCACAAGTATAAATTCTCTTTAAATTATCCCCCTATACAATATCAAATCACTGATGTTTTTTTTTCTTCTTCAAAGGTTAAAAATTATTATTAACATTAAGGTTGGAATGAGTTGGGTTTTTTTTTGTAACTGACAAATTAAACGTATGCAATATAATTGTGGAGCCTGAGTTACAATTGTGTGTGTGTGTGTGTGTGCGCGCGCGCGCGCGCGTGTGTGTGTAAATATATGCACATTTTTTGAATATGAAAAGACGCAGAGAGGTCAATAAAAATAGGAAGACCATCGCTGACATACTGCAATAGCTATCGTTGCATATATACACGTAACTTGTTCACTGCAGGCCATCATGTGCGTTTCATACATTGGAATAACCTTCATTTCGTACGAACTGAGTTGGAATATTATAATGATGTCCATTACAAGCATGGACTCATTAGAGAACTTTCTTTAATTGAACTTGTATAAGTATTTCCATAAATTTATCTTGATCCTTTTGACTGGTTTTAATTTGCTTTGATTACCTTAGTGTGTTTGTTATCCGCAAAGAGTTGGCGATATGCTGTTTGGCTACGTGCAAATATTTCGAGATAGAGTTATAAAACAAACGAACCATGAGGTGAACAGATTGCATCGTACAATTTTCAAGTAATATTCACAACATGCGTAAAAGTCCATATCTAGTCAGTTTGATTTTTTTGAAGAAGAGAACGAGAATTGTATACAAGTAATTGCATTGATTATGAATTGCCTCGATGTATCATATTGCTGGTTAACAGTCAGAAAACACAGTTTAGACCACATGTCAGGCATGATTCAATTATCTAGTTCGGTAATCGACTGCAAATTTATTGGTTCTAATTAACCTCAATGAGTTTATTAAGATATCTGGTTTGATATAGGACTGCAGCTGTATTGTTCTAATTAACGTCAACGAGTGTATTTTGACAGCTGTATTAGTTCGCATTAACATCAACGAGCGTATTTTTACATCGATGCGTTCATATTTGGAGGACGTACAACTCGTTGTAGTTGATTTCAGCGTTTGCTAGTGATAAAAACATTTTTCAATTTAAATGAAATCCCGATACAGGAATTACTGGCATTGAGTTAAAGACATTTTTTTCTCTTACATCTTTGATAGACTGGCATGCGTCAATCAGTTTTTACTGCTTCTTAGCAAAACTAAGTGAATAAACGAGTCATTTAAAATAAACCCTCGAATAACTTGAAATATGTACTGTCAAAAAAAGAACCCACTGGAATATGCATTATGTCGATATTCGATCCAACAGGTATGGTAGAAAGTCGATATTCGATCCAGCAGGTATGCTAGAATGTCGATATTCAACAAAGCAGGTATAACCTATGGACATCAAGGTAAAGATTTCTAGGTCTACTAATTCCGGTTGCATGTCTTGAAAAACATGTACAGTTGTGGCAATTGAACATGAATCACATTTAGAAATATATAATTCATATAATATATAATTCATAGAAATGTTACGTTTAAATTGAAAGTGATGGTTTAGTAATGTCCTTGTGTGCTGATGCGCTGTTTCGTATGACATACGATGGCTGATTATTGTATTTGTGTTTTGCTCATGTTGTGTTAAATGGCATATGCTAGTTTAGTAATAATTTATGTGCTGTTTGTGTTGTGTCATGTGACAAATTAAAGCTTAGTAATATTTTTGGGTTCTGCATGTGCTGTGTCAAATGGCAAGTGATAGCTTAGTAATGTTTCTGTGTGCTGTTTGTGTATTGTTAAATGACACGTTATAGTTTAGTAATGTTTATATGTGCTGTTTGTGTTGTGTTAAAAGGCATGTGATAGTTTAGTAATGTTTAAATGTGTGCTGTTTGTGTAGTGTTAAATGACACGTGATAGTTTAGTAATATTTATGTGTACTGTTTGTGTTGTGTTAAATGACATGTGATACTTTAGTACTGTTTATGAGTGCTGTTTGTGCTGTCTCAAAAGGCATGTGATAGTTTAGTAATGTTTCTGGGTGCTGTTTGTGTATTGTGCGTTACCTGGGGTGAATAAGTGTTTTTTTCAAGGTAAGTGACTACGAATCACTTGAAGTCAGGAACATTAGAATCACGGGGTGCACGGGAATTTTGCCGTGAATTCTGCTCACCTATTTGAGGATATAAAAGGCAGAATAATTCTGATAAGATTACGAGTCCAAAAGTATCTTATCACAGGAGAGATAGCTCGTCATTCTTTCTCCAGCCAAAGGGGTGAGTGTTAAATTTATATTTCGTTTTATTGTGAATTTTATTCAGTTTATCATTTCATGTAATGATGCCTTTATTACAATGCAGATTTAAAACGTGGAATATTTGGAATTACTAGTCACTATTAGACTTTAAATGCAATAGCGTAATCTAAGTTTTAGATTGTTTTAGAAACAACTATTATTAGTTTGGTTTCTTTATTGTAGCTGATTTGTAGCGGAACGTCTCTGATTTGTAGCGGAACGTCTCTGAATTGTAGCTGAACGTCTCTGAACGTCTCTGAATGTCTCTGAATTGTAGCTGAATGTGATTGATTGTGCCGTGATTATGCTGTTTAATTGTGCAATCAAACTGAGGTATCTGACTGTCTGTCTGTCGGATTGTATGTCCGTCTACGTCTGTCGAGATGTGTAAATATCCGGAAATCTAGAAGTCTAAATGTCCGAGTGTCGGAGCTGTCTAGAGGTGTAAACGTCCGGGTTGCATCTAAGTATTTGGGGACCGATGGTTCTAGTAGATGCTGTATGCTGTCTGTACGTATAACTGTGGTGGATCCGTGAAGGGCAAGTGACCGATAAAAGTATTGGTCAACCCTAGGTATTGGGAGAAACTGGGCGGCGATTCAGGAGTTGGTGAATCGTACGGTTGTACAGGGTCAAGACACATGTGTGTGTTGCAATTATACTTACAATTGAATACATTGTTATATTTACACATAGATACTTTGAATCACAGTAGTATTTCAAGGGATTATATGAATCTCAATAACAGTTAGCAACTTGATTAAATACATGTAGATGTTTGTGCTAGTTGTCGCAATCCATACGTGCGATAGTATAGTTTGATGTTTGTATTTGTTATCGCAATTTATACTTGCGTTAATACAACTTTTGTAAAGGTTCCATTTTATGTGAAACATTTGTGTAGTCCAGGAAATTCCTTGGATCTGTGTTTAGTCCAGGAGATTCCTTGGTTCTGTGTTTATTTTGTATTAATATTTAATTTATTGTTGAATTGTGAATAGTTGTGAAGCGAGATTGTGGGTTGAATGCATAAGTTATTGTGTTGATACAACATTATTTTTCATTAATAATTTATTTCATAAATTTACATTATCTTTCACATTTTGTGTTTGTGTTGTTCATTTAATCCACCATCCACTCGGTAACAATTCTGTTACACACGTGATAGTTTAGTAATGTTTATGTGTGCTGTTTGTGTAGTATTAAATGACACGTGATAGTTTAGTAATGTTTATGTGATTATGTGTGCTGCTTGTGCTGTGTTAAAAGGCATGTGATAATTTAATAATGTTTATGTGTGCTGTTTGTGTAGTATTAAATGACACGTGATAGTTTAGTAATGTTTATGTGTGCTGCTTGTACTGTGTCAAAAGGCATGTGATAATTTAGTAATGTTTATGTGTGCTGTTTGTGTAGTTTAAATGACACGTGATAGTTTGTTTGTGTTGTGTCAAAAGGCATGTGATAATTTAGTAATGTTTATGTGTGCTGTTTGTGTTGTGTCAAAAGGCATATGATAATTTAGTAATGTTTATGTGTGCTGTTTGTGTAGTGTTAAATGACACGTGATAGTTTAGTAATGTTTATGTGTGCTGTTTGTGTTGTGTTAAATGACACGTGATAGTTTAGTAATGTTTATGTGTGTTGTACTGTATCATAGGGCATATCATGATTTAAGATAATCTTTGGGTTCTGTTTGTATATTGATGGTTTAGTAATGCATGTGTTTTATTGGTGACGTATCAGATGTTTATACCGATAATGTAATGCAATGTGATGTTCCTGTTCTAAACAATCTTTAGAGATGAATAATAATAATAATAATAATAATAATAATAATAATAATAATAACAATAACAATAATAATACTAATAATAACAATAACAATAATAATACTAATAATAATAATAATAACAATAATAATAATAATAATAATAATAATAACAATAATAACAATAACAATAATAATAATAATAACAATAATAATAATAATAACAATAACAATAACAATAATAATAACAATAACAATAATAATAATAATAATAACAATAATGAGGACTTTGCATAGCGCCTAATCTTTAGAAGCTCTAAGCGCCTTACAACATCTATACTTATATAACTACACTACAGAAAAACAAGAAACATGAAATTGGAAAACATTAAAACATGCTGAAAACATATAAGTTGCAAAGCATTATTAGGTCTCAAAGTTTGTTTCTGCAGTCGAAAAAGGTGAGTTTTGAGAGCACTCTTAAAAGGGACCACTGTATCTTTGTGTCTAATTTTAATGGGAAAGTCGTTCCACATCGCTGGGCTCTGGTATGCAAAAGAACGTTGTCCATATGACTTTGTTTTCATAGTGGGAACAGTGAGTATACCATTGTCAGAAGAGCAGCGTAAGTATCTTGCTGGTGTATACACTGTTATGTATATTTGATATAAGTCATTTATATATTTTTTTTTGTTTGTTTGCTAGATTTAAATTTGGCATTTTAAGTTTTAAGATTCGTTCATTGAAAGGGGGGGGGGGTGACCTGTACTTTACAGAGTGAACACCAGGTGTTGACCTCATTTCTGACCTGGTTTCAGAGTTGTAAACAAGCTTTTAAAATGATTGGTTGGTTCCAAGGACAAAATGGAGTTTTGTATAAATATCTTTCTAATTTAGTTGGGTCATACGCTGTTTACGTGATTTCTTGAACGTAAAATTGTTCTGAGAGATTATAGAAAGTCGTGACCCCTTTCTTGTTTACGTAAAAACAGGTATATAAGCTATGTTTTGGAGCGAGTTATTCAGTAGAAAATTGGGTGTTAGAATATTAAGTTGTGGGTTTTTTTTGAGTTATTATAAATTGCCTTGTACTGGAAATTGTGTCAATTCGTTTGGATCAAGAGGAATTATTTTGTTATTTATCTGGAAACGAATATGTGCTTATAGAATTTTTATTAACAAGAACTGATTTCATCAAGTGACATCGTCTTCCATATTGGATACTTCGCTGGGATTCGAACTTAGAATTATTTGGACATTTTATTACCAGGACTTTTGCAATTTCTCTAGTGGATAGTATTTTGAATTATTTTGGATTAAGTTTGGAATTGATTCTTATTACCGCTAGTTTATTTTTCTTTTCTGAAAAATATTTGTACTCAATAAATTGTTTATTAAGTTTTACAAGCTTGTTATTTTCACTCTTTCTATATATGTGTTTATTCGAGCCTAAGCACGTAACAACACATTGGTGAGGCCGGATAAGTATGTTTAACTGGAGTCTGTCAGTGAAATGTAGGACAGAGAAGAATTTGTGTTTGATTCTGTATCGAATGGATAGCCGGTTTTAGGCTCCAGAGTAGTGGTGAGATGTGTTCTGATCGAGTACTCTAAAGATGATCCGTGCAGCTGTGTTTTGAACTTTTTGAAGTTTCTGGAATAGATATTGTGACGAACCAGACATAATTGAGTTACAATAGTCCAGTCTTGAAAGTGCCAATAAACACACAAGTGTTTTAGTATCATCAACCGAATGATATTTGTGACTGTTCATATGTTCATGACATGTTGGTGCAATGTGAGATTACTGTCTAGAGTAACACCTACGTTTGGTACTGACTGTGTGAATTTAATGTTGGTGTTGCTGATATTTATTGTCTGAGGTAAAGGATGTGAATGAGAAATCTTTGTGTTGTGATCAGAATGGCCTCAGTTTTATCATCATTTATCTGCAGCTTGTTACATGTCATCCATGATTTCATATCAGAAATGCACTTATCTACTCCATGGATGGCAGCATCAACTTCAGTTGGTTGGCTAGACCTGTATATTTTGGGTGTCATCAGCTTACAATTGGTGAGACACTGGATGATGATCTATGACACTTGAGAGCGTATGAGTGTATAGAATGAAGTGAACAGGTCCAAGAACAGACCCCTGTGGAAAACCCACAATATAGATCTACTGAGTTGGGGTTTATTCCATTTGCATATACAATTTGTGTCGTGTTGACTAAGTATGACTTCAACCACAGTAAGGCTGTAATGTGAATGTCAAATACACGATGGAGACGGTTACATAATATATCATGGTCTATTGTGTCAAATGCTGCAGACAAATCAAAGACGGCGAGGACTGCAATCTTTCCACTATCTAAAGCAGAGAGAATGCCATTAAATACTTTCAGAAGTGTAGATTCAATACGGTGGAAAGGGCGATATGCAGACTGTACATTGCTAAAATGACTGAATTAAAATGAGATACTAGTTGGGTTAGAACAACTTTTTCTATGATTTTTTTTTATATGAAGGGGAGATTAGAAACTGGGAGGTAGTTATTTAAATCGTTATAGTCAAGTGTTGATTTCTTCCGCAGAAGATTTACGATGTCAGTTTGGAAAAATGATGGGAATCCCCCGATGAAAGAGATATTAATAACATCAGTTAGTGAAGGCAATATTGGGTCTGAGCACTTTAGCAGCAGTGATGATGGAATTTGATCAAATTCACATGACTTTGGTGCACTCTTCATCACGATTGTCCGTACTAAATCCATATATACAATTTCAAATGCTCCTGATTGTTGTCGTTGAGATTTTGTATCATAACTGTATGGAGACGAGTCAATTGAAATTGTGTTGTCAAGCGAATCTCTAATGGTTTGTACTATGTCACCGAAGAAATTTGCAAATAGGCGCGGAAGGTCTACTGGAGAGAAGGTAGTTGGAAGTGGTGTACATTTGTTCGCTGACATTAGTTTGTTTGTTATCTCGAAGAGCTCTTTGCAGCTGGAACTCTCCGTGATCTTTGTACTGTAGTTGGATAATTTGGCTAAATGGACTATGTTTTTTTATGTTATTCTTAGTGGCTTAACAGATTTGTTTATGAATGGTGAGTCTGGTGGAAAGCCAAAGCCTCTCTGCTTTACGGCCATGTCTTTTAGCAGTGCAAAACTGATCCCTAACACTGCCATACCATGGAGAACACTTTTTTGTATTGGTACTCTGAATTTGGTGGCTGGGGAATGTTTTTCATGCAATAAACGCAGGAATTTATTGAGTTGTTCTGCTGTAGGATGTAAGTAAGTTGTTAGGTTTTCTTGGATGCCATGCTTTATTTTTGTTCTCTTTATTATACGGAGGATTCTCTTAGTAGTAAATAAAGGTGGAGGGTTAGGGACTAATACGTCGAGATGACATATAATGCAGAGGTGATATGATGCAAGTTCGTGGGATACAAGGGTGGATTGCAGAATATTATCATCAGGTCTATGAAGAAACCAGTCTAAAATGTGACCAAGTTTATGAGTGGATTGGTTAACTGATTCTTTAAGGTTGAAAACATGAATGGAATCTATGAGTTTTGACGTGTACGAGTTTTCAGGACAGTCAAAGCGAAAGTTGAAATTTTCAAGAATAATTAGGCTGCCACCTATTGAATTTCCATACTCCAGAAGATTCGGAAACTGCTCCAAAAAGAACGATCCAGTCAGCCTGTTTTTTCTGCTAGGAGGAGGGCGGTAGAGACAAAACAAAAGGACTGGTCTTTGTTCCAGTGTGAGTGTTGTTTGGACTAGTTAAAAAGATATGTGGTGGAAATTGAAGGTTGTGTTGGACTTAGTGGTATCTCTGGTACAGCTGACTCAACGGTTGACGATTTAAGATTACTTTGCACCTGGTTATCAATATTAACGGCTGATTTTTTAAATTGTTTATCTGTTACTGGCGAAAGGGAGATAACTGGAATTCTTCTTCCTGTTCTGCGCCAGCCAGGTTTGAAACAACGTTTCTTTTTTCGCTTTCGTTGACATTGAAATAATGATGAATGTAGTCCAAGTTCGTTTAGTCTTGAGCGCAATGTAGTATGAAAAGCCAAGGTATGGTCATTTAATGCAATTATTGAGGGTCCATCATAGCGTAAGCGGGTCGACTGGAAATCACGTGATGACGGTTTATTAAAAAAAACAAAGGACTTCTTAACAGTGGAACAAGACAGCTGAGAAAAATAATATTTTGTTTCGTTTCCAAAACAAGGAGATGAAGAAACACATACGAACTGAACAGCCAATACATGATGAAACACAATAATGTAGACGATGATAGAGAACAAGCACATATATCATGAAAAATAGCTCAAAACGGAAGAGCTGCGTCCAGCAGTTAAGCGATAGCGGCCATCTTTACGGAAGTTCAATTTAATATTATTATCTGAACAATTAACGACCATGATTGTTTGCTTCATTGCTTGTATATTTCGAGTTCTAGCTTGTGACTTTCCGATGAGGCTAACTGATTCATTAGTTTAATCCTCTTTGTTATCTGGAACCTCCTCCTCAAGGTGTTGCCACATAACAAGTCTATATTTCTAACGAATACTGGATACCAAATTCTCATTCAACACCAGATATAGAAATAAATATAAACGTAAAAAGGGTCTGTTAATTTTTACTTGTGATCGGTAGTAATGAATAATGAGGTTTATCATCAAAGATAAAAGTGAGGTTACGTCATCAATTGTTATAAATGATGAGGTTCATTTTCAAGGGTTATTATAATGAAGTTATCTTCAAGGGTTATGTATAGTGAAGTTCATCTTCAAGGATTATTAGTAGTGAGGTTTATCATTTAGGGTTATGAGTAGTAATAGACATCTTCATGGGTAATGAATAGTGAGGTGTATCAACTATGGTATAAATAGTGAGGTTATCTTTACGGGTCTAAAATAGTGAAGTTCATCTTGAAGGGTTATGAATAATTAAGTTCATCTTGAAGGGTTATGAATAATTAAGTTCATCTTGAAGGGTTATGAATAATTAAGTTCATCTTGAAGGGTTATAAATAATTAAGTTCATCTTGAAGGGTTATGGATAATTAAATTCATCTTGAAGGGTTATGAATAATTAGGTTCATCTTGAAGGGTTATAAATAATTAAGTTCATCTTGAAGGGTTATAAATAATTAAGTTCATCTTCAGGGGTTATGAATATTGAAATTCATCTTCAAGTGTTATAAATATTGAAGTTCATATTCAAGGGTTATGAAGCTATTTTCCACAAAAGAAAATAATCACTTAACGCTCCATTTTTAAACTCTGATTGTCTGAGTACAAAACATATGGTAACTGACCAACTATATCTAAACGCAGCAAAAGAAAACAACTTTTCATTTTAAGAAATAAATCAACTTTTGGCATCGATTATGCGAATAAAGAATGATTCATTCCTGTGTTATTTCACATTAGAAACGCTATCATGTTGTCATATATATCATGTTGTCATATATATATATATATATATATATATATATATATATATATATATATATATATATATATATATATATATATATATATATATATATATATATATCACTTTAGTGATGGATTATTTATTATGCAAATGGAACCTTAACATGGATTGCTCTTTTTCTCACTTACCCAAACCATCAATCTAGAGGTTCCTCTAACCGGAGCCTTGTATCCAATGGAGTCGCAATTTTGAACTACATTTTGGAAGTGTAACATTCATTAAGGAATGTCGATAGGAAACTTATAAAATCAGACAACAGAACATACTGTATATAGGCTGCATCTATGTAACCAATGACAACAAAACATATTGTATATAGGCTGCCTATATGTAACTAATGACAACAGAACATCCTGTATAAAGGCTGAATATATGTAACCAATGACAATATAACATGCTGTATATAGACTGCCAATATGTAACTAATAACAGCAGAGCAACAAATGACAACAAGTTTCAAGCTACGGACATGCTACGCTGAATTTGTCCTTTTCCTAACACTATTGCATTAAACAGATAATCTGATACCCATTCAAATATCTATTAATCGATCTATGTATCGATCTAAGTATATATGGATCGATGAATCCATGGATCGATTATCGTGATAGATTAAACTATCTTTCTGCCGATTTCAGTGGAAATAATAACACAAACATTGTTGGATGATCTTGGATGATGTTGTTATTACATCATATTAATACTGACAATTTTAGTAGTGTTGCATGATGTTGCAATGGTATCATAGAAACACGGACATTGTTAGAAGTGTTGGATGCTGTTGTAAGGGCATATTAGAAACAATGACATTGCTATCAGATTAAAATAAGATCTCCGTTGTTGATCATGAAGACCTGACAGCGGCCGCTTAGGAGTCAGGTTCTGGTAAAAAAAAATATTATTGCCATAATCGCTAATTTTATCCAACAATTAGAGGAAGTCTTATATCTGAATGTGTACTGAACGATTTGATTCACTTTCAGATTTTTTTAAAGCTTCAATTCCATTGGCTAATTCAAAGGCCACCGGTATGCAGTCGTCGACAGATCTTCACACAGGGTTGCGGAGACTCGATTTTAATCAAATTAACTGACACTCTTTTAAGTGTTTGAAGTTGTTGTAATGACAACATGGAAACACCGACACTGTTAGTAGACGATTTTGTAAATGTCATCATACAAGTTATCCTAAACAACACATTAAGTGCATCACATGATAAAGCACGTGCCTTTAATATAAGAAAGATTGCATGTCATCCCACAGGACTAGACTATACGTAATTTTACGTGTTATTTATGCTAAATCTGATAACATGGCCAGTAAGTCTGACACAACGATGATCTAGCTGGAACGAAATACGGCAATTTCTTTGATAGGAGGAGATTACAGAGGCCATAGATAAAAATTTATCATAATTAGCCACAGCGCGACCGTTTCAACTCGGAGAATATTTAGCATTGAGTCTGATTTCGCTTATATATATATATATATATATATATATATATATATATATATATATATATATATATATATATATATATATATATATATATATATTATCTGGATCCTTAGATACACTATATTCGGATGACAAACAGATGCAGCTTATATCAACAGTCTAAATAAAAGTCCAATTTATGTTGGCTTCCAATAATATTGCATTAATTAACGTCGCGACTGTCAGTTATAGATCCAATAAGTGAAAATTCCATTGGCACATGACCCAACAAAACACCAAAATAATTTACCTATCTAATGGTTTCATTACACTCCATATGCTGGGTCGGTCTAATATTCTGGCAATGTTTATCTATGTGAATAATAGTATTGTCCACCACATGTTCAATTGGTCAAGCATTTGGTCACATGTACGATGTGTATACGTAATGTCATCACTAATCGTGAAGTTTTAAAAAGCTATGATAGTTCACGCGATTTAACAAAAAAGGATTTATATTAATTAACGCGATTTAAAGAAGTTCTGTTAATTAACGCAGTTTATTAAAGAGATATGTTAATAGAATAGGTTAAAAAATAACTATGCTAATTAATGCAATTTATAAAAGCTGCTAATTAACGAGATTGAAGAAAGCTGTGTTAATTAACGCGATTTATTCAAGGATATTGAGAATTAAAGCGATTTTATAAGAGCTGTGTTAAATGACGCGTTTAGAAAAAGAGCTATGCTAAATATCGCGATTTAAAAGAGCGATGCTTATTAACGCAAATCAAAACATTGTTAATTGAAGCCATTAAAGAAAGGTATGTTAATCAACGCGATTCATTAAAAGACTATACCAATTAGCGCGATTTGATAAGATCTACGTTAATGAATACGAAAAAAAGCTATCTTAATTAACGTGATTTAAAAAGGAGCTATGTTAATTATCTGGTTCGCTCTCTTTTCTGTGCCTCTTCTACTGCCGAAAGCCTGATATCCAGTATATGTTTACTTTGCAGGTGCACGGTCCGTTAAATATCTTCCTTTAACTTCGCATGAATGAAGAGTTCCAGAGCACTTCCTGTTACACAGCAAGGATGAGGAATCCCAGAACACTCCCTGTTAGATAGCATGGATGAAGAGTCAAACAACACTTCCTGTTACATGGCACGGATGAACAGTTTGACAACACGAATGAAGGCAATATAGCAAGTATGTTACAATATGATAATACGTTATCGACGATAATCGATTGTAACTAATTACTTTCAATTAATTACCTGAAATTGTTTTGATTGATGTGTTTAACAACGAGGACATTTAAATTATATCTCTAGGTTTTGAACAAGTTAACTTCACTAAGCTGGATTTTCAGGACGGAGCATCAAACTTAATTCAGATACGGACTTCGATGTTCTCACAAGCTTAATTTTGAAATTCAAAGTAATCGACTCGTAACGATTTTTTTATATAGCCAAAGAAGGTCAATAAATGGAGGCAATTGCAGACATAGGGGCAATTACACATATAAGGGGAATTACACGCTTGGGGCAATGTACACACATGGGACAGTATCATGCCAACTGGCATTTACACATACTGGGCAATTACTCACATATGATAATTATATACCTAGGGTAAATTACACACATGGAGTAATTACACAATAAGGCAATTACACACATATGACAATTACTGACATAGGGCAATTACACACACATTGGGCAATTACTCGCATAGGGTAATTATACACATCGCGGAAACTACAGACATTTGACAATTACACACCAAAATGGTTAATGTCTGGTTCATTGCCAGCAATAAAGCTCTTTGTTTCATTAGCCTGTACCTGTAGATTGTGTTAAAATACAATTCTGGCCGTACACATTTTCTCTTTCAGACTGGTTAGAATCAGGGATTTTAAGATCTATGTTTTACAGCCTTTCGCTCTGCGTCGATGAGAAAAGGTAGTTGAAACCGACGGGGAAAGTATGACGTGAGTCGCAAAGGCAAGGAGGGAAATGAGTAACTGGTATCTGCATGCAACGTCGGTTCTGATAGCTTAGTGATAACTAGACCATCTTACATTCTGGAAAATTGGTTAGAATCCTAGTCTGGCTTTATACCTTTTTCTCTTTTAAAATATTTGGAATTGGCGATTTCAAGATCAATTGTCTCTTAAAGTTAGTGAAATATATCACAGATCTTGACTGTATAATCCAGGTGGAAGCAGGCATAGTTTGTTTTCCGGAGATCCGAGTTTAAGCCGCGGCCTAAACATGCACGCTTTTTCTGTGACACTTCATAATTGTTTAGCTAAAGTACAAACTGGTATCATTCTAACTGTTTTACTATATTTATATCTATCAAAATAATATTAGTCGTCCTTTATTGATAATTAAATCCCAAAAAAAACAGAATCGGTTTCTAAAAGGAAAAAAGTCTGTCTTGTATTTTGTAAGTTAAATGCCATTTCTCAGCACATGCTAGACTATAAATGGCAGACAGTATATTTGATCGAGGTCACTGAAAGCTACTGGCATACTTCATGGCTTACACACGTTGGCTGAGTTGGGACTCGAACCCACGCTGAGAGAGGAGAAATATCAGAGATCATTAGAATTCCTTAGACCACTCATCTCCGACCGCCTTACAATACAGTTTGGAAGCTGCGGTAGTTTAGCTGGTTGAGCGTGGGTGGGGATCATATTTCAAGGTTAGATTGGTGGATACCCACTCCTGTCAGCCGAGTGGGCTGTCTGTGTGTATCTTTGGGATATGACGTTAACTTCCATTTACATGACATTTGGATCATGTTGATATAGAAAAGTGAACTTTAGCAAATTGCAATTAGACTTCATTGTGTCCAGAAAAATGCTTATTGCCACTGTAATGGAATTTGGATCTAAAATTATTGACCTTTAATATAAAAATCTGTTTTCAATTATCTTTGATAAACTGATAATTGTCCATCACTTTTAATGTTTGTTCCTATCCAAAGTAAGTGACCCCTTTAAACCTCGAATATAAATTAATCATGAATATCGTGACATTTAATTTAGAAACCTGTACGTATTATCTTCTATTATAGACAGCACTGCACGAGTTATATTGATATACAAGAGTGCATGAGTTATATTGACATACGACACATAATGGTTTATATTGACATATGACACTACGTGGGTTTTACAGATATTCAACACAGAATGGTTATAGATATATGACACGGCGTGTGTTTTGCTGACATACGACACATAATGGGTTATACTTGTATTGATAAACAACGACATGGCGTGAGTTTTACAGAATGGGTAGTATTGATATACGACACAGCGTGGGCTTTACTGATACTAGACACTGCGCAACGATACATTATAAAGCTAATCCGTTCTTGGGCAAATAGCTTCTGTTGTAAGTTTAGAGAAAATATGGGAAGCGAACACGATTTACAAATACGTATTGCAAAATCTTTGCAAGTTATTAATATTAAGCCTGGAATTTATATTTGGTAGACAATATATTGAGCGTGGGGACCTTGTAGACAATACATGGATGGAGTGTGAGGGCCTTGTAGGCATTAACTTCAGTGCGAAGGTCTTGTATACATTAAATTGAGTGTGGGGGCCGTGTAGATAGAGTGCTAGGGTCTTGTAGACATTAAAGTGAGTTAGTGTATTGTTGACTTTTAATTAAGTGAAAGGGCATTGTAAACGTTAAGTAACGCGTGAGGGCATAGAAGACAGTAAATTGAGTGCCAGGGTCTTGTGTTCCTTTATTGTTAAGTTTTTGTCTGATATTTTATGATATACTGAGGTACAATCCATATCCTCTCTTCGTTCAATAACCAAACGGCTTCTAGGAATAATTGTATGTCAGGAAGATGTTCCGTAAACACTGGGCATTTTTGTTGTTGTTGCTTCATAGCTAATGTATGTACAGAACTAACAAGCAAACATCAGATTACATATCTATAGTGCTAATTATTAACGTTGTGCTAAATAGTAACCTTCAGCTTGTAGAATTAGAGGACTAACTGACAACCATTCAGATTACATCTATGGTGCTTACTAGCTCTTCCGATTATGTATCTATAGTACTAACCATACACCTCTTGATGACGTATCTATAGTGCTAACGACCAAACTCTTAATGATGTATTTATAGTGCTAACCACCAACCTCTTGATGATGTATTTATAGTGCTAACCACCAACCTCTTGATGATGTATTTATAGTGCTAACTAACAACCTCTTGATGATGTATTTATAGTGCTAACAACCCTTTGATGACACATTTATAGTGCTAACCACCTACCTCTTGATGATGTATTTATAGTGCTAATAACAACCTCTTGATGATGAATTTATAGTGCTAACAACCCTTTGATGACACATTTATAGTGCTAACTAACAACCTCTTGATGGCGTATTTATAGTGCTAACTAACAACCTCTTGATGGCGTATTTATAGCGCTAACTAACAACCTCTTGATGGCGTATTTATAGTGCTAACTAGCAACATTTTGATAACATATATAGAGTGCTAACTATCAACCTCTTGATGACGTATATATACAGTGCTAACCAGCAACCTTTTGATGACGTATATAACTAGTAACATTTTGATGACATATCTATAATGCTAACTTGCAAACGTGTTATTTACATAACTGGTAGTGTTATAGCACTTGCCTTCATCTCACAGAATATACACAAGTCCAGTATTTGTTATAAGAAATTGGGTTATATTGTGCACGAGGATGGTAAATGGAGATAAATACGATTTTTCCTGCTTTCTTACACCCTTATCATACGGGACTAAGGTCATGGCACATTTGCTTGCAGCAAAAGAGTCACAAAGCATTTTTCATACCGTAATATCATGATAAGCACCCTTCAGAACCTCCAATGGAATGACCACCACTAATAAACTGCTCATGATATGCTGTTTATACGGACAAGTAGCAAACTAACCAATCAAAACATTACTTACCACTTGTCATGCAATAGAACAACCCAGTTTGAACAGCAATCAGGGTATCTTCATTGATCAAAATGAACAAAGCTAACATGTATAACTGATTAAGGGTTGCCTAAATGGCTAAATATGTGTAAAATG
Organism: Unio pictorum; assembly: GCA_030141615.1. NCBI lineage: Eukaryota > Metazoa > Mollusca > Bivalvia > Unionida > Unionidae > Unio > Unio pictorum. The sequence continues at coordinate 6,841,420 of JARLTB010000017.1, read as the reverse complement.
AGAATAACACACTACTTGCAATTGCTGACTATTTCACTCATCAATCAACAATAATTATATACAATACTAAAATACCTACTTCTGCATAATTAAAACATGAATATATAAAATTATAAAATATGTCATCCTGTTACAGGAAACGTCTGTGTGTCAACAATTTTTATATAACATACACATATTGGAAAAGCTAACATGGAGCTTCGTCCTCGTGCTAATGACGTCATCAATATACATACTGATTTAACATCATGGTCAAATAGGAATAATAACAATACACAGTTTAAGCTTTCAACAAAATAGAAACATTCGCATTATGCAGAGTTTCATCTGACATTGAAATCAATCGTGTTGCATAAGCTAGATATTATTATTCATTTGAAATGATTTCATGAAAACTCTTCTTAAAACATAGACTGGATATCTATGTAGTCCATTTGTCATCCGGGCCAGTTTTCAAAATGGGATGAAAATAATCACTATGCTTTGAATTGTGAATGAAAAATGTCTCGTGTTAGCCATGTATCCAGTTCTTCACCAGGTTGAATAAATCACGTGTCGATTAAATATCAATTTCTACACCAGGTCGAATAAATATGTTTGCAAAATGGAGCAGAACATAAATTTACACAACTAGCATTCATATACAAGTACTAGAGATCATGTTCGTTAATATTTTGTTTACAAATCTTTAAAAAAAAAAATCCTTCTGGTTAGAAGTCATAAAAGAACAGCTGCCGTTAAATATGTATATGCTCGTTTTCATAATACAACAAGTTTAGAAAAAGGTCCGACAAGAGGAGAACAGCAATAATTACAAACAAACGCCTTATCGGTTATACCGTTACAAAGTTTCTTTCTAAATGAAATTCCTGTTAATCACACTAGTCTAACATATTTGTTATGTAGATCTTTCTCCATTCCATTCGACAAAAAACACGGATATAATTGACGTAGATTATTCATCCAGATCCAGTTGAAGAACATTGATATTAATAACGTAGATGTTCCACGAGGTCCACATTCAAGAATATGTATATTATTGACGTAGATCATACTCCAGATCTCAACTGAATAGCGTGGATATTATAGACGTTGATCATATTCCAGATCTCAACTGAATAGCGTGGATATTATAGACGTTGATCATATTCCAGATCTCAACTGAATAGCGTGGATATTATAGACGTACATCGTAGACCATATCTCCATTGAATAGCATGGATATTATTGATGTAGATCGAAAAGCAGGTCTCCATTGAATAGCATGGATATCATTGACGTAGACCATAAATCAGATCTCAGTTGAATAGCATGGATATTATCGACGTAGATCGTATACCGGATCTTTGTTGCATAACATTAATATTATGGACGAAAATCGTAGACCAGATCTCCATATAATAACATGGATGTTATTGACGTTGATCATATACCATGTATCTGTTGAATAACATGGGTTGAATAACATGGAATTGTTGACGTAGATCGTAGATCAGACCTCCATTCAATAACACGGATATTACAGATGTAGACAGTGTACCAGATCTCTGTTGAATAACATGGATATTATTGACGTAGATCATAGACCATATCTCTTGTGTAGATTACATATAGTATGGATATATATGTCTGTTGAGGAATACAGAAAAATATACATAAAATTGCAATTTAAATTCAGTGGATTTGTGAATTGGTAAAATTCGTAATACCAGTGTGTAAACAGAACTTACGTTAACCTGATTATCAACCAATATTAATCTCATTCCCTATGTATGTATGTATGTATGTATGTATGTATGTATGTATGTATGTATGTATGTATGTATGTATGTATGTATGTATGTATGTATGTATGTATGTATGTATGTATGTATGTGTATATATATATATATATATATATATATATATATATATATATATATATATATATATATATATATATATATATATATATATATATATATATATATATATATATATATGAATTATGGATGAATGATTTATCGTTTGATCGAGATATCGTTCAATTTGTATGACTATTGCCGCATATAAACATCCGACTTATGTTGTATAATTTAATTACATCATGCAACGGCTTTACAAGCATGTGACTTAAATCGTGTCGTAGTTCCGACTGGGTTCTGCTTATCCTCCCAAAAGATCATGAAATGCATAACTCTTATCTTGTTATTGATGCTGAGTTGGTTAGGTCGTTATGGTTAGTCTGATAAAATGTCTGCTTCAGCAAAACGTGGTATTTTAATTGGATTGGAAAGAAACATAAAGACCGTACATTCTCATCTATGGTAAGGAATAGCAACGTGATCTTCATATCTGAAAGCCGCATGACGGAAGAGTTGTTAGGTCTGAGTTTCATTTCGCTTACATAATCATTTCTTTCTTTCATCTTTATATAAAGCATAACTTATTCGTTTTCACTAATGATCATATAATATTAGCAGGCTCTGGTTAAGAGGATGTGAGACTGAGAAAAGATTGCGAGAGAAGACAATAACCTTAAATAGGCACTCTAGAGCTCTTGTTTGTAAACAACATAGCATTGCGTGCACTCGCAATAATATTTTGTTCAAACGCTTAAGTATTGAGTGCTAGCTTTATTAGTATTGCGTCCTCGTATTTTTTTCTTTGGATTTTAAATAATATTCATCTTTGCTAGTTAATGTAACGTATAGAAACTCATCAAGGACATTTACAGCAGTGGCACGCAAACGATTGGGCTCTTGTTTTCAAACAACATAGCATTGCGTGCACTCGCGATAATATTTTGTTCAAATGCTTAAGTATTGAGTGCTAGCTTAATTAGTATTACGTCCTCGTAGTATTTCTTTTTTCTTTGGATTTTATATAATATTCTTCCGTAGCTAGTTGTGTAACGTAAAGAAACTTATTAAGGACACTTACTACATCTCTTGCTGGATGGAATAAGAATACTATTCTAGAATAGTTATCTGTACCTGAAGGCTTTCTGGTATATTAAACTAAGTCGACGATAGTTTACACAGAGGTCAATTATAGAATGTTTTTATGTTTTGTTTCGGAAGGCTTTCTGGACCAGGAAACTAAACGATCGATAGGGTACTCATAGTTCATCTGGATGAGCAAAGAGTTGATGAGTCCAATTGCCTTATTCGTATAAAATATCGCGGCCTTAGTATGTTCGAGATATCGCGGCCTTAGTATGTTCGAGATATCGCGGCCTTAGTACGCGTTATATATCGTGGTGTTCATACGTGTTAGATATCGAGGCTCCTTATAATAATGAATGCGAACAGGTAAAATGTAACCTTTCTGACATACAGCACACTTAACAGCTACAATTTTAAGTTGTAAAAAATGCAACATTTCCCGAGTCTATATTTAACTTCGCAAATGCCATCTGCGAACACCTGCCATCTGCGAACACCCGTAAATTAGCTTCATGCAATAACTGGTATGACTTTTCTTCAATAGAAACATTAAAACCACAATGAAGAGATAAAATGTATATTATTCTGTCAGAATTAATATTGGAATATTAGGGGTTGTATCACTGTGCATTGGCATATTAGAAATGATATCACTATGCATGGCAATGCTTTCGAAAATATGTAATTTTTCCGTATAATTTGTTTTATATATGTGACAAAGTTAAGACTAAGTTAGATGAAGAGTTAATTGTAAGGTCCTATCTTTTATAGTTGTTTGACTACGTTTCTGAAAAATGCACAATTTACTTATTCCTCAAAATTATTTTAACTACCTTATGCATATATATTTGAGTCATTGTTGGGGGGGGGGGACCAAACATTATTTAGGAGCAGCTATGACTATGTCTGATACATTGAAAGGTACTAAATGTATGCAACGTTTGATCAGAGCTGCCACACTGTTAACTATTCCAAGGTTGCCATATCTATCTTTAGATAAATGAATATACTAGGGGTAAATTAAACATTCTAAAAAAGTTGATATTGTTCTTGGTTTCTTTGAGCTGTCAATAAATGAAACACAGATCGATTGATAAAATAATCCAGGGAGCTCGTAGGGTACTCTCTGAATGATGTCAGTGTAAACTTGCGTGCTGTTTAATGATTCACTTCTATATACATTACAACGTTTGCGGTGCTATCGCCGTTTTAGTGATATTGAATCCATAGAATACACAACATGTGATCAGAGACGAAGGAGTGATTTGCATCTCTTTAACCAGACAGAAGAAGATAATACAGTTTGATAAGGAAAATGCAAGAAAACCACAAAAACGATTCAAAAATGAAGGAGTGTAGGTGTTTTAAAATGGCGATAACTAGTGCAGCATGTTATTTGTACAATGATTTCTTGTAGAGATGGGAAAATACTAACATTAAAGAACAACCGAAAACAACTTAAACTCAAGTGCAGTCAACTCCAGATAATAAATGGATATTGTATTACAGTAGAAATCATATCAGCAAGATAAAACTCAATAGTTCCTAGAGAAATAATATAACCAGATACTGGTGCATTATGGGTTAATGATTTCGTGAGGCAATATGTTTCATGAATATAACTTTAACTAGGAAATATGAGGTAAGGTGAAATTCATGACAGAACATTTTCATGAGGTTAATATTATTTCTTTTACAGGTTTTGATGGTATAAAATGTAGTCAATATAAAAAAAAGTTTACAATAGTTAATTTCAAACATTAAAGTTAGCCGTTGATACCATAACAATTATGCAGATTTGTAGATTACATTCAGCGAGAGATGACCATAGGTAAGTATATTAACCCTGATTTCAGGATGGTTAAAACAATGCGGCAAGAATTAAAACAAATTACGTACTTAACGTACATCAATACATACATTTTGTTTGACTATTATCCGGTTCAATTTGAAGATCCGGTAAATATTACAATCTCAGTCATGACAATACAAACACATTGAGATGGAAGTTATGGAGAACACAGTTAGATATAAAAGAAGAAATTGAGGTGGAAGTTATGGAGAACACAGTTAGATATAAAAGAACACATTGAGATGGAAGTTATGGAAAACACAGTTAGATATAAAAGAACACATTGAGATGGAAGTTATGGAGAACACAGTTAGATATAAAAGAACACATTGAGATGGAAGTTATGGAGAACACAGTTAGATATAAAAGAAGAAATTGAGATGGAAGTTATGGAGAACACAGTTAGATATAAAAGAACACATTGAGATGGAAGTTACGGAGAACACAGTTAGATATAAAAGAACACATTGAGATGGAAGTTATGGAGAATACAGTTAGATATAAAAGAACACATTGAGATGGAAGTTATGGAGAACACAGTTAGATATAAAAGAACACATTGAGATGGAAGTTATGGAGAACACAGTTAGATATAAAAGAACAAATTGAGATGGAAGTTATGGAGAACACAGTTAGATATAAAAGAAAAAATTGAGATGGAAGTTATGAAAGTACCAACTTGAGGAGTGTCAAAATCAACAAAATATAGAAATCCTAAAATGAACCAACTTAAAGAGCAACGAAATGTTACACAAATAAGAGTGGCGAAATGTTACACATATAAGAGTGGCGAAATGTTACACATATAATAGTGGCAAAAGGTTACACATATAAGAGTGGCAAAATGTTACACATATAAGAGTGGCCAAAAGTTACACATATAAGAGTGGCGAAATGTTACAATTATAGGAGTGGCGAAATGTTACAATTATAGGAGTGGCGAAATGTTACACATATAATAGTGGCCAAAAGTTACACATATAAGAGTGGCCAAAAGTTACACATATAAGAGTGGCCAAAACTTACACATATAAGAGTGACGAAAGGTTACACATATACGAGTGGCGAAATGTTACACATTTAATAGTGGCGAAAAGTTACACATTTAATAGTGGCGAAAAGTTACACATATAAGAGTGGCGAAATGTTACAATTATAGGAGTGGCGAAATGTTACACATATAAGAGTGGCGAAATGTTACACATATAATAGTGGCGAAAAGTTACTTATATAAAAGTGGCGAAATGTTACAATTATAGGAGTGGCAAAATGTTACACATATAATAGTGGCAAAATGTTACACATATAAGAGTGGCAAAATGTTACACATATAAGAGTGACGAAATGTTACACATATAAGAGTGGCGAAATGTTCCACATTTAATAGTGACGAAAAGTTGCACATATAAGAGTGGCGAAATGTTACAATTATAGGAGTGGCAAAATGTTACACAAATAAGAGTGGCGAAATGTTACACATATAAGAGTGGCGAAATGTTACACATATAATAGTGGCGAAAAGTTACAATTATAGGAGTGGCAAAATGTTACACATATAAGAGTGGCAAAATGTTACACATATAAGAGTGGCTAAATGTTACACATATAAGAGTGGCGAAAAGTTACACATATAAGAGTGGCGAAATGTTACACATATAATAGTGGCGAAAAGTTACAATTATGGGAGTGGCAAAATGTTACACATATAAGAGTGGCTAAATGTTACACATATAAGAGTGGCGAAAAGTTACACATATAAGAGTGGCGAAATGTTACACATATAATAGTGGCGAAAAGTTACAATTATGGGAGTGGCAAAATGTTACACATATAAGAGTGGCTAAATGTTACACATATAAGAGTGGCGAAAAGTTACACATATAAGTGTGGCGAAATGTTACACATATAATAGCGGCGCAAAGTTACAATTATAGGAGTGGCAAAATGTTACACATATAAGAGTGGCGAAATGTTACACATATAATAGTGGCGAAATGTTACAATTATAGGAGTGGCAAATTGTTACAATTATAGGAGTGGTGAACGAACCAGCCATAAGTGTGATAACATGAAACAACTGCAAGAATATCAAAATAAACCAATCTTTTCCTATTTGGAATGCTATTTGGAAAATATTGCTGTCTATCATAAATTTTAACATTATTTCAATCTAGCAAATAGGAAGGAAGGAAGTGATACCTTAAGATAACTATCTGACATAAACCGTTCCTTGAAATGATGAATGTTAGGTTTAAATGAGGTTCATAGTAATTTTATAATTAGGAGAAATAATGCGGATTTGAAAAGAATATTATGCAAAAGATAACAGTAAAACTCATGGTGATATTGGTGATCAGCTGGTGTGCTGGAAACATGTGAAGGGCGAACTTGGTCTGAAAACAATTCGGCAGGGTGCTGGAAACATGTGAAGGGCGAACTTGGGCTGAAAAGAATTCGGCAGGGTGAGGCGTTAGCTTCCTAAGGTTTGTAACTGTAACGTCGTCACATCTTGTGTACCAGCTTTCAACTGAAATCAGCTTAACCACGGATATTGCCGATAGACATCGGATTAATTCGTACACATGTGAAAAGTGGCCGGGTTTCTTAGTTCGAGGCAGATATTACATGGCTCATAATTGGTTTGAAACGTTGAAATGTTTCGGCGTTAATGGAAGACAGCGATGTTTAAGACCAATGTCTTCACTATATAATTCCTCCCTTTGAAAAGGTGAGATACCAAAATAACCTTTATAGTATTAATTAGTGTCATAACATGTGATGCTCTTTCTTACATCATTGCAAGAGTTTTCTGTCTCACAGTAAACATCTGTCAGTTATATACAGCCTCATTCAGATATACTTATTTTTTAGCTTGTTGTAGTAAATTAAATATATTAGGGTTCCAAAACTGTAAATCCACCAGAACATGGTTTGGTTAGTCCGAATTAAATTCTTTTTAATTGCCTAACACGAAATCGTGGTCAAATATTGTTAGCAAATGTTAGATCTTTATATTACATTTAAAACATTTTGCCTTTGTTCAGATGTATCTGGAAATGGTAGAATGTAAAATATGTAAATTTGATGAAACATTACCATCTAGTGTAGTGGAACGAGAATGTACAGAAGTTCCCAGGCTAGTTTCAACATCAAACCTAACGCGCTTTACGGGATGTCCCAACCAGTCACATTACCCTGACAACAGGCCGACCAGTCCTAATACTAACCTCTTAATCCTGAGCGTCAAGCGGGGCAGCTGTTAGTACCATTTTTGTAAGTCTTTGGTATGACTAAGCCGGGTATCGATCCCAAGACATCTGCTTCCGTGGCGGACGCTCTAACCACTAGGCCACCGGAGCGGTATCATGACGTTGATAAAGTCTGGTTTTGCAGTCGAACACGACATACATGTATACCGATTTGTTTACTTGAAGCTAGAATTCATTTCCAATTTTGAATGTTTTCGTTTGAACCATATATATTTTTCTTTATTTCCAATCTCGGAAATCCCATATAGTATAGTGACTTATTGCGTTTTTTAAGTGTATCAAATTGTTGTATAGCGAAGTTTCAAATTTTTCCCTTCATCTTTTGTCATTTGTTGAATGATCAATGTGAATTATCATGACATACATATTTAACTAATTCAGTTTCAAATGTTCTTAATTACAACATTATTATATTGTATAAAATTATCACATTTTTTTACGTTCTAGTAAATTGTCACATCTATTACATTCTGGTATTCTCCTAAGTAACATTTGAAGAAACCGTTATCTTCCAAGAGATAAAAACTTCATTCTGCCAAATGATGTTTTCTGTGTATGGTACTTCAAATGTGTCCTTGGAAATGGTTATCTTTTTATAGTGTTTCAAATGTATCCATTTAAATAGGTATCTTTTCATTGTGTTTCAATGTATTATTAGAAATGGTTATCTTTTTATTGTGTTTCCAATGTATCCTTAAAAATAATGTTACATTTTATTGTGTTTCCAATGTATCCTTAAAAATAATGTTACATTTTATTGTGTTTCCAATGTATCCTTAAAAATAATGTTACATTTTATTGTTTCCAATGTATCCTTAAAATTACTGTTACGTTTTTATTGTGTTTCAACTGTATCCTTAAAATTACTGTTACGTTTTTATTGTGTTTCATCTGTATCCTTAGAAGTTTCGAAATGGCTGTTACATTTTATTGTGTTTCCAATGTATCCTTAAAATTACTGTTACGTTTTTATTGTATTTCAACTGTATCCTTAGAAGTTTCGAAATGGCTGTTACATTTTATTGTGTTTCCAGTGTATCCTTAATATTACTGTTACGTTTTTATTGTTTTTCAACTGTATCCTTAGAAGTTTCGAAATGGCTGTTACATTTTATTGTGTTTCCAATGTGTCCTTAAAAATGGCTGTTATTTTTTAAATTGTGTTTCCAATGTATCCTTTGATATAGTTGATCTTCTTTGAAACATTTATTTTAATGAAATAAAGTTTTCCTCTGATTCAAGTTAATTCAGCAATCAATAAGAAATCTTTTTTATGTCATAAGTATACAATTTTATTATTCTTTCTTAGGGTATTAGAAATCCATCAATGCGGTCGTAAAAATTAACCCATACGGTCTTAAAAATCCATCTATATGGTCTTACAAATCCATCCATACGGTCATAAAATCATTCACGCGGTCTTAAAAGTCCATCTATGTGGTCTTTATAATCCATCAACGCGGTCGTAAAATTACATCCATACGGCTTCTAATTTTTCCTGGCTTTATTTATGTCCTCTACTTTAATTTAGGAAGGTAATCATTTGCAAATATTATGTTTTAAAAAACAACTTTTTAATATCTATTAAATTCACAAATCTGTTAAAGTCAGATGAATTGTATTGTATCATTTTCATCTGAGTGCATCCATACTGGAGGCTTTAAGGCACAGCTAAGCCATTGAACTTCTGTTACTTTCTTCTAAGTAAGTTTTCTCAGCCCAGGTATTTAGAGAACACATCTCTCACTATGTGTATTAGATCTCTCGATTCATGATTCATCTTCTTGCATTGAAGCAATATCTGCCTGCCTGTAGATAATCACGTGATTAACGCAAACCCTTCTGTATGGAAATCGTTTTCTGACTTGCTTGAGTAATATGTAGGTATCCATTCAATCCATGCTCTTTACTTTTATGTTTCTTACCTTTAATTTGTTCTGACAATTAATTAATATTTGTGTAAGCACATTCAGGATCGGTGTAAGATGCATTACATTCTGATCATTATCAGCCAATTAAACAATTGAAATAGAGAATGCTTCATTGCACGTTATTCAATTAACTTGCCCTTACATTGCACGTTATTCAATTAACTTGCCCTTACATTGCACGTTATTCAATTAACTTGCCCTTACATTGCACGTTGTTCAATTAACTTGCCCTTACATTGCACGTTGTTCAATTAACTTGCCCTTAGGAACATACAGGTATCTACAAACCCGAGTTCGTTTTCAACTGTTATCTATATCTCTTCATTAGTAAGCTTAAGAGCTATATTATCATTTTTGTTTCATCGTTGATCGGTGTTAATTGTATCTCTTCATCTGGATCGTTTGAAACCAGTGTCATGGTGAACAGCTGACGTTTTTTTTTTACATGAATAATCACGAATGAATAGTTGTATACCATTTTTGTATTGTTATAATAATAATAATAATAATAATAATAATAATAATAATAATAATAATAATAATAATAATGATGATGATGATGATGATGATGATGATGATGATGATGATGATGATGATGATGATGATGATAATAATAATAATAATAATAATAATAATAATAATAATAATAATAATAATAATAATGGCATTAGTTTTGTGTTGGATTGCTATATTTGCATAATCGCTACCACTTATATTTGGTCTTTTTCCCCATCTATATTTCTGACCTACACTGTATTTTTTTCTTCTTTAAACCTCATAGGTTTTGCATTACTAAGGTATTATGTTGCCTCACACCTGTTTTGCATTTGTATGGTGGTATGTTGTCACACACTCACTTTGCATTTATATTGTGTTATGTTGACACACACTCGCTTTGCATTTATGTGGTGTTATGTTTCCACAGACTAGCTATGCATTTCTATGGTGTTATGTTTCCACAAACTAGCTATGCGTGTCTGTGGTGTTATGTTTCCACAGACTAGCTTTGCATTTATGTGGTGTTATGTTTCCACAGACTAGCTTTGCATTTATATGATGTTATGTTTCCACAAACTAGCTTCGCATTTCTGTGTTATTATGTTTCCACAGACTAGCTTTGCATTTCCGTTGTGTTATGTTTCCACAGACTAGCTTTGCATTTCCGTTGTGTTATGTTTCCACAGACTAGCTTTGCATTTATGTGGTGTTATGTTTCCACAGACTAGCTTTGCATTTCTGTGGTGTTATGTTTCCACAGACTAGCTTTGCATTTCTGTGGTGCTATGTTTCCAGACTACCTTTGAATTTTTGTGATATTATGATTCCACAGACTAGCTTTGCAATCTTACTTAAATTAGTAGTAATGTAGGGAACTTCCAGGAACTAATGGAAACGGTGGAGGTCTCACGGGGGCCCAAAATTCATCAAACAGCATATTCATTGGGAAGAAGTAGCATTTTTAAGTTTTACTTTGGTGGGCTAAGGTAGAGTTTCTTCCTACTTCACTGCAATGAATCTTTACACACTTTGGTACAATGTGCTCATCTGTAAACTAGTACAACTCCCGATGAAACGTGTTTGACTAGTTTTGTTACTGCTCATTATAGGTCTAATTGGTAAATACAAGGTGTGTGCCTGATAAACTTGGGCCATGCCGGACATACGGACCTTTTTTTGACAAACACGACCCGTTCCTAAGAAACAAGGCATTTGCTTGACATACGGGGGCGATCCCGACACGCGGGGCATATGCTTGACATACGGGAGCGAGTCCGACAGACGAGGCATATGCTTGACATACGGGAGCGAGCCCGACAGACGAGGCATATGCTTGTCACAGAGAGCACCATGATACGTTTTTTAAAGGTACAATAACACATACGCAACCCTTATTTGATAATGATAAAGTATGAAATTTACAACAGAACAATCGTTGAACATTATGCATGTCTTCGTGTTTATTTTCGGGCATTGTGTTTATTTTCGGGCATTGTGTTTATTTTCGGGCATTGTGTTTATTTGCGGGTTTTATATTTATATCTGGGAATTATATATCTTTCTGGGGCATTATATTTCTCTCTGGGCATTATATTTATATTTGGGCATTATCTTCGGGCATTATATGTAAGGAATCAACTATCATGTAACATAATCTATGAGGTTATGATATTTTACCTGGGGAATTATTAACAGTCCAGCAAATTTCACATTGGCCTCCAGTCTTACCAGTCTATCTATCTAAAATGTCTCTAATGATTTTTACTATGAACTTTTAATCAGATTCAGCAGTATGGAAAACATTTAGTATCCATATTTTGTCCTTAATCTATTTAGGCAAGTCTGTATATGAACGTCATTTTAGCGGTTTTTATGTGCTGACTAAACATCCAAATATGAGGTCAATTTCTTTTGCTCTCCAAAATATAATATGTTAAATGTCAAATAAATTGTAAAGATATTATCCATTTCAACTCTGTTTAATGCATTTAGATACATTTTTCATATCAACTCTAATGTATTAAGATACATCATCCATATCGATTCTACTCAATCTATTCAGATACATTAGCTTAACAACTCTAATGAATTTAGATACATTATCCATTTCAACTCTCTCTAACCGCTCCAGTGGCCTAGTGGTTAGAGCGTCCGCCGCGGAAAGATTTACAAAAATGGCACTAACAGCTCTTCGCTTGGCTCTCGGCCTGGTGTCAGGATAATGTGACATAGCCAAATTCTCAATTTTAAAACAGAATCCATTGGCTTTGAATTCTTCATACAAATCTTGAATGCTACCTAAAATCTGTGCACATTCAAAGATTTTCGAAACGAACCTCCAAGATCCTCACTGATAATTCTTGTTCAATTCCTCCCAGTCATACATTTTAATTATTGTCTTGTGTCACGTTGTAGAATTAACCAGATTTCAACATGTGTATGTTAGACCCAGAGGCTATAATTTCGCGCGGTCAAAATATATGAAGATGTCCATTCAGATAATTGATATAGCCATAAACTAGTGACGCGCGCTTTATTTTTGCCAAAGCCAGTTACGCAACATTGTTCACAGGTAAGTGATGGAATTCTTTGTTTGGAACAAGGGATCATCAAAGAGGGTCGTAATCATCATTGACAAACGGTTGGTAGCGGCGGTGTCTGATCATTATGAACCGACATCCAATCGGAATCTCATGTTTAAATCTCTTATCTTGATATCTAAATGCCAGTATGATAGAATCATTTTGCGGGAAGTAAGGAAATAAGCTAATCCGCCGCCATTCGATATTGGCGGGAAAATTGTTATTCCGGGAATAACCAGGAACTTCGGTACATATTAGTTATTATTTGCTCGATTGTTGTAAAATATTACTGCAAAGTAAGTGTACTTTAATTATTGCAGTATGTATACTTAGTACGTAGAATTACCATTTGTAGTGTGATTCATTCGAGGTGTTTGATATACATGCATATTTAGAGATATGAGCAATGTCATGTAAAGAATTAATATTGTAATTCGCTATTGAGTTATGTCGTAGTAACCGCATGCATTTATTCATGTGATATTATAGATTTGCAAATGTTGAATTGAATTATAAACTTTGTACCATGATTGCGGTATGCAATATTATTTATAGGGATTTTGCCTAATTGTGTACACTTGGTAGGAGTATCAGGTGTAAGGATATATCAGCACATGAATAGGTGCATATCTGTGTACACTTGCATAGTGCAACGTACAGAAATGCGTCTGACTATATGATATTGTTTTGTATAATAAGGTTGAGAATTTATGAATGTGTATGTGGATTTCGATGGGCACGAATGCGTGATCAAAAACGGTAATGGCCTATCTGATGATATTAATGTTAGTGTGAGTTTACATAGCAAAAGGAATATGCTTTGCTAATGTCCTTGTATGTATTCTTTATAAGCTTTAAGGGACCAGAGGGAATTACTCAGTGCAGTGATATTTTGAATACGTTTCTCCGCCGGGATCAGATGTTACAATCATATGTCTGATTTGGATATGTAACGGCGAATACAGACCTCGTGTTTTAAGGAAATAATGACTCCAGAAAAATAAAATAAGTCAATATTCAGCGTTAACAGAGTACAGAAGACCTTGCTGGGGTTTTGAGGTAAAGTCAACATGGCATAATTTGGTGCAGGACAAAAGTGTAATCTGTTCACTGTTGTCTTTGATAAGAACATCACTCGCTGCGTATTTACTTATCTGCATTCCTCAGGCTATGTGGGAAATACCTACAGGGACTACGGTAATTATTTTTCAATACATACACAGGGAATACGGTGGTTATATCGTCAATACAAGCCCAGGGGGAGCCCCAAGTGGCGGAGAGGTCTAAACTTTTGTACGTATTGATCACTGCCATCTCACCTCTTTCTGGAAACATGAATTAAAATAATACACTAGATGTATGTTTACAATAACTGATTTATGATATATCAGTCATAATTAGTTTAAAAAAATAAGGAATGATACATTGGCCACACAGTCCAGAGAAGGATACGTCACACATTGTATGCATTCTTCCTGTGCATTTTGTACAACAATTAATCTATGATAGATATTATGTCTACCTACTTGGGGGTGGGGGTGGATAAGGACTTGTGGCAGCGATATTAGAGAGAGACTTTTTCAGAAATATTTGGCATTGCAAATAACGACGATGCCAACATAATTGTTGTCTTTCTTTTAAAAAATGCATGCGCACTTCAAGATCCACTCATTGTCAGCATACCATTCCAGCTTTCTGTTTACGTCTTCATCTAGTAATTAGACGAAAGAAGTGTTTTATGCCTTAGTGTACTCTCGGGCAGCATTAATAATTTGGAATGTGTCTAACGTAGAATTCACGATGTGCCTAATTCAAAATTACGATAATCAAGAGGGGAATAAACTCTAAGGTAATTCATTCGTTGATGAATGAGAGAGACAAATAGCAGTCAAACCTGGGTACTACTTTTTGTAGAGAGATAATCAAATTTGCACCATTCAAGAATACTTTCCTTAGTAAAAAGAACACGCCATTTTTTAAGTTATGCTTTTCGGTTTTAGTGATGGGTCAATCTCTGCCAATGCATACAATCGGAACACTGTAACTGCAAATGGTTAATTTATGTTTAGATAAGTATTTTTAAATAAAATTTTCTTTTCTTTTCAATATCCACAGGTGTTTGAATTTCTTAATAAAAGGGAAATATGCCAAGCCTAAGACGAGAACATCAATTCGCGTGAACACTATGGAGAAGGGTGGCAACACACACACACACACACACACACACACACACACACACACACACATATATATATATATATATATATATATATATATATATATATATATATATATATACACATACATACATACATATATATATATATATATATATATATATATATACATACATATATATATACATACATACATATATATATATATATATAATATATATATATATATATATATATATATATATATATATATATATATATATATATTACCACATCTGAAAAATTAACTTGTGTAACCACATCTCGAGAATTTCTTATGTAGCGACATCTTTAAAACCGCTCTTGTTCAACCACGTTTTACAAATTGCTCTCTTGTATGATAAAGCTGAGAATTGTTTTTCGACAGTCGAGTTTAAGCTATTGTTAGACAGTTGAGGCTGAGATGGTTCTCAAATATCATTAAAACATAACCAAATGAACAAAATAAGCACAAAAAAAACCAATACTACAAAAGGAAATTTACATATTTTCTGTCTGTCTCTTTGAAAAACAACAATACTACGTGAAAAGACATTAACAGATCTTCTGTCTTGTTATCAATGTAATGAGAGTGAAAAATACATATATGTTATGATATATATTATATTGATAAGTCCAGAGAGAGAGAGAGAGAGAGAGAGAGAGAGAGAGAGAGAGAGAGAGAGAGAGAGAGAGAGAGAGAGAGAGAGAGAGAGAGTATTTACGTCCGTGACGGCGTCATAGAGTTCTGGTCCATTCATGGGGTCATTCTATAAATATACTTTTAGAAATAGATCATGACAGGTACGATGGGTAAACGGGCACGATAAACAGCGCTCCAGTAACCATAATAGTAGAAATGATAGAGCTAGCATACGAACGTTGCTAGAATCCATACGTCTTCATCAAAATCGTGTTGTCTTTCAGTTTTTCTAAATAGACCGAAGAATTTATCTTTATAAACAGCTGTTCTTATGGTGTAGATTTATGATACGTGATGCCTTTTCATCTTGTGTTAATGACCTGGTTTCCTCGAGGGAAACCGTCATCAGCTAAATAAATCTTGAAACCTATTGCCGTCTTTCATCAACATGCTGATATATCTAAATTTCGAGTAATCGTCGAAAGGGTACATCGGATTATTTTTATTGTGTGGTCAAGTCGTTAAATTTATCTTTCCTTGTGACACGTAGCTATGGGACATGACACGTAGCTATGGGACATGACACGTAGCTATGGGACATGACGTGAACTTATGGCACATAAGACCTAATACAACAGTAACGCATACATATTCCGTCGACTGATGATGCGCGAAGGTTTTCTGTTCTTATTGACTGCCGGAAATATTTTATTTTTTGTTGACTAGAGAAAATGTTCTGTTTTAGTTTGACTTGAGGAAATGTTTTGTTTTATGTTTTATGTTGATCGGCGCAAATGTTCTGTTTTGTTTTGACCTACTAAATGTTTTGTTTTATGTTGACTGGTGAAAGTGTTCTGTTTTTTATTTTGACCTGTGGAAATGTCCTGTTCTATGTTGACCGGCACCAATATACTGTTGTATTTTGACTGGTGGGAAAAAGCCATATAATAATTGTAGGAAAGCTTCTGACAAAAAGCTACATATGGAATGACGACGAAGCCCCTTGTAGTAGATGGCATTGATTTACTACTTACAATTACTGTCAATTGAATGACGACCATTCCCATTATAGTAGATGACAGTGCTTCACTACTTTTAATTATTTACACTGAATGACGACCATTCCCATTATAGCAGATGACAGTGCTTCACTACTTTTAATTACTTACACTGAATGACGACCATTCCCATTATAGTAGATGACAGTGCTTCGCTACTTTTAATTACTTACACTGAAAGACGACCATTCCCATTATAGTAGATGACAGTGTTTCACTACTTACAATTACTTACACTGAATGACCATTCCCATTATAGTAGATGACAGTGCTTCACTACTTCTAATTAATTACACTGAATGACGACAATTCCCATTATAGCAGATGACAGTGCTTCACTACTTTTAATTACTTACACTGAATGACGACAATTCCTATTAAAGTAGATGACAGTGCTTCACTACTTACGATCACTGTAAAATGAAAGACAACCATTCTTCTTTTAGTAGATGACAGTGTTTCACATATTACATTTGCTGTAAATGGTATTAGGAATATATTCTATTAAAAATCAAGAATACAAAGTGAAAATGGGATAAAATAATTTACGGTATAGCGAATTAAATCCCCAAATGATATAATAATTACAGACACAAGAATTTACGGTATAGCGAATTAAATCCCAAAATGATACAATAATTACAGACACAAGTCCTAATAATTTAAAGCCCTGAAACAAATTTAGTACAAGCAGGGTCGTGCAGGAGATTTGGGTCCCCGAGCGGCATTCAGATTTTTTACCCCCTCCCCCAAAATAAATAAATAAATAAATAAATAAATAAATAGCCAATTACAAGATGTCCAGCTTTTTACAAGGTCATTTTTCTTGCACTTGTTTTTGCAAATTCCTCTTTGATGTCATGGAAACCACCTTTTTGACGCTATTTCACACTCAATGCTCAAAATAGCAAGATCATTAGTTCGTTTTAGTTAAGCGCAATAAATTCTTGATGAATTTCAATTTACGGAAAGAACGCTCACATGAGTCAACAGTTAATGGTATTGAAGAGAAAATATACAGCGCTATCACTACATTTCTGAAGAGTTCACCAAGCTTCAGTTTTGAAATCTTCGTCAACAAGTGAAATGGAGAACGAGGTTTCTCACCAAAATTTGCTTCATGAATGTGTTTCATTTGTTTCAGTTCTTCAGACAGTTCAGCTTCAGCTGCGTGAGATGTTAGTGTGAGTTCACATAGCTAAGGGAATATCCTATGCTAATGTCCTTGTATGTATACTTTAGAAGCTTTTAGGGACCAGAGGGAGTTACCCCAGTGCAGTTGGTACGAGTTTATAGGAGACAAAAGAGAAGGAAGAACGGAGGGAGATAAAGGAAAAGAGACGGAAGAATCATACAGATAAGTAGTAGCTCAGGACAGGAGGAAAATTTAACACACTAATTCAAAGGATGCAATTGGTCGTTAGTTGGTCGAGTTACTGAATAAACTGAATAAGGACAACCGTTTCAAACTGGTTCTGTAGAATATATATTTTTGAAATTTTTGACATGTTCGATTTAAAATTGAACTTAACCTTCCTGCTAGTCTTGTCTGAACCAACCTTTTCCATATCTATGTCGACTCGATCAAGTCGTTTCATACTGTCAGCAGAGAAGGCCTGTGGAAGTTAATGGCCATGTAGAGATGCCCGATAAAATTCATATCAATATGTGACATCTGAGACATTCCCAATAACCAATGGTGTTACCAATGGTTTTATTATGGCAGCCAGCGCAGCTTTCGGCGGATTGTATGCCGGTGTCTGGAATAGAACAGGCATCATTATGAAGACCAAACTAAAGGTATACTGTTCAGTTGTGCTCCCCACACTGTATGACACATGCGAGACGTGAAAGGTGTACCAACTCCATGCCAGGAAGCTGATCCAATTTCTCACCACATGACTCGGGGCAATTCTCAACATCAAGTCAAGAGTCCAGACAGTGAGGTACTCGCCCAAGCATGTCTCCCCAGCATCCATATCATCCTGATGCAGTCCGAGCTACGCTGGGCCGGACATGTTGTATGCATGCCAGACCACCAGCTGCCGAAGAGACTCTTCTATGGCGAGCTGCAGCAAGGACAACGATCTCACGGAGGTCAGAAGAAACACTTCTAAGACAATCTGAAAGCTGCATTGAAATCGTTGAACATGAACTCTGACTCCTGGGAGCAAACACCAAGCGATCGAGACACTTGGCATTCTTCTGTACAAAACGACTACAAGTTGTGCGAATCTAGCAGGACAGCAGCTGCAGAGTTGAAGAGGCAAGCCAGAAAAGCACGTGCTATCAACCCTCTTGGAGATGTCCCAATCATTCCCTGCCCCTCCTGACTTAGCCATTTGTTAAAATGTCATGTGTTTGGAACCACACAATGAAATATATCCGCTATTAACGTAGGAAAGAGAATATCTTCTATTTACCAGAGACGAACTGAAATGCCCTGATGTATTACTACGACCTTTAAAAAATAAATGGTTATTACATCGAAATTGATAATAATACAAAAATTAATTCTGACCTAAAATGTTCCATTCGTGTATAAACGAATAATTTACTGACTCGGAGCGCCCTGATTTTTTTGGGTGCTATTTGGGTATAGACTGATTTAGCATAAAACTCAGGTAAACCTTATCAGGTTTTTTTTTAGTTCAAAACAAAAATAACATACACGCATATGTGTGTGTGATTTGGATTTTAACGTAACTTTAAACAAATTCAGCAATCTCGCTACGATGTTTGCAGTGTGGCAGTTCATGGTGATGTCTAGCACTGGGGCATCATGCTGCAGACATGTAGCATGATGTCCCACCCAGTCTTATTATCCTGACACTAGACCTACCAATCCTAACACTAACCTCTTAATGCGAGCGCTATCTCTTAGTACCATTATTGCAATTTTCTGGTATGACTCATACACACGTCAAAGGTCACATGGACTGTGAGACGTTGGACAAATTCAGGGAAAAACAGTATTAAAGAAAGATAGATTTATGTAATAATAATAATAATAATAATAATAATAATAATAATAATAATAATAATAATAATAATAATATATTGTATTTCATGATCTGAGAAGTTTAACGCCGATTTACAATTGAAACTTCATTTTGCCAACTCGATGTGAAGTTATTTCAGTCCCAAAATCATTAAATTCAAAACTGTTATCCTAATATGAACACTTTAAAAAATTCTTAGGAATCATATAAACCAAGGCCGACTGCAAAGGTCACGTCATTAACTTAAATGGTCAAATACGCCACACATTAATCTGATTGGAGGGCATGAAAACATCAAGCGAGTGCATTGGTAATGTTGAGCTATCATGCACGCCATGATTGTTGATTGGTTTAGTTTATATCATGGCTGTTGAATTGTTTTAAAAAAATTAAGATGTAGTGAATCAGATTTTACGCAATGAAATTACAAACCAGATGTTCTATTCTATTTTGCGCATATCAAGACTATACAATGAAATTACAAACCATGTGTTCTATTCTATTTTGCGCATATCAAGACTATACAATGAAATTACAAACCAAATGTTCTATTATATTTTGCGCATATCAAGACTATACAATGAAATTACAAACCAGATGTTCTATTCTATTTTGAGCATATCAAGACTGTACAATGAGAATACAAACCAAATGTTCTATTATATTTTGCGCATATCAAGACTATACAATGAAATTACAAACCAGATGTTCTATTCTATTTTGAGCATATCAAGACTGTACAATGAGAATACAAACCAAATGCTCTATTCTATTTTGCGCATATCAAGACTATACAATGAAATTACAAACCATGTGTTCTATTCTATTTTGCGCATATCAAGACTATACAATGAAATTACAAACCAAATGTTCTATTATATTTTGCGCATATCAAGACTATACAATGAAATTACAAACCAGATGTTCTATTCTATTTTGAGCATATCAAGACTGTACAATGAGAATACAAACCAAATGTTCTATTATATTTTGCGCATATCAAGACTATACAATGAAATTACAAACCAGATGTTCTATTCTATTTTGAGCATATCAAGACTGTACAATGAGAATACAAACCAAATGCTCTATTCTATTTTGCGCATATCAAGACTATACAATGAAATTACAAACCATGTGTTCTATTCTATTTTGCGCATATCAAGACTATACAATGAAATTACAAACCAAATGTTCTATTATATTTTGCGCATATCAAGACTATACAATGAAATTACAAACCAGATGTTCTATTCTATTTTGAGCATATCAAGACTGTACAATGAGAATACAAACCAAATGTTCTATTATATTTTGCGCATATCAAGACTATACAATGAAATTACAAACCAGATGTTCTATTCTATTTTGAGCATATCAAGACTGTACAATGAGAATACAAACCAAATGCTCTATTCTATTTTGCGCATATCAAGACTATACAATGAAATTACAAACCATGTGTTCTATTCTATTTTGCGCATATCAAGACTATACAATGAAATTACAAACCAGATGTTCTATTCTATTTTGAGCATATCAAGACTGTACAATGAGAATACAAACCAAATGTTCTATTATATTTTGCGCATATCAAGACTATACAATGAAATTACAAACCAGATGTTCTATTCTATTTTGAGCATATCAAGACTGTACAATGAGAATACAAACCAAATGCTCTATTCTATTTTGCGCATATCAAGACTATACAATGAAATTACAAACCATGTGTTCTATTCTATTTTGCGCATATCAAGACTATACAATGAAATTACAAACCAAATGTTCTATTATATTTTGCGCATATCAAGACTATACAATGAAATTACAAACCAGATGTTCTATTCTATTTTGAGCATATCAAGACTGTACAATGAGAATACAAACCAAATGTTCTATTCTATTTTGCGCATATCAAGACTATACAATGAAATTACAAACCATGTGTTCTATTCTATTTTTCGCATATCAAGACTATACAATGAAATCACAAACCAGATGTTCTATTCTATTTTGAGCATATCAAGACTGTACAATGAGAATACAAACCAAATGCTCTATTCTATTTTGCGCATATCAAGACTATACAATGAAATTACAAACCAAATGTTCTATTATATTTTGCGCATATCAAGATAATACAATGAAATTACAAACCATGTGTTCTATTCTATTTTGCGCATATCAAGACTATACAATGAAATTACAAACCATGTGTTCTATTCTATTTTGTGCATATCAAGACTATACAATGAAATTACAAATCAAATGTTCTATTCTATTTTGCGCATATCAAGACTATACAATGAAATTACAAACCAAATGTTCTATTATATTTTGCGCATATCAAGACTATACAATGAAATTACAAACCAGATGTTCTATTCTATTTTGAGCATATCAAGACTGTACAATGAGAATACAAACCAAATGTTCTATTATATTTTGCGCATATCAAGACTATACAATGAAATTACAAACCAGATGTTCTATTCTATTTTGAGCATATCAAGACTGTACAATGAGAATACAAACCAAATGCTCTATTCTATTTTGCGCATATCAAGACTATACAATGAAATTACAAACCATGTGTTCTATTCTATTTTGCGCATATCAAGACTATACAATGAAATTACAAACCAGATGTTCTATTCTATTTTGAGCATATCAAGACTGTACAATGAGAATACAAACCAAATGTTCTATTATATTTTGCGCATATCAAGACTATACAATGAAATTACAAACCAGATGTTCTATTCTATTTTGAGCATATCAAGACTGTACAATGAGAATACAAACCAAATGCTCTATTCTATTTTGCGCATATCAAGACTATACAATGAAATTACAAACCATGTGTTCTATTCTATTTTGCGCATATCAAGACTATACAATGAAATTACAAACCAAATGTTCTATTATATTTTGCGCATATCAAGACTATACAATGAAATTACAAACCAGATGTTCTATTCTATTTTGAGCATATCAAGACTGTACAATGAGAATACAAACCAAATGTTCTATTCTATTTTGCGCATATCAAGACTATACAATGAAATTACAAACCATGTGTTCTATTCTATTTTTCGCATATCAAGACTATACAATGAAATCACAAACCAGATGTTCTATTCTATTTTGAGCATATCAAGACTGTACAATGAGAATACAAACCAAATGCTCTATTCTATTTTGCGCATATCAAGACATTAAAATGAAATTACAAACCAAATGTTCTATTATATTTTGCGCATATCAAGATAATACAATGAAATTACAAACCATGTGTTCTATTCTATTTTGCGCATATCAAGACTATACAATGAAATTACAAACCATGTGTTCTATTCTATTTTGTGCATATCAAGACTATACAATGAAATTACAAATCAAATGTTCTATTCTATTTTGCGCATATCAAGACTATACAATGAAATTACAAACCATGTGTTCTATTCTATTTTGCGCATATCAAGACTATACAATGAAATTACAAACCATGTGTTCTATTCTATTTTGCGCATATCAAGACTATACAATGAAATTACAAATCAAATGTTATATTCTATTTTGCGCATATCAAGACTGTACAATGAAATTACAAACCAGATGTTCTATTCTATTTTGAGCATATCAAGACTGTACAATGAGAATACAAACCATGTGTTCTATTCTATTTTGCGCATATCAAGACTGTACAATGAGAATACAAACCAAATGTTCTATTCTATTTTGCGCATATCAAGACTATACAATGAAATTACAAACCATGTGTTTTATTCTATTTTGCGCATATCAAGACTATACAATGAAATTACAAACCATGTGTTCTATTCTATTTTGCGCATATCAAGACTGTACAATGAGAATACAAACCAAATGTTCAATTCTATTTTGCGCATATCAAGACTATACAATGAAATTACAAACCAAATGTTCTATTCTATTTTGCGCATATCAAGACTATACAATGAAATTGCAAACCAAATGTTCTATTCTATTTTGCGCATATCAAGGCTATACAATGAAATTACA
The DNA here is from genome assembly GCA_030141615.1 of Unio pictorum. Classification (NCBI taxonomy): domain Eukaryota; kingdom Metazoa; phylum Mollusca; class Bivalvia; order Unionida; family Unionidae; genus Unio; species Unio pictorum. The sequence continues at coordinate 6,817,416 of JARLTB010000017.1, read as the reverse complement.
AACCATGTGTTCTTTCAATCAGCCTTTGCCAGCTTTGTAAGAGTCGTTGAGAAAAATTAGTGATTTATTAATAATATATGTTCGCTGGATTAAAATCTTTGAACAATTAATACCAATTGGATGATATAAATTTATTAAAGAAATTGAATATATAAATTATTCTATTGGATTATGTGAATTTATTTAAGAACTTGAATATATCAATTAGTCTATTTGATTACATGAATTTATTTGAGAACTTGAACATATAAATTATTCTATTGGATTATGTAAATTTATTTTCGAACTTGAAAAAGAAATTATTATATTGGATTATGCGAAACTTTCAAGAACAGTAGCATTCTACATTCACGGAATTAAACTGAAGAAAAATATTTGGATTTAAAACTGTTTATCCAGTGGTGCTAGTACGATAGCACATACAAACATTAGAACCTTCATTCGGAATACATTGGACAGTTTCCGAATCATTGTGAAATTGATGGTAGGGTAATCTAGACATTATTATATTGTAAGTTTGTTTTAATTCTTTCACTTTGTTTGATTTTATATTTTATTTAAATAAATTTATAGTTTGGAAAATTTAATGCTTGTTGAGTGTACCTAACCTTGTTATTTATGTCTAAGGTCCTAGATGCAACACTAAAAGCATGTTTTAACATTTCCAGTTATATTTCTCAAAATCTTTAAATAAGGTAATAAGTATGAAATGCGTTTCTGCTTGAGTACGACAAGCGTTTCTACGTGCTTTTAAGTAGGACACGCGTTTCCTGATGATTCTTAAGTAGGAAATATATTTCGTTTCTACGTTATTTTTTAAGTATGACATGCATTTCTACATTATTCGTTATGTAGGATATACGTTTCTACATAAATCTTTAGGTAACGACAGGCTTATACATTATTCTTTAAGTATGATATGTGTTTCTACGTTATTCTTTAAGTATGACATGCGTTTCTACTTTATTCGTTAAGTGTGACATGCGTTTCTGCATTATTCGTTAAGCAGGATATACGTTTCTACATGATTCTTTAGGTAAGAAATGCATTTATATTTGATATAACAAGTAGGACAGGCTTATACATGATTCTTTAAGGATGACATGCGTTTCTAAATTATTTGTTAAGTATGACATACGATTCTACATATTCGTTAAGTATGACATACGATTCTACATATTCGTTAAGTATGACATACGATTCTACATATTCGTTAAGTATGACATACGATTCTACATATTCGTTAAGTATGACATACGATTCTACATATTCGTTAAGTATGACATACGATTCTACATATTCGTTAAGTATGACATACGATTCTACATATTCGTTAAGTATGACATACGATTCTACATATTCGTTAAGTATGACATACGATTCTACATATTCGTTAAGTATGACATACGATTCTACATATTCGTTAAGTATGACATACGATTCTACATATTCGTTAAGTATGACATACGATTCTACATATTCGTTAAGTATGACATACGATTCTACATATTCGTTAAGTATGACATACGATTCTACATATTCGTTCATTAAGATATGCGTTTCTACATTATTCGTTAAGTGGGATATACGTTTCTACATGAATCTTTAGGTAAGAAATGCATTTATATTTCATGCAACAAGTAGGACAGGCTTCAATATTATTCTTTAAGTATGGCATGCGTTTCGAAATTATTCGTTAAGCAGGTTTAACGTTTCTACATGAATCTTTAGGTAGTTAATGCATTTATAATTGATGTAATAAGTAGGATTGGATTATAGATTATTCGTTAAGTATGACATGCGTTTCTAAATTATTCGGTAAGCAAGACATTCGATTCTACATATTCGTTAAGCAAGACATACGATTCTACATATTCGTTAAGCAAGACATGCGTTTCTACTTTATTCGTTAAGTATGACTTGCGTTTCTGCATTATTCGTTAAGCAGGATATACGTTTCTACATGAATCGTTATGTAGGAAATGCATTTATATTTGATGTAATAAGTAGGACAGGCGTTTTTAGAATATTATTTAAATAGCGCATGTGTTTCTACATGAATTTTAAAGTAGGACAACGACTTCAACATCATTTTTCAAGTATAATGTAGTTTATTTTACATTATTTATTAAAAAGGACATATGTTGCGATATGATTATTTAAGTAGGAAACGCATCTCTGCGTGACAGAATAAGTAGGAGACGTTTTTCAACATGATTCCTTAAGCATTACCGGCGTTCGTACATAATTCGTGAAGTAGGACAACCATTCTTACCTGATATAAAAAAATAGGACAGGGATACATAATAAGCAGGACAGGCGTTTCTGCTTGACGTAATAAGGTGGACTGGCGTTTTTACATGAGGCAATAAGGTGGACTGGCGTTTTTACATGAGGCAATAAGGTGGACTGGCGTTTTTACATGAGGCAATAATTAGGGCATACGTTTCTACATGATGTAATTGGTAGCACATTATTTTTCACGATGTAATAAGTAGAACAAGTTGTAGTTGTTGTATGGTTTAACGCCATTTTTCAGCACAATATAGGCTATACATGGCGGCCAGTATTAATGGTGGAGGAAGAACCCGGTAAAACCCCCAAAAGAACCACCGACCCACCTGAAGCTACTGACAAGGTTTCTCACATACCCACATTGGCCGAATCCGAGACTCGAGCCCACGCAGACAAAGGTTAGATGGCAGTGATCCGTAACGGAGACTACTCGGCCACTCGGGGCCCCCAAATAGAACAAACGTATTACATCTACGTGATGTAATACGTCACAAAAGCGTTTTGACTCTTCTTGAAGTATGAGATGCATTTCTACACAAATGTATCAATAGGACGGGCGTTTCTGCATCACTCTATAATAACCAAGAGGGGTTGGGTTGGGTTAAGTCAAGCGTGTTTTGTTTCCCAGTTAAAATAGTTTAACTTTTCAATTGAAACATAAACAAAAGTTTGCTATTTTTAAAGAAAACCAAACATACTTTTCAGTTTAGACTTTCTCACAACACCCCATACTCTACTACAGCAGTAAAAAATCTTGATACGCTTCTTCAGCTAATGGCTGTAGTGCTTAATGGAGCTTGAGCAGTACCTGGGAAATATGGCGTTTTAGCGCTGGATCCATTCGGACATTAAGATGCAAGATATAACTTTATCAACGCATTCATTTTAATTACAGAATCAGGTCATCTTATCGTTCCCACTTGAGGAGCTCGGTAGTTAAGTGGTTAGCGTGCCTGACACGCAACCAAAACGATGTGGGTTTGAAATATGCATGGGCAGTGTCTGGACTAGACACTTAACTCTGTCACGGTATGATATAACGTTCGTGAGCTGTCGCGCCTTAGAACAACGAACAAAACACTATAAAGATATATGTGGCGAATTATTAAAAAACGCCGACCGGGGGGGGGGGTAGGAGGGGAAATAACATAGAGATCCACGGCTACATATTATTTCGCTGGCAGTACGCATATGGTAGTGCTATTCTCAGGTAAGTATTGTCACACCTGGCAACAAGCGCATGACAGCGCTAATCACAGGTAAGTATTGTCAGACCTCGCAACAAACAGAAGGCAGAGCTAATCACAGGTATTGTCACAGCTAGAAGTAAGCCAATGGTAGCGACTCACAGAGATGTAGGCTACTAAACAAGGATCATTAAGGTCTCACTAGACAATTTTTCTTGTGAATGTTTATTCGGCAATGACCTATTGCAGAAAAATGAGAATTATTATTATGAAGTTACAAATAAAAACAAACTAATAATTTTTGTAGAACGCATGCTTGTGAGTGTTTGCAGCAATCGGAATAATTCCTTGTACCACTGGTGGCTTTTATACTGAACCAACACTGTCACCATTCCTATTTTTTAACATTCAATTTTGACAGCAAAGAGTTCACTAATGTTATGACAAATGATCATACTTTTCATCACCTGGCTATTTTTTTGCAGCCCAAGTTACGCAGGTCTCCAATGATAGTCTAACTTTGACAGCAGTCACCAAACAACCCAACCCATTTTTAAACCTAACTCAAAGTAAATCTAAACCACATTACGTATGTAGCTTCTTTGTAACTTACGATAATTAGTTTCATGTCTTCTACCTTGCAAATTAAGGAGGTGTCACAATACGAAACTATCCAGTGAGACCTAAATGAGACCAACAGGCCTAATATATCTTCAGAAGAGTTGTGATATAGTCTAATGCATCAACTACAGAGATCATGAAGTAGGGAGAATGACACGCCCAAGATTGTTCTTCATTTTAACACATCTGTATGTATGATGGACCCGCATTGTCTATCAAAACAGGCGGGTCCGTTTTGTGTTCCATGATACTCCCTTTTCAAACTGCTTATACCGTACAAATCGAGCTATAAGTAAGGTTCTTAAATACTGCAGTATGGTACCAGTCTATGTTATGACTACGTCACCCAGCAGACTGGATGCTTTTTTCTATACCAATCCCATATAACAATCTTTTGATATGATGGCGATATACACAAGTAATATCTACTGTAATATGTTATCCTCTCACCTCCAGTTCCTCCTATCCCCCCCCACCATGGAATATCAAGCAAGCACAATAAATACCAAACATACAGATACATGCGGTAAATCCGAGCAACATCGTCGAAGATAAACATCCACTAAAAATCCAAACGGAAAACAGAGCCATTGGAAGATAACGAAGACAATCAATGTGATAAAATCACGAATTCGTAAAGCGAATAGAGATCTGTATTCTTCTGTATTCAAGTTCGATAAAAATCATTCTTCATACAGATGATAAACCTTTCATCCCATGTATTATCAACAGCGCTCGAAACATTTCAACCAAGACACCAGTTGCCACTTATCAAAAGGTTTGAACCAATACAACGCTCAACACTTATCGAAAGTTTTCAACCAAGACAGTTCTGGATATTCATCAAAAGATTTTCCTGCGCTGGATATGACATCAAAGTCTGTATGAAATGAAAGGTCACTCAAAGGTCACTCAAATTTAGTCTGGTTCCCTGACCCTCCGTTATAACGAATAACGAAGAGTCAGGGAACCAGACTAACTCAAATTCAGCATTTTATGAAAGCAGATACGTCTAAAAATCACTGGTGTTCAATTACCACAATTAAAATTTGTTATGTCAATTACCACAATGAAAATATGTAATGTCAAACATTTCTTTAAACACTTCATATTTATTTTGCACACATTGCAATTGGATCATTTATACTAAATAAAATCCTTTCAGTTTTGTTGGGAAAAATATTACGCCGCGAATTGTGTCGACAATTTAAAAATTGAATGACGCTTTTTATTTTAGTGTCAACTGTATAAAGTTATAAACAGGGAAAACATATTCCAAATCCATTAACTTGAAATAATCCGAGTCCAAGTATTCACGACGAAGCATTTTCAAATTATTTTTTTTACACATTTGTTTTTTTTTTATCGTCGTTTTAGTTGCTCTCCTTGTTATTTAAATCAAACTTTGAATTCATGGGGCCAAGGAACCAATTTTTGATAAAAATGTTAGTCGCCAACCGAGTTTGCAGAATGAGGAAATATGAATGTGAGTTAGACAGTATGTGTGTGCTTACATGTGAATGTGTGTGCAAGCTTACGTAGGCGTATATATGTGATTACGTGTGTGTCTGTATGCTAACTTACCTTGGTGTATATGTTGTGCTTACGTGGAACAAAGGCTGAATATACTTCAAGGACAATGGTGTTCATGAGAAACGGGTCAGAAATGGTCTAATAAAGAGTTACCTTTTGCATCAATTTCAACGCTTTAAATTGTTAATAATCTCTTTGCAGCTAAAATGTAGAAATAATATTGGGCAATCGCAGCTCAAAATGATGTGTCATCATTAGGAAGACGAGGATGATAAACAGAACGCACGACAACACAAGGAATATGAATGGTAGGATGCGTGTGAGGAAGAGATGGAGGACAAAAGTGTCTTTTCTACGTAAAGGCAGAAGATAATGTTACTAAAATCTGTTTCTGAAACACACTTAGCATCCGTAAGTATGGAGACGAAGAAAAATATAGTGACATGGAATTGAAGTAGGATGAAGGGCGAAGACACACAACTAGAAGGGACAGGTTCAACGATTATTCGCATTATACCGATGCTATTAATTACAGAAGATTACACTTTTAAAGCATGTGCGATAATTGCTTTCAACAAACCCATGACATTATTTCGTTGTATATTGTATGAATTTAGACAGAAATGTTACAAAATAAATATTGAAGTTAATATTGTGTTCTGAATTTGGTTACGTTTCGTCCTGGGTTATATGAATGGAAGGCAAACTTGAACGCAAGTTGTAAGACAGCGAAATAAGCCGGAGACAGATATGCAGTAATATCACTAAGATTTCTACCAGTTTCTTACACAAGAGTTAAGAAAAGGTCTGCAAACAGGCGCAGATTAAGAGCTGCCTGATGTTTAGAAGCACACAACTGGCGGGGCCCATAAAGATCTTAATAAAACTCGTGTAGTGCTCCCGTATCGCAATATATGAGAGTGCTTGTCTTGAGCTGTATATGGAATGGGGCCAATATTTCTTACATTATCTTTAATCTTGGCTGCGCCTCATACAAAAAGAACGCTGTAAGTTTCTTATCAATTTGGCGGACACAATTTAATTGAATCTGCAAATGGCTTACTTCTGGCAAACATCGTTTCATAAAATGACTTTAAAAGTGTGTTAAGGTCATAGTCTATTACAGAATGTATCAAGCAGGGAATCAAAGTACCGTCTGACAGCCGTAATTAAGCTTCTTTTTAGTCCTGAACTGTAAATATAGAGAACTCCAACACACACACACACACACACACACACACACACACACACACACACACACACGCACACACACACACACACACACACACCGACTAGAATCGCGCAGATGTGTGTGTCTGTGTGTGCGTGCATCAAAATAGATTTATGAGGGACACCGAGTGGCCGAGTGGTCAAAAGCGCTCTCCGTTACGGATCACTGACATCTCATCTCTGTCTGCGGGTGTTCGAGTCTCAGATTTGGCCAATGTGGGTATGTGAGAAAGCTTGCCAGTAGCTTCTCGTGGTTCGGTGTTTCTTTCCGGGTTTTTTCCCGGGTTCTTCCTCCACCATTAATACTGGCCGCCATGTACAGCCTATCGTGTGCTGAAAAATGGCGCTAAGCCCCATAACAAAAAAAAACCTCCAACATCAACAGATTTATGAACTTTAATAATAAATAATACTAATCCACTGATATATTCAAACGTAATCTCTCTTAATGTATTACAGCTGGAGATCAAGTAGACTAACTGAAGTATTGAATTATGTTAATTAGGCCACTGGTTGAACTATGGAATAGTACTGGCCAGCAACTTATATAGAATTTCCTAATTGTGGAGCTAGCAAAGTTGTCAAATTTAATTAATGATCATCTCATAAGCAAAACTAATTATCACTCATAATTTCACCTGTATTTTTGTTCACCCTATCACTAAAAGAGAGTTCTGATCAGAACATACACATTTTATGCATTTAAATGACATGAAGAATGGCATAAGGCAACTATGTGATAACGACATAAAGAATGGCATAAGTCAGCTATGTGATAACGACGTAAAGAATGTGTTACGTATATTTGATTTAAGTCATTTATATTTATTTTTATTGTTTGTTTGTCAGATTCAAATTTGACATTTTAAGTTTAAGATTCATTCATTGGGAGATATTATATTTAGAAAGTGGGATGACATGTACTCTTAAGAATAAACACCAGGTGTTGACCTCATTTCTGACCTGGCTTCAGAGTTGTAAACAAGCTTTTAAAATGATTGGTTGATTCCAAGGACATTATGGAGCTTTGTTATAAACATCTTTCTATTTTTATTGGGTCATACGGTGTGTACGTGATTTTTTGAACGTAAATTTGTTCTAAAAGATTCTAGAAGATCACGTGACCACTTTCTTTTACGTAAAAACAGTTATATAAATTATGTTTTGGAGCGAACTATTTAGTAGAACTTGGGCTGTTAGAATATTAAGTTGTATCGTTTTGAGTTATTTTAAATTACCTTGTATTGGAAATTATTTCAATTCGTTTGGATCAAGAGGATTTATTTTGTTATTTATCTGGAAAAGAATTGTGCTCATAGAATTTTATTACCAAGAACTGACTTCATCACGTGACATCCTCTTCCATCTTGGATACTTCGCTGGGATTCGAACATGGAATTATTTGGACGTTTTAAAACCAGGACTTTTGTAATTTCTCTAGTGGATAATATTTTGAATTATTTTTGGATTAATTTTGAATTGATTCTTAAAACCGTAAGTTTATTTTTCTTTTCTGAAAAATATTTGTGCTCAATAAATTGTTTATTAAGTTTTTACATAAAGCATATTATAAATCATATATGCGCAAACGACATAAAGAATGGCATAACTTTGACAGATGATAATGTCACAAGGTATGGCACAACTCAGCTATGCGCTAAAGACATAAAGAATGGCATAACTCTGCTAGTTGATGATGATGACATAAGGAATGGCATAAGCCAGCTATGCGATAACGACATCAAGAATGACACAACTCAGCTATCTGATAACGACTCCAGTTGTTAGAGAAATGATACAGCCATTTCATGAGTTCAACATAAAATCAACTGTCTATATTAAGGCTACTGTACATTTGTTGATACGGTATGCTATGATATTACTGAGGTCAATCCATGTGATATTGCAAGAAAAGAAAATAAAATGGTTGATTTATCAAATTTCAAGAAAAGTATATCCTGTTCTATTTCAGAACTGATACAGATATACATAGATCGCTTTATGATAACATTGAAATATGAAGTAGTAACCTTGATAAGATCACGGCTAACTAGATAACAAGGCTGGAATAGATTGCGAATTTGATTTAGATAAATATAAATTTTGCATTCGGATAAATTTATAGTTCAATAGGACATCTGGTAAATTTTAAATGTTGATTTAACTTGATTCCACAAAATTTGAGTTTCAATTTATTTTAACGGAGTTAAATGTTTTATAGCAAAGTCAAATTTATTATAACAATGTTAAATTTATTATAACAATGTTAAATTTATTATAAACAAGTTACATTTATTATAACCAAGTTACATTTATTATAACCAAGTTACATTTATTATAACCAAGTTAAATTTATTATAACCAAGTTACATTTATTATAACCAAGTTAAATTTATTATAACCAAGTTACATTTATTATAACCAAGTTACATTTGTTATAACCAAGTTACATTTATTATAACCAAGTTACATTTATTATAACCAAGTTACATTTTCAACAGCAGATAAGGATTAAATATAAGATGTAGCTGTCTTGGAGTCAGCATTGGGATAAGTTACAGATCAGTCTGTAGTTTAAGTGGATTTAAGGAATGTTGCAGGTTTTAGAAAATGAATGTATATGTTGTCCCCTGTTTTATTTTTGAGAACAGTGAAAGAAACACAGGTAAACACTCATTAAGTATTGAAGAATACAATATGGAAATAATGCACGCTGAATGAAACCAATGGGTCGATACTATATTAATATCAACTGACGGAGACGATAACACTTACCGCACATTAATATACATGTCTCCAGTTAAAACAAGCAAGGAGGAAAAGAAATGAAATTACTGGACCAATATAATTGATTGTGTGACATCTGACTGATCTGTAAACGACTGCAGTTAAAATTGTTGAGTCAAAAATTCGAATCAGAAAATAAAAGATTACAAAAGCAGTACAGAAACTTAAAAGTAGTTTTAATATAGCCATATGTCTTATCATTTCGAAGATTTTTTTTAAAATTAGTAAATTAACCTTATTACAGCTACAATATAAGCAATTGTCTTACCTGGATGACCAACACAGAAACAATCAATCGATTGAGATAACGTTGACATATGACGTCAGTTTTAAATCCAATTCATGAAAGGTTGAAAAAATTACAATGTTGAAAAAAATACAATGTTGAAAAAAATACTTTGATATTTCAGATTACGTAAAACATAGACCATAATGGTGATTGATGCAATCATCGGAACAAGCCTCATAAAAAATCAACAATTTAATCAGTTATATAAACAACTGTGATAATACATTACATTAGGAAAATACATTTCTTTTTTAAGTACATCTTTCACCGAATTTAAAACACAAATGTTATTAAAAAATGGTATAGTAGCTATTCACGTTAGAAACTATCCATGTTTCCTTGACATGGCATAGAATAATTAATTCCCTTATACTGTCTTACATATATTATTTTTTATGCCATTTTCGCTCTGTTTGAAAATACGTTTATGCTGTCTGTCTTATATCGAGTACTTGACCAAACGTCATCTTCTTTATTGGTATGGATCTAAAAGACACGTGTTACACCATGATAAATATTGTTACACGCACAGGGCTATCACTTAACCGATTGGTGTCAAACCCTGGCGCGAATCCCGCTGGAAGTCATATATTTTCCCCAAATTTCCAAAGACTTCCATACAATTTGAGTTGTAAATTGGAAAGCCAGACGTGTCTGCTTTTATATACTAAATTTTACTCTAATCAATTCAAGACCACAGATAAATCAACTTGCCAAAAGTCCATCAACCGCACATTTGCATGGTTTTTCTTCATCATCATCAGATTTCCGTACCGCCAGCCGGTTATGCCATAGAAAATACACTTGTATCCCCTTTTTCACTTGGAACTATTTTAACTTCGCCACCCTAGGCCATTCAATGTACACTCTTACAGGCGCATTACGCTAATATAACTGAACCTATTTTCTATGGACACATCTACTAAGTCCCTACTTATTGATTCCATCGAGCAATTTACCCGTTTCCTACCGTATATACTGCCACCTCAGCCACACCACTATTGGGCACCACTAGATTTTAATATGGACTACCAGGGACAGTCATTCGGTTTGGACCTAAATTCACTACTAACGACCCCAGCATGGTTCAAATTCTCTAACACTCGGCTCCGTGACGTTTGCTCCTAGTAAATGGCTAATTATTTCAGGCTAGGAATATTTCCATGGCGTCGAATCCCAATAATCGCACAAATCTAAGAATTGCTAAAAACGGGGCGCTATCAAATACGCATACTCCAAAAGTCCTACACATTAGTTTGTACACTTTTGAAGGAGAACTGGTCAGCAAACCGATGCAAGTACAATATTGATAGAGAACTGGTCAATAACGTTGGTATTGTGACGGAGAAGCCATAAAGGATGTCATTAACACAGACGTTGTGCAAGGTAGAACTCACGTGCTAAAAATAAGGAATCAATAATACAGACGTTGTGTAAGGTAGAATTCTCGGGCTAAAAAAAATGGAATCAGTAACACAGACGTTGTGCAAGGTAGAATTCACGGGTTAGAAAAAAAGGAATAATTAACACTGGTGTTGTGCAAGGTAGAATTCTCGGGCTAGAAAAAAAAAAAAGGAACCAATAACACAGACGTTGTGCCAGGTAGAATTAACGGGCTAAGGAAAATAATCAATAACACTGACGTTGTGCAAGGCAGAGTTCAAGTACTAGAGAAAAAAAAAAAGGAATCAATAACACAGACGTTGTGCTAGGTAGAATTCTGGGGCTAGAAAAAAATGGAATCAATGAAACAGACGTTATGCAAGGTATATTTCACGGGCAAGAAAAAAGGAAGCAATACCACATGTTGTGCAAGATAGAATTCACGGGCTACATAAAAAAAAATAATCAAAAGCACAGGCATTGTGCAAGGTAGAATTCACGGGCTACAAAAAAGTATTCAATAACACAGACGTTGTGCAAGGTAGAATTCACGGGCTAGAAAAAAAGGAATCATTAACACAGACGTTATGCAAGGTATACTTCACGGGCAAAAAAAAAAAGAAATCAATGACACAGACGTTGTGCATGGTCGAATTCTCGGGCTAGAACCAAATGGAATCAGTACCACAGACGTTGTGCAAGGTAGAATTTACTGGCTACATAAGAAAAGAATTTTAAAAAACCCAGACATTGTGCAAGGTAGAATTCACGAGTTGAAAGAAAAGGAACCAAGAACACAGACGTTGTGCTAGGTATAATTCATGGGCTACAAAATAGGAATCAATAACACAGACGTTGTGCAAGGTAGCATTCTTGGACTAGAAAAAAATGGAATCAATAAAACAGACGTGGTACAAGGTAGAATTCACGGGTTAGAAATAACGGAACCAATAACACAGACATTGTGCAAGGTAGAATTCACGGGCTACAAAAAAAGAAATCAAGAACACAGACGTTGTGCAAGGTAGTACTGACATACTAGACAAAAAGTATGTCAATATTAAAAGACGTTGTGCAAGAAAAAATCGACGGACTAGACATAAGATGATGTATCAAAAATATGGAACCGATTTGAAACAAGAATTTACAAGAGAGACGGACACATTCATAACTAATATAGATGAAATGAATGTAGTAAGTGTCATCATTTTTAAAGCAAATACAGAAGCAAAGGAATGCATCGAACTATCAACGGTTAAGATGTCTATCTCTAACATAAGTCTTCAATCCAAGGTTTCACCATTTGTCTTCAGTCCATAACCTACAATATACAACGGACGTAAGAATTCGTTTGTTCGCCATACCAACAAAAGTCAGTTCAACCAGACCGGAAAGACAACAACTTAAACAAACTGTCGACGAGGAAATATATCGTCACCAATCCATCAGGCATGAAGTCCTGCAATGTTGTCAAAAATACGCACGATTTCATCGCCAATTCCAGTATTTGCTATTTACACGAGAGCATTTTAATAGAATATCAGCCATAACCAAGCAGCTGGACACGCTGAAATGGTTTGTCAGACAATAAAAGACACGCAAAAATGTTTATCAGACAATAAAAGACACGCAGAAATGTTTATCGGACAATAAAAGAGATGCAGAAAGCATATGTTCGACAATAAAAGACATGCTGAAATGATACGTCAGACAATAAAAGATACGTTGAAATCGTGTGTCAGACAATACAAGACACACTGAAAACGTATGTATGACAATAAAAGACAAGCAAAAAGTTTCAACAAAGAATTATCAATCTTAATAAACACCGAAACTTATATTGCAGATAACATTCTCCCCATCAATGTGTTATTTATACACCAACATTCCACACGATGATTGTATCCTTGTCTGCAAAAAACAAAAACAAAACCCCAGACCTGATATGGTACCTGCTCATTTAGATCATTGCAAAATCAAACGATCTTACCTACCATTATTGCTTTATTGAACACAAGCTTTGATTTTTTCCTAAACACTGGAGAAAACTATAACTTGTCATTAATATTAGTGAGGTGACAGGAGCGATCCAAACAATTACCGAAGTTTATTTCTAATTGATACTATAATCAATGTCTTTACTGATTCATTAAATAGTCGTATAAAGGTCCAACATATATCTATGAAAGAAGAAGCCTGTTTAATTGCCTTTTTGTCTCGATTTTAGCACATATTTTTTTATAAAGTACAGCAAGATAAATTATGGTCGTCAGTAATACGTAAGGATATGAATGGTTTGTTTTGTTTTTGTTTAACGCCATTTTTCAGCATAATATAGGCTATACATGGCGGCCAGTAATAATGGTGGAGGAAGAACCCGGAAATCCCCGGGAAAGAACCACCGACCCACGAGAAGCTACTGGCAAGCTTTCTCACATAACTACATTAGCCGAATCTTAGACTCGAACCCACGCAGACAGAGGTGAGATGGCAGTGATCCGTAACGGACAGCGCTTTAGACCACTCGGCCACTCGGGGCCCCAAGATATGAATGGTAAAATAGTAAACATTTTAACAGATACGTATAGAAACCTGAGAATCCGTGTTCGAGCACCTAAAGGCTTAACCACTTACTTTGCATGTACATAATGTACAAGGCAAGGTTGTGTTTTGAGCCCTATCGTCTTTATCTTTTTATCAACGATTTGATTATACACAGCTGAAACTCAAATACAAAATATATGTATTTATCTCAGAATATATTGATGTTATTTTGCAATACTTCACGATGCTGATGTTGCTAGTTGCCTATATACAGTAAAATTGGTTACAACCAACATTGTCACTTGGGTTACTAAACTTAAACAGTTATTTCGGTTTTGCTTTGGGCATGTCTGGCTCAAAAAGGATACTGGAGACGTATAACAATTTTTCTCGCTAGTTTTTCAAAGAATAAAGAATATGGCATTCCAAGACTGACTTAGTGGTATTAACAATTTACATCAATATCTGCATTATAACACGTTTAAAACTGAATTAGAACCAGAAAAATATACATATCATGTGGATTATCGTATTTGTAAAGAAGTTACTTGCTAAATTTAGAGGACAATACAACACACACCAAGGTAAACTTCGGACAAGACACCAGATTGAGGCACATACGGCTGCAAAGACAAGATGATTTCCATCCTTTGTTACCGGCTTGCATTAGGTCAACAGATTTTGGCTAAATGTAACATAGTCTTGAAAATACCGTAAAGAATTTTATTATAAATCTTTGTTAGTCTGACTACAGTGCATACTATACATGCACTTTACCTGTTTATTGTTGCACTCTGTCATTCAAACAAGTATTAACCCATAATTACACTTGGTTTTTATTATTAGTGGTTTTTATATAATTTCTTTCTTCTCCTGACGGATGGCTAGTTTAGCCGGAAAAGTTGATAAACTTCAGTTGCATTAGTATCAATGTATTATCAATGTTACCAACATAATAACACACACACACACACACACACACACACACACACACACACATATATATATATATATATATATATATATATATATATATATATATATATATATATATATATATAATGCTCATTAACATATATGGTGTGTAATTGTGAGTTATATCTCAGCATTACTGATAGTATATGTGTGCGTACGCGTTTGTCCCACATGTCAGAGAAATACAGTGTGTATTCACATGTGTGCGTACGCATGCGTATTATATTATTATATCTCAACAATATATAGTGTGTTTGTATGTGTATTTCAAATCTCAATTACATATACCAATACAATGAAGAGGAAAGCAAATGATGTTGAGAAATAGCAGGGGTGGGAATGGATTGACATGGGAAATATGTGTAACAGATGCACTTGTTAAGACCATGATATTAAATAAACTTGTATTAAGACAGACACAGAGTGAAAGATTACATACTGGTATTAAGACAGACACAGGCTGATAGATTATATACTGATATTAAGACAGACACAGGCTGATAGATTATATGCTGGTATTCAGACAGACACAGAGTGATATATTACCTACTATTATTAAAACAGACACAGACTGATATATAACATACTGGTATTAAGATTGACACAGAATGATAGATTACATACTGGTATTAGGACAGATACAGACTGATATATTGCATACTGGTATTAAGACAGATACAGACTGATATATTGCATACTGGTATTAAGACAGATACAGACTGATATATTGCATACTGGTATTAAGACAGATACAGACTGATATATTGCATACTGGTATTAAGACAGATACAGACTGATATATTGCATACTGGTATTAAGACAGACACAGGTTGATAGATTATATACTGATATTAAGACAGACACAGGCTGATAGATTATATGCTGGTATTAAGACAGACACAGAGTGATATATTACCTACTATTATTAAAACAGACACAGACTGATATATAACATACTGGTATTAAGATTGACACAGAATGATAGATTACATACTGGTATTAGGACAGATACAGACTGATATATTGCATGCTGGTATTAAGACAGATACAGACTGATATATTGCATACTGGTATTAAGACAGATACAGACTGATATATTGCATGCTGGTATTAAGACAGATACAGACTGATATATTGCATGCTGATATTAAAACAGACACAGACTGATATATAACATACTGGTATTAAGATTGACACAGAATGATAGATTACATACTGGTATTAAGACAGATACAGACTGATATATTGCATACTGGTATTAAGACAGATACAGACTGATATATTGCATGCTGGTATTAAGACAGATACAGACTGATATATTGAATACTGGTAATTAGGGCATAACCGACTTTTGATCCGGAAATCGGATTCCACCGGATAGTATGAACTTCCGATTAATCGGAGTCGGACAAGGCAGGAACGACCAATTCGGATAATAAAAATAATAAAGTTGAATTTCTATAGCACCGTGTCTACCACTGTGTGTCATTCGATAGTGCGTTAATAAAGTTAAATAAGAAGTCAGAAAAGTCCAATATAGTCAACACAACCATGCTGTGAGGCAATCTATTTGAACTGGCGGGTAAAAACCGGAAATGAAGCCGGATATGGTAAAGTACTAAGTAACATGCTAGACACGGCAAAACCAGATACCAGAAACCTGGAAACGGAAGATGAATTTTTTTAGAAAAAAATACGGATTTAGCATTTCCGATTAATTAAATCGTATCCGGAATCGGAAAAATTTCATGCCCAAAATCCGGAATCGGAAATCGGTAGAAAAATGCTAATCGGTTATGCCCTACTGGTAATAAGACAGACACAGAATGATAGAGTACATACTGATATTAAGACAGACACAGAGTGATAAATTACATACTGGTATTAAGACAGACACAGAGTGATGTAATACCTACTGGTATTAAGACAGGCACAGACTGATAGATTATATACTGTTATTAAGATTGACACAGAATGATAGATTACATACTGGTATTAAAACAGACACAGACTGATAGATTACATACTGTTATTAAGACAGACACAGAATGATAGATTACATACTGGTATTAAGACAGACATAGACTGATAGATTACATACTGATATTAAGACAGACATAGACTGGTTTTCTAAGTACTAGGTTTAAGACAGCTACGGACTGATAATTTATATACTAATATTAAGACAGACACAGCCTGATAATTTACATCTTTGTAATAACAGATATCGTCCCATAATTTAAATATTGGTATTACGATAGTACTGATATTAGTATCTCTACTCCTCCTTCATGGACGTGATACTAACATGTGACTATGTGTGTCAATGATGTGTTTCACAACAGACACTTTGTTATAGCCTAATATCAATAATTTTTAACATGTTCCTTCTATATAATGAAATAAACTGGGTAGTACTCTTAATGAATATATATCATTGTAAGAATTGAATGCATTAAATGTAAATATAATAGCCATATTTAACAAAGGGGTCACGGCGAGAGTCTCGCGTTATCTGTCATGGCGGACACGGTAAGTTTAGAATAATCACGTCAATTTCTTTTTATCGTGTAAGGGCTTAATAAATTCAAAATAAGCCCAACAGTTTTCACAATATGATTATACTTATGTTGTAGTTTTCTACAACATGTGTTTTTCTGACTTTAGCGATGATTTTATTTCCTCCATTACATAATATGGGTTCAGATTGCATCCTCAATCACAGCAAAGCATGTTGAGGCTACGACATCGTAGCTAGTATTAAGAGAGACACATATTAATCATTTAATTTTAGTAGTATTAAGACAGACAGAGAGTGATAATTTAACTACTAGTATTAAGACAGACACATACTGATAGTTCAATTTTAGTATTAGGACAGACAGAGATTGATAATTTAAATGGAAGTATTAAGATAGACACATATTGATAGATTAATTACTAGTATTAACAAAGACACAGAGTGATAATTTAATTACAAGTATTAAGACAGATTAATAATTTAACTACAAGTATTAAGACAGACACATATTGATAATTTAATTACTAGCATTAAGACAGACACATATCAATAATTTAATTACAAGTATTAAGACAGACACAGTCTGCTAATTTAATTACTAGTATTAAGACAGACACATATTGATAATTTAACTACTATTAAGACAGACAGACAGACAGACAAACACGCATATATATATATATATATATATATATATATATATATATATATATATATATATATATATATATATATATAATTTACTTACTAATATTAAGACAGTCACATATTGATAATTTAATTATAATAATTAAAACAAAAACAGCGTGATAATTTAACTACTAGTATTAAGACAGACACAGAGTGCTAATTTAATTACTAATATTAACACATACGCTTATTGATAATTTAATTACAAATATGAAGACAGACACAGATTGATAATTTAATTACTAATATTAACACATACACTTATTGATAATTTAATTGCAAATATGAAGACAAACACAGATTGATAATTTAATTACTTGTATTAAGACAGACAGAGATAATTTGCATGCTGGTATTAAGACAGACAAATACTGATAATTGAGTTACAAGGCTTCAGTCTAGAGAGCGTCCTCAAACGGATTCAATCGGCTAAGATAACATAATATTTTCTAAAAGAACAACACAAACATATTATTTGTTTGTTTTGTTCGTCTGTTTGGTTGTTTCTTTCTTTGATACCTCGAGCGGTTGAGTGGTCTAAAGAGCTCACCGTTCCGGATCACTGCCATCTCACCTCTGTCTGCATGGGTTTGAGTCTCAGGCTCAGGCTCAGGCTCCGCTCACGTGGGTATGTGAGAAAACTTGCCAGAAGCTTCTCGTGGGTAGGTGGTTCTTCCCGTTGTTTTCCAGCGTTGTTCCTTCATCAGTTATACTGGCCGCAAGGTATAGCCTATCTTGTGCTGATAAATGATGTTAAACCTTACAACAATAACAACAAATACAACAGTACAAAAAAATTAATAAAAAAATAAACTCTTGGTATCGTTAGGCTGTGGTGTAGCGAATTAATGTTTTGTCGATTTCTTTGTTCGCAACACAGAACAAGCATTCAACAGATATCTTCTGCATCTTCTCACTGCCCTTAACGTCAGAGACTATTAGGTTCATAGATGTCTTTCGCCCTTTTCCTTAACCCTTAACCTCAGACAATATTAATTTCAATGACGTCTTTGGTCCCTTTTCTTGCCCTTAACGTCAGACACTATTAATTTCAACGTATTTTCAAAATGAAGAATTTCGATCAGCAAATTCGCCATCAGCCACTCTACAAACCAGATATACCAATTAAGACCTCATCTAGATGTGTTAACAATAATTACAGCTGCACTTCTAAAGTGAATTTACCTTATCATTAAATAATAATCAAATGATGGCAAACCATCAGCGTTTTGCCTTTATTCCAGCTACATGGCTTCACGGCGAAGATAGAACAGGAAAGAAGAGGATAATTCGGTCTACCTTGCAGCCAATAATGTAATAAAGATGAGAATTATCTTCATCGAATGTTATTCTGTAAATAAGCTTGATATTTGATTTTCGGTAACATCAAACTGGCACGAGAAAACCAAAATGTTTTCAAATTGTCGCAATCTTAATAGAATCCCATGAAGAATATTTAAACTTATTCCAAAGTGTATATTTTTTATTGTCTTGAATTGCATTTTATATCATCCATCTGAATTAGTTCTTGCACATAAATATTTATTAAGTGATAGCTGGAAGTCATTAGGTCAGTGAAAGAAAATAAATGATTACCTTAAATGCAATTTGCATGACTTTGTAATCATAGTTATTGCACGTGCGTTGTGGAAAGGATCACTTTTGACAGGGTGTCATTCAGCACACGCACTGAACCCGACTATGTAGGAGGTGCAAAAGGTTAAATTAACAATCCGTTTAATGGCCTCTCTAGGAGATCCGAAAGCAATTTTTTTTATCTCCCCTTATCGTTCGCAAAGCAAAGAAGAGCAATTTGTGACGTGTGAAGATGAAATGTGTTTTGAAATTTGTCAAAAAGCGTAAAATCAAATGACCTGGGATATATTTAAATTTGATAGGTGCTTGTCTCAAGGTTATCTTTTATTTTCCTGTTCTGAATGCAGTCTATAACGTACGAAATAATCTTCAAGCTTGGAAGAAATTACTGGAGATAAGAAAGGCAAGACAAAGAAGAAGTCTTGACAGTGACGGAACGACATAAAAGCCGTTCCTTTGAACTTATCTTTCGATATTTCAAGCCTCTGTTGGTGGCCGAAATATTAGCCTCTTTTAAATGTCGAAAAGTGAGACATTTCATCTTCGGTTCACGAGTTTTCCAGACAGCTATAAATACCGTGTACAAGTCTTACGTCTGTAAGCGATATGAGAAAGCTAATTTTCTCTCGCTTTACTGCTATTGCAGACCAGTAGTTAACAGAATGATTGGGTGGGTGTGTGTAGGTTCTATTCCTACCCACCATATGGCCTTACATTCACCCAGTGACAGTTAAAACACTGTCCCGTGGTGACGGCCAAAGTAAATAAGCACTCCTTTGAGTGCATAAACGCCTGCAGGGGATGTGGCACAATTCCTTTCCCTCAGGATTAAGTAAATAACCCTTTTTAAGGGATAAAACAGTGAAAAGAGCCTATATGGACGATTCACTTTAAACACATCATGTCTGTCTGTCTTACGTCTGTAATAACTTTCGCAATCTTTCTGTTAGCCACGTATTTTTAACTTTGCACTAGTATGTAACGCTGCATTATCAGTCCAGGAAAATGACCCACGGTCACTGACTGTATCGTTTTACACAGTGACTATGTTCATCAAGAGTCACCTATCAAGAGTCACCTATCAAGAGTCTACTACAACTATTACAGCTGCCACTGTAACTACCACAGCTGTAACTGCCACTATTGCTACGACCACTACCACTACTATTGCAAGTATTGCCACTATTAAGACGACCACTACTACTACTATTTCAAGTACTGCCACTATTACTACGACCGCAATCACTACTATTACAAGTACTGCCACTATTACTACGACCATACGACCAGTACCACTACTATTACAAGTACTAAAACCAGTACCACTACTATTACAAGTACTACGACCACTACCACTACTATTACAAGTACTTCCACTATTATTACAACTACTACCACTAGATATGTATGTATATATATATATATATATATATATATATATATATATATATATATATATATATATATATATATATATATACATCTGTCTGTCTGTCTGTATGTATGTATGTATGTATGTATGTATGTATGTATGTATGTATGTATGTATGTATGTATGTATGTATGTATGTATGTATGTATGTATGTGTATATTTATATATATAATTCCGTAATTGTGAGCAAACAGCGATATGTTACAGCAATTATATTAGAGACCAACAATTCAGTGTTTTCGGTCAGGATCCAGCCATGTATTTTGCCACGTTTGTTTCAATATCTTTTTGACGTTTCTATCTTTTCGATGTTTTTATTTTTTGACGTTTTCAATCTTTTTGACGTGTCCTATCTTCTCGACGTGTTCTATCTTCTCGACGTTTTCTTATCTACGTATTTTGTCACCTCAAAGTTTTCTGTGTGATAATTAATTAAGTAAAGGGTCTGTTCATTCACGAGCTTGACGTGTTCCATCTTTTCGACGTATCTTATCTTCTCGACGTGTTTTATATCCTTGGTTTCTTCGTTCAATTTCTGAAGCGTTAAATAGAAAAGGAAGAGTAGGACAGACAGACAGACATGCATAAAGTCAGGTCGGCTCTGCGCAAATTTTGCTTACTTCAAGCAAACTCAAGCGCAAGAAATGACAGTATTCTCCTTCCCCCTCCAGATGTTGAATTTGAGTCCTGTGGCGATGGGTGAGCAGCAAAGCAGCGGTATGGATACTCTGTGAACTGTAGCTGCAGACCTGCACACAGGCAGCACAGAGCATTCGGTCGCTTTTCAATGGACCGAAGCAAAAACTGAATTTCATCCTGGGTGACCGACTAGCCCATTTTAGAACCACATTGCTCCGTTAATAAGGAAGGGTCAATAAAAGGTGCCTATTACAAAGCACACGGCATAGACATTTATTGAATTCTTCCTGCCAAAATCGACTAAAGAAACTATTCCACATTAGTATAACATGAGTATAAGAATCAATCCATCGTCCACTTATACAAACGGAAAAGAAAATATATTTCTTCGAGAATCGTTGGGACATCTCCTTTACTGTCAATGCCAGGCATAAAACCAGATAAAAGTCTGCTGAGTCGTCTTGAGCATCTCGTGGATCAAGGATTCCTATCTGAGAGTCCAAGTACATTTAGGAAAGGACGAGGGACCACAGACATGGTGTTTACGGTTGTTCAACTCCAGGAAAAAATGCCAGTAACAGAAGGTTGGTGACACGTTCAGCCGTGTAGGTATTTGGAAGACTAAGTACAAATGTGTGGGAGCACAAAGGGTTCAGTCTGAAAACAATACTTATGGTCAACGAAGTCTTTCCGACCCTGCAGTACTCGCTGTGCAGTTTTCTAAATCTATACAGCGAGCAGTCGCACTGCCGAGCAAATGAATTATTTTCACATGGGTTGTGTAATGTTACGATGGCAGAACATAGCCACAGACACTAATGTTCTCACAAACATTCTAAGCATCTACACTCTACTGATGAAATCACAGTTGAGATGGAAAAGCCACATCAACAGGATGTCAGCCGAGTAACTATTTCTGAAGAGCTTATACGACAAGCTGAAGGAGATTCAGCGGACTCAAAGTGGTCCAAAGAAATGATTCAAAGATTCCCTCAAGTCATCATTGATGAGTCTTGGGAAGATCGTACACAGAATTGCTCCATCTGGCGGAGTCTCATTCATACTAGTGCTCAACACTTTGAACAAAAGAGAATTAGAGACAGTCCTGAAGCGCTAACAGATTCAGTTTTAAAGCACAATCTCGTTATCT
Source organism: Unio pictorum (assembly GCA_030141615.1). Taxonomy (NCBI): domain Eukaryota; kingdom Metazoa; phylum Mollusca; class Bivalvia; order Unionida; family Unionidae; genus Unio; species Unio pictorum. The sequence goes on along the minus strand of JARLTB010000017.1, from coordinate 6,794,543 downwards.
GTTGATCAAGCCAACCCTTTGAAGTGTGCCAAGTGTGCCACAGAGTACAACAATCTGACTCGATCACCCATTAACGTATTAGCAGAAACGAAACTAATTAGTAATGACATGGTCGAAGGACAAACAACGAACGAGTCCTACTGCATAATAACGTTACCCATCTAAACACGTGGGAGACTGACAGCAATGTGCGTGTTTAGTAATGATCCAGTTGTATTGGTGTATGCAAACAGGGCGGGCTGTGGGCGTGGGTGATGGTGGGCTGACATCAATGTGCGTGTTTAGTAATGGTTCAGTTGTATTGGTAAATGTAAACACGGCACGTGATGGAGGCGATTGATCAATGATCTGACAGATATGGCAGTTCTCAGAAATGGCCCAACTATGACGGTGATTAAAAGCATGGAGGCCTATAGGTAACATACATTCTCAGAAATTTCCACAGATAGAGAAGGGGACGGAAATAGGGATGGGGGTGGTGAAGCGATGGGGATGCAGTTGATGAGTATGGATGCTGATAGCAATGTGCATTCTCGTTGATGTCTAATTGTGCTGGTTTTTTTAAAAAGAAAAATGTTACATTCAAACAAATTTAAGAAACTGTCCCGGTTACTGAGATATCTTCTGTTTACTTCTTGATCATAACGGGCCACCGTACTTTAGCCAACGTTTTGAGAAATGTATTACTGCACCAAATAAATTTTTCAAGTATATTTCAGTCATTTATCTAAGTATTCCATGACATCTAGTGCATTATTTATAGGTTCAGATGAACCAATATAGTCTTCCGTACATCAGTTAAAGCTTGGGCACAACACATTAATTATATAAAGATCAGCAGAGGTTATGTTGCATTTGAATGAAATTACTGAAAATGTTACAATACGTGACATTTTAGGAATCAGTAGACTCCCACCTTTTCGTCCAGTCATTCTACGCAAAAGGAAAATGATAAACTTAATAAACCTTTTACTTTCTGTTTTAAATTATATGCATTTTTCTCTTTAGTGATAGTATCGCTTTTCAAAGAGTAGCAAACATCCGGGAGGAAGTATAAGAAAAATATTAATGATTTTCTTGGGGAATATGTTAGGATGTAAGAACGGCTCATTGGGAAATGAGGGTTATTTGGAATACTATAGGATGTACGAACGGCTCAATGTGGAATTAAGGTTATGGGGAATACCATAGGATGTAAAAACAGATCATTGGGGAATTCGGGTTATGTTGAATACCATAGATTGTAAGAGCGGCTCATTAGTGAATCAGGGTTATGGGGAATATGATAGGATGTAAGAATGACTCATTGGGGAATTGGGGTTTAGATGAAACTGATAGGATGTAAGAATGACTCATTGGGGAATTAGTGTTTAGGGGAATATGATAGGATGTAAGAATGACTCATTGGGGAATTAGCGTTTAGATGAATATGATAGGATGTAAGAATGACTCATTGGGGAATTGGGGTTTAGATGAATATGATAGGATGTAAAAATGACTCATTGGGGAATTAGTGTTTAGGGGAATATGATAGGATGTAAGAATGACTCATTGGGGAATTAGTGTTTAGATGAATATGATACGATATTATAACGGCTAATTGGAGAATTAGTGGATAGGGGAATATGATAGGATATTTTAACGGCTAATTGGGGAATTAATGTTTAGGGGAATATGATAGGATGTTAGAATGACTCATTGGGGAATTACCGTTATGGGGAATATGATAGGATGTTAGAATGACTCACTGGGGAATAAGCGTTTAGGGGAATATGATAGGATGGAGGAATGACTCATTGGGGAATTAGTGTTTAGATGAATATGATAGGATGTAAGAATGACTCATTGGGGAATTAGGGTTATTGGGAATACTATAGGATATTATAACGGCTCATTGGGGAATTGGGGCTATTGGATAATTCTATATGATGTAGGAACGGTTCATTTGGGAATTGGGGTTATGGGTAATACTATATGATGTAAGAATGGTTCATTGGGGAATTGGGATTATGGGTAATACTATATGATGTAAGAATGGTTCATTGGATAATTGGGGTTATGGGTAATACTATATGATGTAAGAATGGTTCATTGGGGGAATTGGGGTTATGGGTAATACTATATGATGTAAGAACGATTCATTGGGTAATTGGGGTTATGGGTAATACTATATGATGTAAGAACGATTCATTGGGTAATTGGGGTTATGGGTAATACTATATGATGTAAGAACGATTCATTGGGGAATTGGGGTTATGGGTAATACTATATGATGTAAGAACGGTTCATTGGGGAATCGGGGTTATGGGTAGTACTATATGATGTAAGAACTGTTCATTGGGGAATTGGGGTTATGGGTAATACTATATGATGTAAGAACGATTCATTGGGGGAATTGGGGTTATGGGTAATACTATATGATGTAAGAACGATTCATTGGGTAATTGGGGTTATGGGTAATACTATATGATGTAAGAACGATTCATTGGGGAATTGGGGTTATGGGTAATACTATATGATGTAAGAACGGTTCATTGGGGAATCGGGGTTATGGGTAGTACTGTATGATGTAAGAACTGTTCATTGGGGAATTGGGGTTATGGGTAATACTATATGATGTAAGAACGATTCATTGGGGGAATTGGGGTTATGGGTAATACTATATGATGTAAGAACGGTTCATTGGGGAATTGGGGTTATGGGTAATACTATATGATGTAAGAACGATTCATTGGGGGAAGGGGGATTAGGGTTATGGGTAATACTTTATGATATCAAAACGGCCCATTGGGAATTAGGGTTCTGAGATCTGCAGTGTTTCTAACGGAGAGAGGGTTTGACTTTTTTTTAAATATAGTTTCCATTTTAGTTCTACTGACATATTCATTGTATGGTTTTTCCAAAATAAAAAAAAAAAATTAGTTTCGTTGGTGATCATAGCAGCTATCTTGAAAATGCTGGATGAAGTTTTGTTGGGTCTAAATGAAAATGGGGCGGTCCAGACATCCAATATGGTCAAAAAATTTGCCCATCATGAAATGTTATCAATAGTTCTATATTTGCACGGAGTTTCACTAACTGATTTCTTATGATCTCTTTTTCTTATCATACATGACAATGGTGTCCATTTGACTTCCAATATGGCTGTTACATAAGTCATCTTGACAATCTTTTCATCTCTACCTCACTTCTATTGCTTGTCATGGCGATATTGCGCTTGCAATGAAAGACCTTTTTTGAAGTCTAATTGGTCCTAAACGGAAGCGGTGCTAATATGATATCAATGATAACTACCAAGACAGAGGTCTCGACAATTTTCTTATTGTAACTTTTTTGCCAACCCCACCATCGAAAAAGAAAATCATAGTGACTTGTGGTTTCTATTAGAAGATGTCTAATGATACACTGTTAGTACTAAATAAATATTGTAACAATATGAGATTCACAGCAGATACTTTGAAAATTGTGTTATAGCAGAAGAATATAAGAAGTTTCAGTACTCAGCAATTGAAAGGAATAAATTATCTTATCTTGAATTAAGGGAAAAACCTTTCGGCCAGTATAGCGTCTATGCATCTGAGGGACTCTGATTTTGGGGGATAATATCATTAGTGAAAAAAAAAAAACTCTAGCAGTGACACTTTTCTAAGACTGACCTTTTTAAGTTTTCATAATGTCATCATGTCAATGATAAAGTTAAATATTTTAAGAGTTAATTCGGCAGGTATACAACTATACTTTGTACCAGGACATCACTTGCTATATGTTAAACAGTGTTAACGTTAATTTAAGTCTTGTGTACAGCATGTATGTATGTATGTATGTATGTATGTATGTATGTATGTATGTATGTATGTATGTATGTATGTATGTATGTATGTATGTATGTATGTATGTATGTATGTATGTATGTATGTATGTATGTATGTATGTGTGTGTATTTACAATCTAGAAGGGGCTTTTCCAAATTAGAACTCAAAGATTTTTTCCAGCTAGGTTGAAAAAACATAATCACAAATCTTTCATGTTGAGTCACGATACCCTGAGTGTTAGTGTATTAAGAGGAAATACCGTTCTACTGAGTGTCAATGTATTCAGAGTAAATACAGTTATATTGAGTGTGACTGTAGTCAGAGTAAATAACGTTATACTGAGTGTCAATGTATTCAGAGTAAATACAGTTAGATTGAGTGTGACTGTAGTCAGAGTAAATATATTTATATTGAGTGTAAACGTATTCAGAGTAAATAACGTTATACTGAGTGTCAATGTATTCAGAGTAAATACAGTTATATTGAGTGTGACTGTAGTCAGAGTAAATAACGTTATACTGAGTGTCAATGTATTCAGAGTAAATACAGTTATATTGAGTGTGTCTGTAGTCAGAGTAAATATAGTTATATTGAGTGTCAACGTATTCAGAGTAAGTACCGTTATATTGAGTGTCAATGTATTCAGAGTAAATACAGTTATATTGAGTGTGACTGTAGTCAGAGTAAATAACGTTATACTGAGTGTCAATGTATTCAGAGTAAATACAGTTATATTGAGTGTGACTGTAGTCAGAGTTAATAACGTTATATTGAGTGTCAATGTATTCAGAGTAAATACCGTCATACTGAGTGTCAATGTATTCAGAGTAAACACAGTTATATTGAGTGTGACTGTAGTCAGAGTAAATAATGTTATATTGAGTGTGAATGTTTTCAGAGTAAATAACGTTATACTGAGTGTCAATGTATTCATAGTAAATAACGTTATAGTGAGTGTGACTGTAGTCAGAGTAAATAACGTTATACTGAGTGTCAATGTATTCAGAGTAAATACAGTTATATTGAGTGTTACTGTAGTCAGAGTAAATAACGTTATGCTGAGTGGTAAAGTATTCAGAAGAAATTCTGTTTTATTGAGTGTGGCTGTATTCAGAGGAAATTCCGTTATACTGAGTGTGCAGATCAAACACCAGTTTACCTAATGTGTTACATACCTATATGGCGACTATACTCATCAGTGTGTTAAATACGTATAACTGCCTACATCAAGTTCTAAATTGATTCCACAGTCAACCATTCATGGAGTATTATCAAAACAACTGAAATCATTATTATGGAAAATATCCCTTGCATCCTAATTGGAAATCTAATTGGCCTTATTACGTCTTGGCCCCTGGTAACATATTCATATCATGTCGTATTTTCTTCTTCTCACTTCGAAACTGTAAATACAAACAAGCCAGAGGGGATTTCAGAGAAAGTATCTTTCTCACTGGCGTAAGATGCTGTACCTATACACATACAATAGTATCGCACTTAGCGAATACCTCCATATAAGTGACTCATTCATAAATGACACTGGCAGCAGTGTTTTGTAGTGAACAAAGTTTGGTATAACGGAAATATAGACATAACATGTACGCTTGATTTGTCTCACTTGCAGCTCGTCACAAGAATTGTCGAATTTAAATATTATTTTTGAAGTTCGTCTTAGTACGCAGCACCCAATGACAGCTGTTCGAGCCGCAGACCAAATGGAGAACAAAGGTTTTATAGTAGTAGTAGTAGTAGTAGTAGTAGTAGTAGTAATAGAGCGCCTAATCTTCAGAACGTTCTAAGTGCTTTGCAATAGTAGATAACACATACAAAACATGCAACGACAAGAATACAAAGACAAAACAAATCTGCTCACGGTATTTAAGGAAGTAATTATTATCACGTATTTGCGTCTGTACTTGCAGTAAAAATATTATGAGCGTTTTGAGAGCAAATTTTCAAAGAGATCGTAGTATCCTTGTGTCTAAGATTGATGAGCACTTCGTTCCACGTAGCTGGGTCCTGAGCGTATGACTTCGTTTTAACAGTGGGTACAATAAATATGTGAGTGGTGGAAGAGGAGCATAAGCGTCTAGACGGGGTATCCACATGAGCTATATCAGATAGGTATGCTAAACCGGATCCATCCAATGAAATGTAACATAGTAAACATATTTTGTGGTTGATTCTGGATCGAACCGGTAGCCAGTAACGGTTACAGTGTAGGCAGAGGTGTGCTAAGTTCTTCGAACTCTAAAGCACACGTGTCTATAAAGGATAGTTCATAATGTGAATTTACCGTCTTTTAAATACAGTTGTCATCGTACATTGTGCTAGTTTACTTGTTTAACAATATAATAGCAAATTGATTATTAATCCAGTAAGCTTCAAAGCTATCAATGTGATGTTAATAACTTTTTGTCTTTCATGTTGTATCATTCGTCAGAATTGTATATACAGGCTTGCAATATACATCAGACATTGGTACATACTGTATCGTACGTCAGAATGTTATATACAGACATTTAGTATACATTACAAATTGATACATACTGTCTCGTACGTATGAATTTAATATACAGGCTCACAGTATATGTCAGACATAGGTACACATCACTGTATGACGTTAGGACTCTGTAATCGTAAGGAGATTACAAAAACGAGCGAAAGCCATCAAGGTTTGTAAAATGAAAATATAATTAATTTTCCTAAAATACAAAGTGAATAATTACAAATACCTTATAGCATGATGCATTAAGTATTTATTAGTTCTAAATGTTTTATCAAGTTCAAACGTAGCTAGTAATCCAAATTAGTTTCAGCTATATTTCTAATAATGTTCACTAGTGTACTGATGTACCAAAAGTATCGATGGATTATGACGATATAACCACAAAATGTATTTAAATCAATTAACGGCAATTCCAAAACGTTTATACTTCCAAATAATCTGAGCACTTTGCAATTCCAGCGAACAATTAAATGAAATAAATGAATGACTTCAAGCAAACAAAACCAGATGTCTTCCAAGACTGATAATTATATTTAATTCTTCAGTAACGAAAATTTAATAGCCCTACTATACACTATACACAGAACTAACGAAGACGCATATTCATTCTAGCATGACCAGGACTAGTAAACAAGGTCAGGTGCCCTAGAACAAATTTGGTATTTAGCCTTTCGAGTACTGATGTACTGAATGATCACGATTACACACATGACCTCCTCTTTAACTTAACGGTCATAAGGAAAGTTAATATTTAAAATGTTATTAATAAAAAAAACTTTATAAACTTTAGTCATGATAACAATACACTAAATATGTATATACATAACAATCATATATCCGACATTGCTAAATATCACTGTATTATACATCAGACATTGTTACTTATTATAGATCAGACATTTCTAGATATCACAGTATCATAATCACACATTGCTACATATCATTATCATAATCAGACATTGGTTAATATCACTGTATCGTAATCAGATATTGCTACATATCACTGTATCATAATCAGACATTGCTACATATCACTGTATCATAATCAGATATTGCTCCATATTACTGTATCATACATCAGATATTGTTACATATCACTGTATCATAATCAGACATTATTACATTTTACTGTATCACACATCAAATATTGCTTAATATCACTGTATCTTACATCAGACATTGATACATATCACTGCATTTTAACTCAGACATAGAATTGTTTCTTATATTATACATTGCTACATATCACTGTATCATACATCATATATTGCTACATATCACTGAAGCATACATCAAATTCTACTACATATCACTGTATCATAAACATGCATTGCTTCATATCACTGTATCATAATCATACACTATTACGTATCAGTGTATCATAATCATACACTGTTACGTATCACTCTATCATACTCATACATTGCTTCATATCACTGTATCATAATCATACACTGTTACGTATCACTCTATCATACTCATACATTGTTACATATCACTGTATCATAATCATACACTGTTACGTATCACTCTATCATGCTCATACATTTCTACATAGCACTGTATCATAATCATACATTGCTACATAACACTTTTGACATACCACGGTATCTGATTTCAGTTATTGTGACACATCACTGTAGCCTACATCAGACATTACGACTGTATCACCGCATCATGCATGAAATACTGATACCTACCGTTATTATACATCACTGATTGCAAATTAGCACGGTATCATACATCAGACATTTCGACATATCACTGTATCCATACATTAGATATTGCTGCGTATCATTATATCATACTCATACATATCACTGAATTATACATCATACATTGCTACGTATCACTGTATCATACGTCATACATTATTCCATATCACTGTATCATAATCAGACATTGAAACGCGTCACTGTATCATACATCAGATATCGATACCTACCATTATGTTATACATTAGACATTGCTACATATCATTGTATCATAATCAGACATACATATCAGTGTATCATAACCAGACATTGCTACATATCATTGTATCATGATCAGACATTGCTTCATATCACTGTATCATAATCAGACATTGCTACATATCACTGTATCATAATCAGACATTGCTACATATTGTATCATAATCAGACATTGCTACATATCACTGTATCATAATCAGACATTGCTACATATCATTGTATCATAATCAGACATTGCTACATATCATTGTATCATAATCAGACATTGCTACATATCACTGTATCATAATCAGACATTGCTACATATCACTGTATCATAATCAGACATTGCTACATATCACTGTATCATAATCAGACATTGCTACATATCATTGTATCATAATCAGACATTGCTACATATCACGATATCATAATCAGACATTGCTACATATCATTGTATCATAATCAGACATTGCTACATATCATTGTATCATAATCAGACATTGCTGCATATCACGGTATCATAATCAGACATTGCTACATATCATTGTATCATAATCAGACATTGCTACATATCATTGTATCATAATCAGACATTGGTTAATATCACTGTATCTTACATTAGACCTTGCTCCATATTACTGTATCATACATCAGATATTGTTACATATCACTGTATCATAATCAGACATTATTACATATTACTGTATCACACATCAAATATTGCTTAATATCACTGTATTTTACATCAGACATTGATACATATCACTGCATTTTAACTCAGACATATAATTGTTTCTTATATTATACATTGCTACATATCACTGTATCATACATCATATATTGCTATATATCATTGTATCATAATCAGACATTGCTACATATCACAGTATCATAATCAGACATTGCTTCATATCATTGTATCATAATCAGACATTGCTACATATCATTGTATCATAATCAGACATTGCTACATATCACGATATCATAATCAGACACTGCTACATATCATTGTATCATAACCAGACATACATATCACAGTATCATAATCAGACATTGCTGCATGTAACGGTATCATACATCAGAGATTATTACATATCACTGTATCACACACCAGACATTGCTACATATCATTGTATCATAATCAGACATTGCTACATATCATTGTATCATAATCAGACATTGCTTCATATCACGGTATCATAATCAGACATTGCTTCATATCACTGTATCATAATCAGACATTGCTACATATCACTGTATCATAATCAGACATTGCTACATATCATTGTATCATAATCAGACATTGCTACATATCACTGTATCATAATCAGACATTGCTACATATCACTGTATCATAATCAGACATTGCTACATATCATTGTATCATAATCAGACATTGCTACATATCATTGTATCATAATCAGACATTGCTACATATCATTGTATCATAATCAGACATTGCTACATATCATTGTATCATAATCAGACATTGCTACATATCATTGTATCATAATCAGACAGTGCTACATATCATTGTATCATAATCAGACATTGATACATATCACTGTATCATAATCAGACATTGCTTCATATCACTGTATCATAATCAGACATTGCTACATATCACTGTATCATAATCAGACATTGCTACATATCACTGTATCATAATCAGACATTACTTCATATCACTGTATCATAATCAGACATTGCTACATATCACTGTATCATAATCAGACATTGCTACATATCATTGTATCATAATCAGACATTGCTACATATCACGATATCATAATCAGACATTGCTACATATCACGATATCATAATCAGACACTGCTACATATCATTGTATCATAATCAGACATTGCTACATATCACTGTATCATAATCAGACATTGCTACATATCACTGTATCATAATCAGACATTGCTACATATCACTGTATCATAATCAGACATTGCTACATATCACTGTATCATAATCAGACATTGCTACATATCATTGTATCATAATCAGACATTGCTACATATCACTGTATCATAATCAGACATTGCTACATATCATTGTATCATAATCAGACATTGCTACATATCACTGTATCATAATCAGACATTGCTACATATCACGATATCATAATCAGACATTGCTACATATCATTGTATCATAATCAGACATTGCTACATATCACGATATCATAATCAGACATTGCTACATATCACTGTATCATAATCAGACATTGCTACATATCATTGTATCATAATCAGACATTGCTACATATCACTATCATAATCAGACATTGCTACATATCACTGTATCATAATCAGACATTGCTTCATATCACTGTATCATAATCAGACATTGCTACATATCACTGTATCATAATCAGACACTGCTACATATCATTGTATCATAATCAGACATTGCTACATATCACTGTATCATAATCAGACATTGCTACATATCACTGTATCATAATCAGACATTGCTACATATCATTGTATCATAATCAGACATTGCTACATATCACTGTATCATAATCAGACATTGCTACATATCATTGTATCATAATCAGACATTGCTTCATATCACGGTATCATAATCAGACATTGCTTCATATCACTGTATCATAATCAGACATTGCTACATATCACTGTATCATAATCAGACATTGCTACATATCATTGTATCATAATCAGACATTGCTACATATCACTGTATCATAATCAGACATTGCTTCATATCATTGTATCATAATCAGACATTGCTACATATCATTGTATCATAATCAGACATTGCTACATATCACTGTATCATAATCAGACATTGCTACATATCACTGTCTCATAATCAGACATTGCTACATATCACGATATCATAATCAGACACTGCTACATATCATTGTATCATAATCAGACATTGCTGCATGTAACGGTATCATACATCAGAGATTATTACATATCACTGTATCATACACCAGACATTGCTACATATCACTGTATCATATATCAGATATAGGTACTTATCACCGTATTATAATCAGACATTGATACATATTACCGTATTATACATCATACATTAGTACATATTACCGTATTATACATCATACATTAGTACATATTACCGTATTATACATCATACATTAGTACATATTACCGTATTATACATCATACATTAGTACATATTACCGTATTATACATCATACATTAGTACATATTACCGTATTATACATCATACATTGGTACATATTACCGTATTATACATCAGACATTGGTACATATTACCGTAGTATACATCATACATTAGTACATATTACCGTATTATACATCATACATTGGTACATATTACCGTATTATACATCAGACATTGGTACATATTACCGTATTATACATCATACATTAGTACATATTACCGTATTATACATCAGACATTGGTACATATTACCGTATTATACATCATACATTGGTACATATTACCGTATTATACATCATACATTGGTACATATAACCGTATTATACATCATACATTAGTACATATTACTGTATTATAATCAGACATTGGTACATATTACCGTATTATACATCATACATTAGTACATATTACCGTATTATACATCATACATTAGTACATATTACCGTATTATACATCATACATTAGTACATATTACCGTATTATACATCATACATTGGTACATATTACCGTATTATACATCATACATTAGTACATATTACCGTATTATACATCATACATTAGTACATATCACCGTATTATACATCATACATTGGTACATATTACCGTATTATACATCATACATTAGTACATATTACCGTATTATACATCATACATTAGTACATATTACCGTATTATACATCATACATTTGTACAGATCATTGCCTATTATACAAGTGTAAATGCAGAAGAGTGAAAGACAGTAAAATCATACGCTTTTCCTTGATACTAAAATAGGGACATCCTGATACATTGTCACCATTTCTTGTAAAGGTATATTTTATTTTACCTCTCTAGCATACACTCAAAGTTAAAAGTCCAGTTCCTTGCCAAAGGCACTGAATTAAAAAGCTTCTTGATCCACAGTACCATAACTAACTATAATATTCACCATTCAATCAATGTTACAAGTTTACATTTCTCAATTTGTGTACAAGAAAGTTGTTTGTATGAGTGACACGTTTAAAGATCCTCATTTTCAAAGGAAATAAATCATGCCTCTCTTCTCCAAATCGTAATATCGATCAGCCATTTTTGTCGGGTCCTTAGTTACCTTCAGTTTTCGGTATATAGATAAATTTTATTAGTTATCCGTCTCCGATGGCGTTCAACAATGTTTTTGACAGAAAAGGGCGAAGATATTCCGGTTGCGACTTTGAATCCATCCTCAGCCATATGAACAATGTAATGCCGGCTAATTAGATCGAATGTTTCTTTCCCAGCTGGAAAGAAAAAGCCGAGCGTTCCGATTGCTCCTGTCTTACATTATTGCCAAAGCATTCTCCCACTGTTATCTTTCGCACATTTCGCTGAATACCTCGCGACTTTTTAAGGTATCGTTGGCAAAATTATCAAGTTGATATCTGTTGATATTTTCCTCTCTAATACCATATAACTTGGCTACTAATAATTGCCCGATATTCAGTTTTCCCCGCTAGGCATTGAGAATTATTTGATTTATGCTTTTATCAAAAGTCCTTAATCCAGAGGAACTTATTTTCTTTTTTCTGTAACGGAACGCGAAAAATCTTTAGCACACTTAAAAACATATTATTCAAAGAACCAAGTGTACTCAGTCTAATGTAGGCACAGCCTGACGTGCATGAAAACAGTTCAGTGGTTGATGTTTATTTATTTAGCTGTAATCACTTCAAGTAAACACCCATGATCCTAAGTAATTTCCATAAACATAAATACCTATATTACCATGCTGTGTTATTATATGATTATCATATACAAGACTAAATTGAATTGGTTAAATGTATCATTACAGAGGCCGTCCATCTCACTTATTTTAATTGGGAAAACACGTATCTTTATTGTAAATAGGTCATCGGTAACTGCAGGATTTTATAGTATAATAGCAGCCATTTCAATTTCCTTCCAGTTTAGACGGTAAACACAACATGTTTCCATTCTAGACTGCACAGTTTTGTGGGATTGAGAATCATATCACGTGACTTTTGTTTGGCTTAGAGTATAAAATCGATTTCAGACTCGCGCTCAGTGTCGTTTAATTTTCAGGCCCCAATTATATAAAATTGTGAGTAGGAACCGCATTCTGGCTTTTCACCTTGCATTGTAATTTATAAACGTCACCTTCCCTAGCCCTAAAAAAATTATTTTTAAACATTAGTCGAAAAATAAATAGGACAAATGAATCCGAAAGTCTTGGAGACAAAGAAGTGCTACTAGAAAGAGTTGCAAGTTCAATAAGGAAATGCAATAAGAAAAAAAGATGGCTAAAAGTTAGATAGGATAAAAAAAGAAGAATTCAACCGTAGGCCTAAGTTTATTATAAATACAGCCGTTATCTATTGCGTGTCTCTGCATGTGTGTGTGTGTGTGTGTGTGTGTGTGTGTGTGTGTGTGTGTGTGTGTGTGTGTGTGTGGTCATTCTTAAAGTTCCTTTTAGTTAAACAAACCTCTTAAATGTCGCGTAAATTAAATTACAGTCCAAATCTGTAAGATAATTTGCTGCAGAAAACTTTTTATTCTACATGGAGGAAATGTACATGCTCATGTCCGGATTTGAACCTAGAACCGCAGATGTGCAAAGTGAAAATTACCACTGCGATATCAGCTCTTACATTCGTGTTGCTCATCGGTTCCTAAATATTTATAATTATTGAAGTTATTTTGCACAATTTGGCGATTATTGTCTTCCCTACAAACGTACTATGCAAGCAAACCTTGCCAGACTCAGTACAATTGCGTCTGTAATGATAAATTACAAGGGTGCCTTGTGTTAAAGAAAAATAATCTTTGCCTGATGTTATTATGTTTGTTTGTAAACAGTTTTAAGCGGATTAGTTTGTTTTTGCTCGAACTCCTGGAAGCAGTATGCGCACTACGTGTACTCGACCTAATTTCTTATATGGGGCATAATATGGTAAACAAGAAAACGTTTTTGCATTGAATCCGGCTGTTTTTTTCCTTACTGTTTGAAGTTTACTTGGACGCATCAGTGAGGCATATTTTCTTATCGCAGTAATGATTCTAGGCAATTTTCTTTGAGACGAAAATTGAATTACACAAAATGATGACTATTAGGAAAAAGTGCGAATCTTGTGCAGAGCAAACGACCTTTACCATCGCATGCTGGGGAAATACGTTGTATGTAAAAATACTGGCAATTTCAAACTGCCCTCAAGCCGTGGTAGAAATTACAAATATTGCTTCATTGACGTCAGTTGTTCTTGTTTTAGGGTGTAACGCCATTTTTTTCAGAACACGATACGCTATACATGGCGGCCAGTATTATTGATGGAGGAAGAACCCGGGAAAACCCCCGGTAAGAACCACCGACCCACGAGAAGCTACTGGCAAACTTTCTCACATAACTACATTAGCCGAATCTTAGATTCGAACCCACGCAGACAGAGGTGAGACGGCAGTGATCATTAACGGAAAGCGCTTTAGACCACTCAGCCACTCGGGGCCCCTCATTGACGTCAGAAATGACTCGATGACATATCATTACTAATAGCAACGTATTGTTGCGACTATATGTTCTTAAGCTAATTAACAGAAATGAGCGAAACCGAAAACGTTTTGTAAAATTTACGAAGTAAATAAATAAGTTAGTTGTGAATTAAATCCCAAATATTCCAAAAGGTGTATCACTAGAAACAAATTTATGAAGTTCCAATTGAATTCCAGCGGCACTCCAAATAAATTCCATTATTGCATATACTGATGAACTTGTAGTCTTACATGTGCTTATGTGTCAATGCACTGGCGTGTGGCGATCTGCTAACAGTTCTTTGTGTTCAAAATAATATAATCAACATCGTTCTTGTCTGAATTCACTATAATTCCAAATTAAAGTTTTGTCCAGAAATATTATTGAGCACTCTGTAATTCCAGTGAGTAATAATTTTAATAAACAAATCCAAGCAAAGGAAAATGTGAACACGACAAAACGACTGATTCTGCTTCAGATGTTACGACGTGAATAAGTAAATGTTTCAAGAAAACAACATGTAAAAAGCTACGAGACAATAATAGAACCAGTTTCCATCTTAAAGCATTCAAAGTTATCAACGAGTTTAAGAATTTCCAACTGAAAACCTGATATCCTACATTTAGATAGAAATAAACAGTTCACTTCCTTTGATAATGTTCTGAACATTTTTAATCAACAATTATAAAGAAATATGGGCTATCTATCATGTTGTTTTCAAAATAAATGTTACTGGTAAGTTACAAAAGTAACTTGATTTTGTAGACTGTCAGGTACAAAATACAATAGTATAAAAAAAACATCAATCGATGGAAATTGAATAAACATTAAGTAAACAAAAGCTTGAGTAAATTCCATTCGAATAATTTCTTCAATTTTGTTCATTCAAACGTTTTTAGGAATAGCAATAAAATCTAAAAGCAGAGCTGTTTAATTAATGGTTGAAATTACACGAAACGCAATGTAACGTTATGAGGACGTTTCATGGTGAATGGGTCAGCAACCAGAACTTCCTAATCTCTTCCCTGTGCGAATCTATTCAGTTCAACTCTGAACGAAACTCGAAGTTAATCGTAGTAATAGTCCAAAACTGGTAGTTTTTGGCACAAGAATATGCGTCTGAATGTATGGAAAACAAATCTTCATAAATTGTCAGACATTGAAAATTTGACGACGTCTCTGCCATTGACAAATGCATACTATCTGAAAGACGAAAGTAAAAAAGAAATACCCAGTGACTGAGGCCATGTTTGCCTCCGCTTGTTCCCTCACATGGGTCTTTTACAGACAAAACACACTAGGTGCCAGAATGACAAAGAGTTCGAACACATGGCTATAATCTGCATACAACAAAGGACCTTGCGAAAGGAAAATTAGTTTATGTGATATACGGTTTCAAAGTTTCAAGAAGAAGGAGCAAGTTATGCAAGGAACACCTAGGTAAAAAAAATATTCTTGGACCATGCCGACATCTGGAGATTGCAAGGGGGATACGCTTTTACACAGACGTCAACATTTATTAAACAAATGTGTTTGTTTAGGAAAAGGCGGTCAAGGTCTGCACCTTAAGGTTCAGAATGATGTGAAGAACACCTGACCAAGTTTAATAAACACATCACACATGCAGCTGGAGATTTGTCAGTAAAATATAAGCGTTAAATTCGGTTAACTTGTCAATAATAGTCACGAGTCTACGAGATGTAATTCGTCGTGATCCGTATTCATCTGTGTTAGATAACTTAACTTGTCAATAATAGTCCCTAGTATACGAGATGTAATTCGTGTTGATCCGTATTCATCTGTGTTAGATAACTTGTCAATAATAGTCACGAGTATACAAGATGTAATTCGTCGTGATCCGTATTCATCTGTATTAGGTAACTTGTCAATAATAGTCCCTAGTATACGAGATGTAATTCGTGTTGATCCGTATTCATCTGTGTTAGATAACTTGTCAATAATAGTCACGATTATACGAGATGTCATTTGTCGTGATCCATATTCATCTGTGTTAGATAACTTGTCAATAATAGTCACGAGTCTACAAGATGTAATTCGTCGTGATCCGTATTCATCTGTGTTAGATAACTTGTCAATAATAGTCACGATTATACGAGATGTCATTTGTCGTGATCTGTATTCATCTGTGTTAGATAACTTGTCAATAATAGTCACGAGTCTACGAGATGCAATTCGTCGTGATCAGTATTCATCTGAGTCGGTTAACTTTAACATAATAGTCACGAGTCTATGAGAAGTAGTTAGTTCTAGTCTAACTCGACCTAATTTTAAAAAAATTACAAGAAATAAATGAATTGTGCAGCGGAGTTAATCTTTAATGGCAATGTTATTTGTGCAAAAGATTATATGTCGCCACGACGTATTTTTCCTCAGATTCATGCAAGGAACACCATGTCTTCTAAGGATAAATCGATTCCACAATCCTTA
Source organism: Unio pictorum (assembly GCA_030141615.1). Taxonomy (NCBI): domain Eukaryota; kingdom Metazoa; phylum Mollusca; class Bivalvia; order Unionida; family Unionidae; genus Unio; species Unio pictorum. The sequence goes on along the minus strand of JARLTB010000017.1, from coordinate 6,777,131 downwards.
GCTGTAGATTTGCAAGTATGACACAACTTGTATCCGTGTTAATAAATAACATTCGGTACCATTGAAAGGTATGTCATCGTGACCTAATGTTTCATAGGATTTTCCAGAATTAGGCAAGTGGCAGCCATGTCAAAATTTAACAAGCATTTCATACGTATAGATGGACATGTTCGAGAATTGCAAAACGTATGTTCGATAACAACTTTACATTCAAACAAAACGTATGTTCTGGTAACAACTTTACATTCACACAAAACGTATGTTAACAACTTTACATTCAAACAAAACGTATGTTCTGGTAACAACTTCACATTCAAACAAAACGTATGTTCTGGTAACAACTTCACATTCAAACAAAACGTATGTTCTGGTAACAACTTTACATTCAAACAAAACGTTCTTTCAGTTGAAATTATATCATACTTCTTGATGCTTTCCCTCCTGGGGTGTTTCAGATGGATATAAGGGTCACCCTAAATACCATGACCCTATGGCGTAATTAATTACCAAAGTAACCTGAAACGTATCTGGTACATACAGCGTAAATAACGAATTAAATATCATGCTATCAACAGATGACGAATGATGCAACTGCCACCCTTTTCTAGATGTTGTTGTTTGAAACGTTTTCGCTTGCAAACTACATATAATGACATCTGCAGATAAACTATGCAACACTAGATTATATTTCATTTTGCGCTCACTTATCTGTGAAAATTTATGTGAGAATTCACACTTATACGCTGCGGTGCATGTCTTGACATGTGAAAATGAAAAAAAGGTCTCATTTCATCCGATTTTCGAGTGAGATTTACATTATGCCATGACATCATGGAAAGATTCAAGGAAACGATTGAACGAGACAAAGTGCATTAATGCTTTTTCTTCTGTCTAGCAGAAGACGTGTTGTTTATTTAATCGTGCTCGTTATTAATGTCGGACAGCAAAGCTATGAGCAAGACTGAAATCACACGTACCTAGATGCTTAGACACGTTTAGGTTTTATTTTATCAGCCCATCCCCACCCCAAGTTTCCCTATCTTGTCCGCTAAAAATGTTACAAGCGGGATTTTAAAAAAATTATCTTGTAGACAAGAGTATGTCGACGTTGGAAGATATACTTGACTTGCAAGGTAATAGGATGAGACGGTCTATAATTAATACGGAAGGTAATTCATTACGTGTACCATGTAACCTCTTTGATTTTATTAGGCTTGTAACATCTTCGAACACTAATGTAATGTGAAGCATGATATGAATGTACTCTGCGAATTCAGTTTCTTCATATCATCTTCTCGGTTAAATAATTTCAGAATTAAACGGCGCGCTAATCTCAGTCTTGTTAATTAATGTGCCTTGGGTGAGGATGGTAAGTTCGTTGGAGACATCGAAAAATGCATGAAATGTATACACATTAATCTTATTACTATAGTCGAGAGGTTTCTCATCTTGCGGAAAAGCCAAACGTGTTGCAATTGGAGAGATAGATTCGTAGGTTACTCGGATCACTTTGCATCATTTCGTAAGCCGCAGGTATTCCGGATACAAGATAGTTGGCAGTAATGGAGTTTGACTATCGAATAAAATTATAAAACTTTTAAAAAAATGGTTGGAAAGAGCATGCAGATAAAAATTTGTTGCACTAAAGAGACATAAATTAAAGATTTTTTATGAAAACCGTGAAATGCACATTTGGATAATAAAGTCATTGACAGCAATCTCTACGCTAACTTTACTGATATGGGAGTGATAAATGTAAATGCAGGTCGTGCAACATTAACTCTGAGCACGAGACTATTTAGCTCTGCAATGTTTATCATACGTGTACTGGGATTCCACTGTACACTTTTAAATTCCATCAGTGAACATGTTGAATAGTGTACTGCGATTCTAATGTACACTTTTAAATTCCATCAGTGAACATGTTGGATAGTGTACTGCGATTCTAATGTACACTTTTAAATTCCATCAGTGAACATGTTGGGTAGTGTACTGGGATTCAACTGTACACTTTTAAATTACATCAGTGAACATTTTTGGTGGTGGACTGGGATTCTACTGTACACTTTTAAATCCCGTCTGTGAATGTGTTGGGTATTGTACTATGATTAAACTGTACACCTCTAAATCACATATTTGAATTGTTGGGTCGTGTATTGTTGTTATACTGTACACCTTTAATCTCATCTGTGAGCTTGTTGGGTGTTGTATTGGGATTCTACTAACTCCCATTTGTGAATGTGTTGGGTGGTGCATTGGTATTCTACTGTAACCTTTAAATACCATCTTTAACTGTGTTGTATAGTGTATTGGCATTATACTGTACTACTTTCTTCAATAAAAAATTATTACATCCTTGCCGTCACAACAAGACACACGAGCTATGTAATGTTCGTACTTATTTTTATAATGTTTACATAATTACGCATACCCTTTACTCCCCTGATTTAAACATATTTGTACTACATATATTAGACCCTAGTAATACCTGACTTAAACATATTTGTACTGCATATATTAGACCCTAGTATTACCTGATTTATACATATTTGTACTGCATATATTAGACCCTAGTATAACCTGATTTAAACATATTTGTACTACATATATTAGACCCTAGTAATACCTGACTTAAACATATTTGTACTGCATATATTAGACCCTAGTATAACCTGATTTAAACATATTTGTACTGCATATATTAGACCCTAGTATTACCTGACTTAAACATATTTGTACTGCATATATTAGACCCTAGTATTACCTGATTTAAACATATTTGTACTACATATATTAGACCCTAGTAATACCTGACTTAAACATATTTGTACTGCAAATATTAGACCCTAGTATAACCTGATTTAAACATATTTGTACTACATATATTAGACCCTAGTATTACCTGATTTAAACATATGTACTGCATATATTAGACCCTAGTAATACCTGACTTAAACATATTTGTACTACATATATTAGACCCTAGTATTACCTGATTTATTCATATTTGTACTGCATATATTAGACCCTAGTATTACCTGATTTAAACATATTTGTACTACATATATTAGACCCTAGTATTACCTGATTTAAACATATTTGTACTACATATATTAGACCCTAGTATTACCTGATTTAACATATTTGTACTACATATATTAGACCCTAGTATTACCTGATTTAAACATATTGTTATTGCATTTAATATAAAGCAAATTAATTTGGTCCAAGTTCGCCGAAATTAGAATAGCTTTAAAAACAGATATGAATTAGAACAAAAAATAATGTTTGACAATAGCCTTAGAACACAAAAATTGTATTTTTCATAAAATAGTCTTAAAGCACAAAACATAATGTACTCTCTCTCTCTCTCTCTCTCTCTCTCTCTCTCTCTCTCTCTCTCTCTCTCTCTCTCTCTGTATATATATATATATATATATATATATATATATATATATATATATATATATATATATATATATATATATATGGCCTATGATAATGGCTTTTCAACTCAGGACGAATACAAGAGGATCAAAAGATTATATTACAATGATACGCTTTATACTGAGTCCGATTAAGAGTAGAAAAATGATGGACGATCTATGATATTACCAGCTCATTAAAATGTATCATTTTGCACAGATACCTACCTGTCAGGAACACAAAGGTCTAAAGCTTTGGCACTTACGGGTATTTGGAACAGTAACTGCAATATGTGGCTATGAAATTCAAATTAGCCATATAATAATAGTTTTTTTATTCTTCTTGGATTTACAAGTCATTAAAAAATGATTTGATCCGGAAATAATCTGTATATATTGCCAAGAGGAACCTTCAAGTGACGATAGCTCAAGATATGCAAAACTTAGCTGAAAGTGACAAAATTTACACTGATGTGTAAGGAAAGATCTGTCTGCTAACAATAACTCGATTTGCAAATAGGCGATATTAGACGAATAAATCAACCATCATTATCAACACAAGTTGTGTGTAAGGTACTGGTCCGTACTTCATACTATAATCAATGAGACTGCTTCATACTTCATACTTTAATCAATGTGACTGCCTCATACTTCATACTTTAATAAATAAGACTGTCTCATACTTAATACTATAAACAATAGGACTGCCTCATACTTTATGCTATAATCAATGGGATTACCTCATTCTTCATACTTTAATAAATGAGACTGCCACATACTTCATACTATAATCAATGGGACTGCCTCATATTTCGTACTATAATCAATTGGACTGCCTCATATTTCATACTTTAATCAATGGGACTGCCTCATTCTTCATATTATAATCAATGGGACTGCCTCATATTTTATACTGTAATCGATGGGACTACGTCATACTTCATACTATAATCAATGTGACTGCGTCATACTTCATACTTTAATCAATGAGACTGCCTCATAGGTCATACTATAATCAATGGGACTGCCTCATACTTCATATTATAATCAATGAGACTGCCTCATAGGTCATACTATAATCAATGGGACTGCCTCATACTTCATACTATAATCAATGAGACTGCCTCATAGGTCATGCTATAATTAATGGGACTACCTCATAGGTCATACTATAATCAATGGGACTACCTCATACTTCATACTATAATCAATGGGACTGCCTCATACTTCATACTATAATCGATGTGACTGCGTCATACTTCATACTTTAATCAACGAGACTGCCTCATAGGTCATGCTATAATTAATGGGACTACCTCATAGGTCATACTATAATCAATGGGACTACCTCATACTTCATACTATAATCAATGGGACTGCCTCATATTTCATATTTTAATCAATAGGACTGTCTCATATTTTATACTGGTCCGTACTTCATACTATAATCAATGAGACTGCTTCATACTTCATACTTTAATCAATGTGACTGCCTCATACTTCATACTTTAATAAATAAGACTGCCTCATACTTAATACTATAAACAATAGGACTGCCTCATACTTTATGCTATAATCAATGGGATTACCTCATTCTTCATACTTTAATAAATGAGACTGCCACATACTTCATACTATAATCAATGGGACTGCCTCATATTTCGTACTATAATCAATGGGACTGCCTCATATTTCATACTTTAATCAATGGGACTGCCTCATTCTTCATATTATAATCAATGGGACTGCCTCATATTTTATACTGTAATCGATGGGACTACGTCATACTTCATACTATAATCAATGTGACTGCGTCATACTTCATACTTTAATCAATGAGACTGCCTCATAGGTCATACTATAATCAATGGGACTGCCTCATACTTCATATTATAATCAATGAGACTGCCTCATAGGTCATACTATAATCAATGGGACTGCCTCATACTTCATACTATAATCAATGAGACTGCCTCATAGGTCATGCTATAATTAATGGGACTACCTCATAGGTCATACTATAATCAATGGGACTACCTCATACTTCATACTATAATCAATGGGACTGCCTCATATTTCATATTTTAATCAATAGGACTGTCTCATATTTTATACAATAATCATCGGTATTGCATCACACTTCAAACTATAATCAATGGGAATGCCTCATACTTCATACTTTAATCAATGGGATTGCCTCATGCTTTATACTTTAATCAATGGGACTGTCTCATACTTCATAATCAATGCACATCGTAGGGCTGCATTATGTGAAAAGTTTGCGATAAGTTCTTTGTTTATGTTTTTTATCAGACAATTTTCCAGCTTCTGATTTTAGTGTACGGGTTACAAACTGTTTTCGTAAAGGAAAAATGTCTGCCTTTGGTTTAATTCCTTAGACTGCTATAAGATTGTCTAACAACGGACTAGACCGAATATTTAGATCTGCCTTATGTTAGGTGGTCCATTAGCATGGTGATCCATTCCTATATTGTCTAATAACTCAGCCCTCGGGCATATGGTCACATGAGTCATTCCAGTAGTGAGATTCTCAATTCTCAATTTAATGCTCATATAGATGTATTTAGAGACAATACGTGTTTGAAACAATTTACTTGAGATATACAAGTTTGCTTTGTACACACAAAAACGTTATCTAGTCATTGAACGTCCTAGGTTTTTCTTCTTCTACATTTAATGATGCCTTCTCATACCCTTCACACATTTAGCATATCCTAGTCGTTTCTCAACCAAGAATATCTTGTCATACACTTCACTCAACTAGAATGCCCTAGTCCTTTTCCATCCCATGTTATATTGGCACACACTTCACTCAACTAGAATGCCCTAGTCCTTTTCAATCCCATCCTATCTTGTCATACTCTTCACTCAACTAGAATGCCCTAGTCCTTTTCCATCCTATGCTATCTTGTAATACTCTTCAATCAACTAGAATGCCCTAGTCCTTTTCCATCCCATCCTATCTTGTCATACTCTTCACACAACTAGAATGCCCTAGTCATTTTCCATCCTATGCTATCTTGTAATACTCTTCACTCAACTAGAATGCCCTAGTCCTTTTCCATCCTATGCTATCTTGTCATACTCTTCACAACTAGAATGCCCTAGTCATTTTCCATCCCATCCTATCTTGTCATACTCTTCACTCAACTAGAATGCCCTAGTCATTTTCCATCCTATGCTATCTTGTCATACTTTTCACTCAACTAGAATGCCCTAGTCCTTTTCCATCCTATGCTATCTTGTAATACTCTTCAATCAACTAGAATGCCCTAGTCCTTTTCCATCCCATCCTATCTTGTCATACTCTTCACACAACTAGAATGCCCTAGTCATTTACCATCCTATGCTATCTTGTAATACTCTTCACTCAACTAGAATGCCCTAGTCCTTTTCCATCCTATGCTATCTTGTCATACTCTTCACACAACTAGAATGCCCTAGTCCTTTTCCATCCCATCCTATCTTGTCATACTCTTCACACAACTAGAATGCCCTAGTCCTTTTCCATCCCATCCTATCTTGTCATACTCTTCACACAACTAGAATGCCCTAGTCCTTTTCCATCCTATGCTATCTTGTAATACTCTTCACTCAACTAGAATGCCCTAGTCCTTTTCCATCCTATGCTATCTTGTCATACTCTTCACACAACTAGAATGCCCTAGTCATTTTCCATCCTATGCTATCTTGTCATACTCTTCACACAACTAGAATGCCCTAGTCCTTTTCCATCCCATCCTATCTTGTCATACTCTTCACACAACTAGAATGCCCTAGTCCTTTTCCATCCCATCCTATCTTGTCATACTCTTCACTCAACTAGAATGCCCTAGTCCTTTTCCATCCTATGCTATCTTGTAATACTCTTCACTCAACTAGAATGCCCTAGTCATTTTCCATCCTATGCTATCTTGTCATACTCTTCACACATCTAGAATGCCCTAGTCCTTTTCCATCCCATCCTATCTTGTCATACTCTTCACACAACTAGAATGCCCTAGTCCTTTTCCATCCCATCCTATCTTGTCATACTCTTCACTCCACTAGAATGCCCTAGTCCTTTTCCATCCCATCCATCTTGTCATACACATTTAGAACGTCAGAATCCTTTCTATCCCATGATATGTTGTCACACTCTTATCGCAATCAGAACGCCATAATCCTTTTCCATCTCATATTACCTTTTAATATTCTTCACACAATTAGAACGTTACAATAAACACATAACGTTACACAGTAGCACAGGGCATGCGTCACAATATGCCTATAACGTTACACAGTATCACATAACATACGTCACAATATACACATAACGTTACAAAATAGCACAGGGCATACGTCACAATATGCCTATAACGTTACACAGTAGCGTATAACATACGTCACAATATACACATAACGTTACAAAATAGCACAGGGCATACGTCACAATATACCATAACGTTACAAAGTAGCACATAAGCCACATTATTCGCATAACGTTACACAATAGCACGCGGAACACGGTTAACTTCACACTATAGTGAGATCACGGTTAGTATCTCCCTTTGAAAACACCAGAGGGCGTCTCAATGCAACTCACTTCCGGATAGTTCAAACAATAAAGCTAGCAATTGTAGAACAAGAAAATGTGACAGACCGCTCACATTCCGCAAGCAAGATCGATATATCACTATCTTAAAAAGAACTTCTATCGATATTTGATAGATTGTTTTTACATCTTTTATTTATTTCAGTAATTTGCAATGTTTCCAGCTTTCAGTTATATTTTATCTGCCCATTTCATCACTACTCCATGCTCTCAATTGTATTATGTGATTGTACGAAAGTGTATGCTGCGTGAAAAGATTGTTATCGCAATTTATCTGCCTTGAATAATAATAATAATGAAAGTATGTTTATTTTTTTTATTTATAGATTTAATCATTGCCGTACCGGGGGCTGAACGACAACGAGTAAAAAATGCTAACTTCTTAAGGTTCTTTTATTATTGATTTAGACTGTTGCAGTTCTATTAATGTTCATTATATTTTTCATGAAATAATTTGAATTTTTAAAAATGCACAAAGGTCAACCACGCTTGAACAGACGCGCACTTACGAGTCTCCTTGATGATTATTTAATGTTTTTCCTTGAACGGTTGGCATTTTTTGAGTATACAATTTGGAGAAATATCGATGTTAGACACATTATGCATGTATAGAACATTAGTGGCTCTCAACTATCTACCTATCTGTTTGTATGTCTGTCTGTATGGCTCATTTCATCTGGTACATGGGTTAATGCTTGAATGAATGTGTTAGCATATGTATATTATGTAAGCATACTTCTGATTTAAAACGATTATCTAATAGCGATAAGATAGGATGAGTGGCTAATATATAAAGACAACAAATATGAATATTTGTGAGTATCCATTTATTATTGACTTGAAGAGAGTGTTCTGATAGAATCTTATTAAAAAAAAACAATACTTTCTGCAGTTTTTACACCCCGTCACGTGGATTAATATTGATTTAGAAGGCGGTCCAAATTAATAGGACGGAATCTGTGACATAATTGGATCTTTTAAATTTAAATATTTCGTGCAAGGAAAGTTATACAGATATAAAATAATTTGAAGAAGGCTGTTTAGATGCATTTGCTGGTGGCAATCAGAAATTTTATGTAAAGACCGAAGCAGGTTTGAGTATTATTAGAACTTGTCAGCATAGGCAAAGAAACTTCATTTTGAAAGATATTGCATGCACCGTCCGATACTTGATATTTCAAGTTTTGAGAAAACCAGCTAGGAATGTAAATAACTACATATTAGGCTGAATGAATGCATGGCGTATTACACAATCAGGATGTCCTAATCATTTTCCATCTGTTGCTTTCTTGTCATACTCTTCACACAATCGGAATATCTTAGTACTTTTCCATCCTATGCTATCATTAGCGCTTCTATACAATGGAAAGCATATTGGTTATGTCGGGACTTTACTCAAACTAAAAGAAGATGTTCTTGTTTTAAATTTAATGCTAACATAGAAACTTCCAAAAGTAAAGTATTATTCGAAGAAGAACGTAAGGTCTATCATAAAATAATAACAGAGAGTTACGTATTTTTGTTGTTAACGAGCGTCGCTTTGATTGTGACATCACAGCGCATGGGATTTCAATCCGGTTTATAACAGATCACACCTTTAGGTTAACTTTGTTCAAACTGTCCTCATGCACGAGCATTAATTTTCCATAAGTATTTATCGAGCCATGTAGATAATGACCTTCCAAAGGAACATGGAAGAATGATGATTCAAATAAAGTTAATATTTGCCAGAAAGCTATGTGCAATCAAATTCTAAAAAATGGCACCCATTACTGCATTAATCTAGTCGATTTTTTGTGCCTACATGAAATACATGACATGTACTATTAAAACGTTATCTAGTCACATAACGTCCTAGTCCTGTTACATCCTATGCTCTCTTGTCACACAATTAGATAGTCCTAATCTTTTTACATTCTATTCTCTTTTGTCACACTCTTCACACAACTAGAACGTCTTAGTCCTTGTGCATTTTATGCTCTCTTGTCACTCATTTAGAACGTCCTAATCCTGTTATATACTATGCTCTCTTGTTACACAATTAGATAGTCATAATCCTGTTACATCCCATGCTCTATTGTCACACATTTAGAACGTCCTAATCCTGTTACATACTATGCTCTCTTGTTACACAATTATATAGTCCTAATCCTTTTACATCGAATGCTCTCTTATTACACTCTTCACACAACTAGAACGTCCTAGTCTTGTTACATCCCATGCTCTCTTGTCACACATTTAGAACGTCATAATCCTGTTACATCCTATGCTCTCTTGTTACACAATTAGATAGTCCTAATCCTTTTACATCGAATGCTCTCTTGTCACACTCTTCACACAACTAGAACGTCATAGTCCATGTCCATCCTATGCTCTCTTATCACACATTTAGAACGTCCTAATCCTGTTACACCCTATACTCTCTTGTTACACAATTATATAGTCCTAATCCTTTTACATCGAATGCTCTCTTATTACACTCCTCACACAACTAGAACGTCCTAGTCTTGTTACATCCCATGCTCTCTTGTCACACATTTAGAACGCCCTAATCCTGTTACATCCTATGCTCTCTTGTCACACAATTAGATAGTCCTAATCCTTTTACATCCTATGCTCTCTTGTTACACTCTTCACACAACTAGAACGTCCTAGTCCTGTTACATCCTATGCTCTCTTGTCACACATTTAGAACGTCTTAATCCTGTTACATCCTATGCTCTCTTGTCACACAATTAGATAGTCCTAATCCTTGTACATCGCATGCTCTCTTGTCACACTCTTCGCACAACTAGAACGTCCTAGCCATGTTACATCCTATGCTCTCTTGTCACACTCTTCACACAATTAGATAGTCCTAGTCCTTTTACATCCTATGATCTCTTGTCACACAATTAGATAGTACTAGTCCTTTTACATCCTATGATCTCTTGTCACACAATTAGAGAGTACTAGTCCTTTCCCACCCATGCCACATTTTTTGTCACACTCTTCACACAATCCATTGTACGCTATGCAAATCCATTTTGTACACATGCCGTCCGTTATTACGTCATAACCTTGTTGACGTCACCATTACTAGATGATAACGCACCATCACTAACAATAACGTGAACAATATTTTAACTTATTTGACACAAATCATTTCTTGCTGATTGTGTTCTTTACCATGTTGCAGAAATAGCTTTTAGAATTATATATGCAGGTATTTACTTGATGTTGAAACGTTATCGAGTTCTTTTCTTTCCTTCTGAAACCAAAATATTTTCTTTGTACATCGAGCTGGATGCCTGTCAGCTACAAATTTAGTCAGTAAAGCTTCGTTATGATTAATAAAGACTCTTTCAGAAAATAGCATCGGATATGAGAACACGAGTTTTCGAATGACTTCTTGAGTAGATTATCTGTATTTGGAAGGATAATCTCATTGCCACAGCATTTTGAATATTTTGGGTGTGAAATACGACCTGTTGTGATACCGTACTGGAATGACAACGTTGTACAGTAGCACAGGGTATACGTCACAATATACTCATAACGTTACACAGTAGCACATACCATAGGTCACAATATATTCAAAACATTACACAGTAGCACATGACATACGTCACAATATACTCATAACGTTACACAGTAGCACAAAACATAAATCACTCTATGCCCATATCGTTACACTACAGCACACGGCAAACGTCACAAGATTAGCACAAAACATAGAACACACCACACTACACCAATAACGTTACACAGTAGTACACGGCATACGTCACAATATACCCATAACGTTACATAGTAGCACAAAACATACATCACAATGTGTAGTCTTTTGTTCTCCGTCATGTTGACTAATGCATTCAGAGACGGAGAGGTTGGAATCGGTATCAGGTACAGTACAGTTAGAAAACTATACCAGGATTCAATAACAGGAGGCTTAAAGCGAAAACCAAGGTATTGACAGACACTATCATGAATCTCTTATTTGCTGATGACTGCGCCCTCAATGCTGGCGCAGAGACTGCAATGCAGCGTTGGCAAATTCTCCAGTTCCTGCACAAGCTTTGGTCTCACCATCAGTACCAAGAAGACTGAAATCCTGCATTAGCGGACCCTGGAAAGCTCTATGTTGAGCCCAGCATCACGATCAACGGCCAAAAACTCAACGTAGTGAACCGCTTCAGCTTCACCTACCTTGGCAGCACACTGTGACAGAACATCATTATTAACGATGAGGTGAACTTTGCCTTGCCAGAGCCAGCGTAACCATTGGCAGATTGAATGTCAACGTCTGGAATAGAAGAGGCATCAGTACCGAGACCAAAGTAAAGGTCTACAGGCCGGTTGTGATCTCCGCACGACTTCACACATGCCAAACGTGGACGGTATACCAACGCCACGCCAGGATGCTGAACCACTTTCACACCACAGGTCTCAATCCTCAACACCAAAAGTGGCAGGAAAAGATTCCAAACACCGAGGTACATGCTCAACCAGGTCTCCCCAGCATCCACACAGTCCTAATGCAGTGCCAGCTATGCTGGGAGGGTCATGTTGTACGCATGCCAGACCACCGTTTGCCAAAGAGACTCTTCTATGGCGAGCTACAGCAAGGACAGCAATCCCACAAAAGTCAGAATAAACGCTTCAAAGACAATCTTAAAGCTGTATTGAAAACGTTCAACATAAACCCTAATTCCTTGTAGCAAACAGCGAGCGATTGAGTCACTTGGCGTTCCTCGGTGCACAAAGGATCCACGTTGTGAATATCTATCAAGATATCATATGCAGAGCTGTAGAGGCAAGCCAGAAAAGCATGTGCCATCAACCCTCCTGGAGATGTCCAACTCATCCCCTGTCCCTTATGCAAACGAACATTTCGTGCAAGGGTTGGCTTCATCAGCCACCTGCGCACGCACTAAACCGAACTAGCCCCTCCAATCCTCAAATGACTAGACAGATCATTGTCGAACCAACAGACGAATAACAAAACATCACACTATATCCATAACGTTACACTGTAGCACACGGCACACATCACATGCATAAAATATACATCACACTCTACCAATGACGTTGCACAGTAGGATACGGCATACGTCGCAATATACCCATAATATTACACAATAGAACAGGGCATACGTCACAATATACTCAAAGCGTTACACATTACACATAAGTCACAATATACACAAAAAGACGTCACACAGTAGCACAAAACATACATCACACTATATCCATAACGTAACATAACTGTAGCACACGGCATACGTCACAAGGGTAGCACAATACATACATGCTTCTTCTTCTTCTTTAACTACTACTTGTGATTAGAGAAAGAAGGCAGGATACAGTCAAGATGCCCGTGGAGTAATGGCCAGAGATGACAGACTATGATTGAGCTCATTCGGAGGTTGATTTAGCCTAATTTCAACGATGTGTCTTGACATTGTGTGATTTTTTTGTGGCGTACAATCCTGTACAGAGAAATGATGCGCTATGCATCAAATGCGAAAAAATTCCATGATGCAACGCGAAAATGCGGTTGACGTTTTCCAAAAGTATGGAGAACCGGCAAATCAGGACACGCATTGTTAATGGGTCCACATTACAGTAAATGTGCTCGCGGTCTAAATATTAAATCTTCCTTGTTGTTGTTATTGTTGTTGTTGTTCTTCTTCTTCGTCTTCTTCGTCTTTAACTACTACTACTACTTATTATTCTACTTATTATTATTATTATTATTATTATTATTATTATTATTATTATTATTATTATTATCATCATCATCATCATCATCATCATCACTGGTGTTGTTGTTGCCGGTAATGTTGTTGCTTTCGTTGTTTTGTTGTCTTTATTTCTACCATATTCATGGTGTAATGGACATATTTCCTATCAAGGGTTGTGAGACTGGGAAAAATATCTGCAATAAGCGTTGGCATTTTTTTTTCAGCAAACTAAATCGAAAAAGAAATTTATTTCCTAACAAATCGAATGATGAATTATAGTAATTTTGCTTTCGCTCAACATCAATCCTAATAATTCACTAGACAGAATTTGGAAATTATACAAGATTCAGTGAAATATAACCGTCTCATATGTATTATCTTCAAGTAAACATTAACGTCTATCTGAAGGCATATTTTAGAAAGAATTTATTTTAGCCGATTGATGTATGTCAAATTTCATTCAGCACCATTTCCTCAACCAGAATAACAAAATTCGTGCCATACAAATTAAATAGGAATGGAAATAAAGCTATTACCAAGATAAACCCCATAAATATGAACACGTAATCAGACGATATGTGTCAATACAATATAAATACAGACGTAATTTAAGTTCTTGCCAACTTCATGCCGCTTCTCAATGTTAATGACGTATACTGTATCATAATTGGTGTTTGAAGTTGATGGATGCATTGTGGGATAGGTCCGACTAATGGGAAAATATGAGAAGATAATAGGCGACACATGAAATGTGAGCAGGTGTGGTTGAAATGAAACCGTAAGTACACCATTAATGTGATCAACAGGTGTCTTCTTTCTCTGTAATCACCACATCCAGCCACCCAGCCATGTTCTCTCAAACTGGCATTGAATATTTCATGTGGTCGCTTCGTTCGTTACGTAGTCGATCAAACTGTATTCTAGTGGGCAGTCTGGTTGTCCTTTAATTGGTCAGTCTGTATATACAATGCATTACGAGTTATTGGTGCCGGTCTAGGGATATCCATTAGAATGAGGTAATACCTCCCACATCAATAGTTTTGGTAGGTATATTCTAAGCATGATGACAATAATATTCCTTCTGTTTGCAAAAGCATGTATCGCTGCAAATATTTCAGCGAGTATTAAACTGTAAGAATGGTGTAAGAAATTGATGGAATGTTGTAAGTCACGTGATCAGTTTTGTACTCACAACCTGGCCTACATGGAATAAACTACTATAAACAGTCAGGGTTATAACGGTTCAAGTTTCTTTTTGTCCCTTAAAAATGAAATTAACGAGAGAGAGAGAGAGAGAGAGAGAGAGAGAGAGAGAGAGAGAGAGAGAGAGAGAAACATGTTTTTAGATAGAAAATTGCCTCTTCTTATTTCCAGTTTATCTTTGAAGTTTTGGCTTCCCGTAGGCACCAATGTTCTAATACAAAAAGCGAATTAATTGATAGAATGAATAAGTATAAAATCTGCCAAGTCCATACGTGTCAAAAAATATATCGCGAAGAAAACTGAAACTAGTATTTTTGTCTACTCGCTGAGCTAGACTTTCAGATATCGCCATCTATCTCCATCGAAATCATGACGGAGTTGACACGGGGCTACAATCGAGACTCCTTGAAGTAGACCAGACTTTTGCAGTCTAAATGAACAACACTGTGACTTTCTCAGTTGTATTTAGCTCTACCCTTACAGACGTTTCACATCCCTCTGTGCAAGGATAATAATTATAACACCGTTAAACGCACAACAGATCAATCAAATTTTAAACTGTAAGTAACTTGAGATACGGAATAAAAATTGCACAATGGTATTTACATCAAGTCTGTAAGGTATCAATAACATTGTAAATTGAGTGAGAGTAAGGAAGTAAGTAAGTAAGTATGTATGTATGTATGTCTGTCTGTCTGTCTGTCTGTATGTATGTATGTATGTATGTATGTATGTATGTATGTATGTATGTATGTATGTATGTATGTATGTATGTATGTATGTATGTATGTATGTATGTATGTATGTATGTATGTATGAAGTGGCAAATTTCAGTCGATCTATTAATAAACCATTAGGTGAGACCAGCTAGCCATTAGATTTATGAAGACACTCTATGTCAAAGGGGTGTCTGTAGAGTCTAGTACGACCGTTGTACTAATTAAACCGTGTTTATTCAGCAGCCGAATGACTGCTGGCGACATTTTAAAGTTTCATTTCTCACGAAAAGTGTCAGAATTGAGGAAATGCAGAGATTCTGTTACTTAAACGAAGCATGTCATATTGACCATGGCGTAAGCGACTTTTGGGAGAAAGCGGGAAAAAATACATTTGATTCTGATTGGTCACGGTTAAATAAGGGGTGTGTTTTCACACGAAAGTGTTTATAGACACAAACATATCATCTCATACATGGTATCACAAGAGAAGAGGTAAGCGGTTTTATTTAAGTTTTAGTTTGATGGGCAAAGACAAAGACGTGCATAAACATACACAAAACATAAAACTGACAGCAAATTAGCATCTACCTTTAATAAAGATTTGGCAGGCCCTGAAAAGAGCTGTTATGGTTTCGTAACGAAAAGTCTCTTAACATAACTGGCAGCGTTACACTAGTCTTCATCTTAAGCTTCGTCTCTCTGTAGTTCGGTAGACAAATACCTGTCTCAAATAGCTTTGCCTCTCCACATACTCTCTTCTCTTCCATACAGCTGTGTATATGATCCTGGTAATGACCCCCAGTGCCTTTACATGCATGGGATAATATCTATGTTTGCAGCTAAGAATCTGCTCCATCAGCAGAAATTCTAGGAACCGGAGGCTGAATAGGATACTGATATAATTTACTTAGTAAGATTAGATATTATGTCCACGAATGGAAACTAACATTCATGTCCTTAAGGTGTTTGACTTTGACTCCTGCTTGTTATATTGTATATAACAAGCCGAATGACTGCTGGTGACATTTTAAAGTTTAATTTCTCACGAAAAGTGTCAGAATTTAAGAAATGCAGAGATTCTGTTACTTAAACGAAGCATGTCATATTGACCATGGCGTAAGCGACTTTTGGGAGAAAGCGGAAGAAAATACATTTGATTCTGATTGGTCACGGTTAAATAAGGGGTGTATTTTCACACGAAAATTCGTAGAGCATAATAACGGCCTTGTGAAATTAAAAGTTAGTCTGAATTGTTCCTGTGAGAGGACAAGAGATAGAATTCGCTAAGACTCCGGATGTTATTTGAGAGAAATACATTCGTTAAGGAAGGGTGGTCGAAATCCGCCAAACCAAAGGTTGAGTGACACACCAAAAACACAAAGGTATTGTCACAATTCCATGTATATTGTTGATGCAATTTATATAATGTTTACTTAGTTTACAGGTCTGCATGATTTCGTTTGATACATTTGTATAATTGATTTAATTTGATACATTTGTATAATAATGTGTTTTGTATTATGAATCGAAAGTTCTTTCATGAATTCATTTGATACATTTGTATAATAATGTGCTTTTGAATTATGAATTGGAATTTTTACCTTAATGCTTAGTTAAGAATGACGCAGTGTTAATTTATGTCGTAAAAACACTATGCTGAGTTATGAATAGGAAGTGTTACGTTAATTCTAGAATTTATCATATTGTTTGAATAATGATTGTGTTCAAAGAATTTAATGCATTACGTTAGTAAGAGGTTACAAGAATGCACGTGAATTCACCGAATTTTGATTTCATAGATAATTTAGCGACAGTGTATACGATTTATGTGCTGTAGAAATTAAGGCGGAGCGAATTAACGATTTGTTTAACTACATTCATTTGAGGACATGTGTAGTTAACTACTAGCCGTAAAGTTGTTTTCACTGATAGAAATATCTGATTGTTCGAACCAGGAATAATGGAAAGTCTCAACAGTAACCATAGTAACGAGAGACTTAGGTTGTTTCAAATTTTTTTTGAAAGGAAGAAAAAAGCTGTTTGGGAAGATCGTGAAGTTACGGGAATAGCGACGTAAATTTTGGGAAAAGAAATTGGGAGAAACGGAAATTGCAGTGTACGCATGATAAAGTGGACAAGTCCGGAATCAAGCGGAAACATCCACGAGTGCAGATTATTTAGAGAGAATCGGACTTCTAGAACAACATTGGATTGAACAGTGAACGTGGATCGAGAATAGCAGGTTATGAAAATCGAACAAAACATTGAATTCGATTGTACGACTCGATCCTATGATGATTTAAAACTATGAGTAATAGAACGGCTAATTTGTTTAAATCTATTTCAAATCTTATTGTAATTCGGCGAAAGTTGTATTTCTAAACAGCGTGTATTCCTAATGAAACGAAGTTCATAATTGTGTATGTAATTGATTAAATTGTTTATTTATCTTTACGGGGGCTCGTAGTTGTTTGTTCAATATACCTGCTCAGTTTACCCTTTCTATTCTCATACTCGAACCGGGCAATGATATCGAGGGCGGTCATCTCTTAGATAACGAGTATCAAAGGGGAGTGGGTTATAGTTATTATTATTATTATTATTATTATTATTATTATTATTATTATTATTATTATTATTATATGTTGTACAATACCCCTTGACAAAGTGGGACTTAACACTTACCCCTTTGACAAGTGGGGTTTGTACAATATTATACGAATAACGCTCATAACCCGCGAGTAACCTGTATGTATGTATGTATGTATGTATGTATGTATGTATGTATGTATGTATGTATGTATGTATGTATGTATGTATGTATGTATGTATGTATGTATGTATGTATGTATGTATGTATGTATGTGTGTGTGTGTTTGTGTGTGTGGATGGATGCGTGCGTGCGTGCATGCATGCATGCAGGTAGGTAGGTAGGTAGGTAGGAATGTGTGTGTGTGTGTGTGTGTGTGTGTGTGTGTGTGTGTGTGTGTGTGTGTCCTTTCTCCTTTGATTTGAATTGAATGACTATTTATTTCTGCTGGATCCCTTCTTTTTTCATATAAATTGATTTCAAAATGGTTATATTGCCACCAGGTCCCTTGCTGCTAACGGTGATCTACCGCGAACAACCATTGCCTGACGCAGTTCAGAATGTCACAACATGTCAACATTGCCTGGCTATATTCAAAATATCAGAACATGGCAACAATGCCTGACGCAATTCAGAATATCACAATATGGCAACAATGCCTGACGCAATTCAGAATATCACAACATGGCAACAATGCCTGAGGCAATTCAGAATATCACAGTAAGGCATGCTGTTCATTGATTTCAAAGCAATGCTATAACCTTTTCAAAAATGCACACACAATTGACTTAGGTGGTCGTATAATTGGCTGTTATGGTTCTAAGGACATTTTTCAGTTCATGACAGTATATTTGATTGAGGAATACTCTTGGAAATAAAACGTCCCAGGGAGAATCACTGACAAGCTATCTCACATACCCGCAATGGCAGAGCCGAGACTGGGTCCCACGTGGAGACAGATGAGATGTCAGTCATCTCAAAAGGCGAGACCCTTAGACCAATAAACCACCCGGTGCCACACATGGGTATGTAAATGGACAAGTGTAACTCATCGCGGTTTTGTAGACTTTAACACACATGGGTATGTAAATGGACAAGTGTAACTCATCGCGGTTTTGTAGACTTTAACACACATGGGTATGTAAATGGACAAGTGTAACTCATCGCGGTTTTGTAGACTTTAACACACATGGGTATGTAAATGGACAAGTGTAACTCATCGCGGTTTTGTAGACTTTAACACACATGGGTATGTAAATGGACAAGTGTAACTCATCGCGGTTTTGTAGACTTTAACACACATGGGTATGTAAATGGACAAGTGTAACTCATCGCGGTTTTGTAGACTTTAACACACATGGGTATGTAAATGGACAAGTGTAACTCATCGCGGTTTTGTAGACTTTAAATAGTGGATATAAATTTAAAAAATACATTAAAAATATAAAAAGAATGTATTACCCATCTCAGTTTTGTCATTAGGAATCTGAAACAGAAATTACCGTATAAGTCTGGTCCATCTGTAAACAACATAGACTCTCAACTGTCATCACATAATGCACAGACAGGCTAATGTCTATGTTGTTGAATTTTCTTCAAATTACTAGTCCTAACACACCGCATTGACCATGACCTGTCTTCGTGTTATATCTGTTACAGTTTGTTTGAAATGGACAACATCTAGCCTTCGTTAAATGAATGGATCTTGCGCAGCTCGATCACACTTGTTCTTAGCATTTCAAAGTTAATTGTATTTTTGCATTAATAGGCTTTTGCGTTGTGAATCCTGTGCTAATACATGACACTAAGGACTGTGATGACGGTTTATTAAGCGTCATGGATACTGCCAAATAAACGGTATATAAAGCGTCAGAGGCACTGCCAGATAAGCGGTATATCTAGTGTAATGGATACTGCCAGATAAACAGTATAACAAGAGTCATGTATACTGACATATAAACGGTATATTAAGTGTCAGAGGTACTATCAGATAAAGGGTATAACTAGCGTCAGATACTGCCAGTTAAGAGTATATCAAGATTCGGATACTGTCCTCAATACTGTTGGATAAACGGTATATCAAGCATCAGTGATACTGCCAGATAAAGAGCTTTAATCATGAAGCAATTGTGGAACCTGAGGGAGTGTTCCAACAAATATCCTTTTTAATATCTCGATTCGATATTAGTTAAGACCAAATAATAGAGTAGAACGAGTTTCCCCAACTTCCATTCCTGAATTCGTGTAATGTTTTCATAAGAGCTAGTAAGGGCAATAACACATTATTGAATCATCACACTCTACTGTGTAACATGTTACCTTGTACGTTGTATTGTTACCGTATGTGATCAGTCTTTGCATATCTGTGTGGTTACCTCCCTTTCAAAAGTCGATTTTACACAGGGGTCAACTTGAGTACTCATTCGGAGTACAAGTTTTAAATGTTGCAGTAAAAATAAGAAGTGCACACAAAAATACATAAAAGCAAAACATATAGCTTGAGCTAATTATCACCATCGATAAGAAGAAAAAGAAGCAGGTGTTTTGACTGGCCGGGATTCCTTCTATATCCACAGACTTTTAAATATTCACAGCTGTAAGTTTGCTAATTTGATGGCATATCTATCTACAACATAAATAGGCCGCAGGTAGATGCAATCTACAAAGTATCCAATTAATGTATCTATTTCCGACTGTCTGTAATAATGTAGCTTTATCGTACTTCCTGTCGCCATTAAAAAACAGAAAATGCACTAATGTAGACTGCGCCAAACATACAAACCAGCATATCTTATCTCTCAAATGCAAGGTTAAGTTTGAAATAAAATTGAATCAGTCAGACAAAAGTGTGAACATGTATATAGAATAGTCAAAATCGTCCTGAAAATACCCTAATCAAAAGGACCACACAGGTTTGCATACAATATTATTACTTTAGAACAGGCACGTTCTGGTCTTTTCATCGTAAGACAACAATCTTTGTTAATGGGAAGACATTTTACTGCGTTGCATTGATGTTTTGATGTTAAGAACATGAGACCCTAGTGAACCTATGGTTGCTCACCTGGCAGACATTTTCCCAAAGCCATATGCACTGACAGTATGCCAAGCCATTGTGTTTTGTTAATACAATGTTTTCTTATTTGTATAGTTTTTAGTAATGTCACTCATTCTATAATCGAATGTTAAAAGCGAGTTTGAAAGACTTTATACTAGTATGACCTGTGCGATGTGGTCAACTTGTGTTGCCGGTTTTTGAAAAGTTGTTGAAAGATGTTTCTTTTTTTAAGTAACAATGGACTAAACAGCCGAATTGAAAGACCTTGATGGCAGGGTGCCGTTTTGTCAGATTTGGACAATATTTCTTGAGACGATAAAGAAATAAATTTAAGCTGGGGGACCTTTGGTGTTATTTTTGGTTTAGTTTTAAAGTTTAGTAATGCGTTGAAATTTTATGGCAGACAGGCATCATGGTACCAAATTTAGCAGGATTCTTTTTTCTCAGGATGTCATTTGTTAAACTTAGTCTGATTCTGCTCAATATGTTTAGTTTTAGTTGATTAAGGTATGTCTTTAGTAACCGTATTTAATAGCTGATTAAGGCCTGTTTTGAGTAACCGTCATTAACAGTTGATTAAGGGATGTTTTAAATAACCGTATTTAGTCGTGAGTAACCGTATTTAATAGCTGATTAAGGCCTGTTTTGAGTAACCGTCATTAACAGTTGATTAAGGCCTGTTTTAAATAACCGTATTTAGTCGTGAGTAACCGTATTTAATAGCTGAGTAAGGTCTATTTTGAGTAACCGCATTTAATAGATGAGTAAGGTCTATTTTGAGTAACCATATTTAATAGATGAGTAAGGTCTATTTTGAGTAACCGCATTTAATAGATGAGTAAGGTCTATTTTGAGTAACCGCATTTAATAGATGAGTAAGGTCTATTTTGAGTAACCATATTTAATAGCTGAGTAAGGTCTATTTTGAGTAACCATATTTAATAGCTGAGTAAGGTCTATTTTGAGTAACCGTAATTAATAGATGAGTAAGGTCTATTTTGAGTAACCATATTTAAAAGCTGAATAAGGTCTGTTTTGAGTAACCGTAATTAAAAGATGATTAAGGGCTCTTTAGAGTAACCGTATTTAATAGTTGATTAAGGTCCGTTTTGAGTAATCGTATTTAATAGCTGAGTAAGATCTGTTTTGATTAACCGTATTTAATATCTGATATGGTAAAATTTCTCATAGATTTTAAAGACCTTTATAAAAGGATAATTTTTCTCTAATGTTTTAAATTCTGTTCTGCGTTTTATATGAAGTTGTTTGAAGGCTTTTCGATTTTAAGTAACGTCTGCCATGTCAGATTACAATAGATCAACTTAATTGTGGAAAAAATGAAATGCCTTCTCCATCGGTTGTTTTGTCCGGTTTGGTTAAAGCCTTTTTCGTGGTTTTAGGATAAGTTGTCTAAACATTTTCCCAATTTTCAGTAACTGTGGTCATATGTGATTTCGGTTTGGCATCATGTATACTGAAATAAAAATAACTGGTTTAAATGTTGTCTGATTTTAGTAACGTATGTCATTTTGATGGCGATTCGACAACATTAATTTACTATACAATGATTCTATGCCAGGACAGTTTCAATTAGTTTTGGTGAAATCTTTAACGTGGTTTTTGAAAAGAAATGGTTTACTTGATTTCATTCTTCTGGTTACAGCGGTCATGCCTGATCACAAAGCAATGCCATTTGTACAAATCCCAAAAGGTGTCGATACTGAGATGACTTTGACAAACGTTCATTGGAATTGGTCACGTGCCCTTTGTAAAGTAGAATTCAAATGCTGACGGACCAAACACGGTGGTCGCTGATCTGTACTAAAAGCTACACTATAAGTAAAAAGAGCTCAAAACGTTTAGGCCTTAGAGGCCATTTTAGATTTTACTGCTTATTATTATTCTAGAAACATAACTTTGATATATTTGCCTTTTTAATCGCAACTGTTGCGTGGGTACATACAGCAATCAATTCTGATATTTTCAAGATAACAAACCCATCCACCACAGACTTCGTTAACTATATCTACAGTTTCGTGAATCAGTCGATGCATTTATATTAGAAACTTAAAGCCATTTCTCCCATATCAGATTAAAGGGCTTTTAAATGACTTTGTAAAAATTTAAAACTCGACCGTATTAATAATTACTATTCTCTTTGGCAACGTTCTACATAATCAAATAAGAATCCTTTTATCCCCATTGATATCAAATCTTGAATGTCAGTACTTGGTTGATTGCTAAATCTACGCTTTTTCAGTTATTATATATATATGTATATATATATATATATATATATATATATATATATATATATATATATATATTACAAGATAACCGCTATAGCTTAACCTACTTAAAGCTGTAGCATTTGTGCCGTTTTTCATGATGTCTGTGCTTGTTGTTTGTCTTAGACTACGTTATTGTGTTTATCATGCATTGGCTGTTCAGTTTGTATGCGTTTCTTCATCTCCTTGTTTTGGAAACGAGAACAATTATACTTTTTTCCAGCTGTCTTGCTCCACTACTACGACGACGTTTACTGTTGAACAAACCGACATCACGTGATCGCCAATCAATCCGTTTATGCTGTGATGGACCCTCATTAATGGCTTTAAAATACTTCTCCTTTGCTCTCCATGCTAAATAAATGTAAACAGAAGCAAAAAAGGAAACGTTGTTTCAAAGATGGCCGGCGTAGAACAGGAATAATAATTCCACTTATCTACCTTTCGGCCTTTCCGGCTCATCAGTGTACAAATTCGGTCGTTATTTTAGATAACCTGATTCAAATCCCTGTTAAATCTACCACAATAGTTGCAAATATCCAAGGAATATCACTGCGTATTGGATTATCCAATGTTCAATCAGTAGGACCACCGGAAAATCGTAGAGAATAGTTAATGTTATTAACGATCAGAATATCGAAGTCTTTTTCCTGACAGGAAACATGGTTAACAACATCAGGCGATGAGCCCAATTGCGTGGATCTAACACCCACTGGTTGCACTATCAAGTCGTTCCCCCGCCACTCCCGCGGATGTTGTTGGCATCACAATGAACTCCATGATCAAACGGCTTAACCACACAACAACATTCAGTTTCTACCACACATCGTTTGAACTAGTCCAAACCACACTCTCACTGGAACAAAGGTCAGTCCATTTATTCTGCCTCTACCGCCCTCCTCCTAATAGAAAAAAAACAAACAAACAAACTGACTGAATCTCTCTTTTTGGAGCAGTTTCCGAATCTCATGGAGTATGGAAATTCGATAGGTGGTAACCTGTTTAATCTTGGAGATTCCAACATTCACTTTTACTGTCATGGAAGCCCACACACATCACAATTCCTCGATTACATTACTGTTTTCAACCTCAAACAGTCAGTTAACCAACCCACCCATAAACATGATCAAATTTTATACTGAATTCTACATAGACCCGATGATAATATTCTACGGTCTTCTCTGGTATCCCCCGAACTTGCATCAGATCACCTCTGCATTATATGCCATCTTGATTTATTAGTCAGTAACCTTCCACCTTTATTTGCTACTAAGAGACACCTCGGTATGATAACTATAACCAAACGAATGCATGACATCCAAGCAAACCTAACACCATGTTTACCTCCTACAGGAGAACAACTCTAAAACTGCCTGCGTTCATTGCTTGAAAAACATGCCACATCCACCAAACAGATTGTCAATCCAAACGTGTTCTCCGTGGTATAGAGGTGTTAGTAACCAGCTTCGCACTACTAAAAGAGACCGCCGTAAAACAGAAAGGCTTTGGCTTTCATCCAGACTATCAATGCATAAGCAAACTATGATACTACTAAGAAGAACATCACAAACAAAATGCATGTAGCGAAATCAGCCCAATACAGTACCAAGATCACGGAAAGTTCCAGCTGCAAAGAGCGCTTCGAAATTACTAACAAGCTAATGTCAAGGAACACTTCAGACTACTTTCTCTCCAGTCGACCTTCTGGACCTGTTTGCAAATGTCTTCCCTGGCAAAGTACAAACCATTAGATATGAGCTTGACAACACTATTTCGATTGACTCATCGTCACCATCCAGTTGCGATACAGAATTTCAGCGACAACCGCTAGCAGCATTTGAACTTGTCTCTAGGGCTTTAATATGGACACTCGTTATCAAGAGTGTACCAAAGTCATGTGAACTTGTTCCAATTCCAACATCACTGCTGCTTGAGTGCTTAGATCTAATATTGCCTTCACTAACTGATGTTATGAATACCTCTCTCTCTCATCCTGGAAATTTCCATCATTCTTCAAAACTTCCATTGTACATCCGCTGCAGAAAGACCAATAATGAACCAAAAGGATTTAAGGAACTACCGCCCAGTTTCTAATTTCCCATCCATATAAAAAAAATCTTAGAAAACGTTGTTATAACCCAACTTGTATCTCATCTCAATTCAAATAGTCTTTCCTTTTAGCATGCAATAACTTTTCCAATTGATCTGGATAGAATAGATATTGCTATTTTTGAAATTTCGTTTTTATGTACTGGATTTATCTGGGCCAATTCTACTTGACATACATCGGATAGTTGCAGCGGAGAAGCGTGTTCATATCTACAAGTGTGTGTCTGTTCTGTCCTTGAATGTTTGATATCATAATTTGGGGAAAACATGTAGTCTTTCAATTGCAATTATCAAAAAGACGCTACAAAATTTAATGTTTATTTTATTTTGAGTGCAGTAAAGAGGATATAACTATACATGGAATATAGTCAAAATTACAGTGTAATTTTGAAATGTGTAATCAAGATTTAGAACCCATGACGTAGCTCATGCAATACGTATTTGCAGAACTAAGAAAGTACATTTTGAGAAAATTCAGGATGTAAAAATGTAAGTAGGTTAAGCCTTGTCATGTGCATGTTATTCGTAAGAACCCTGCCTTGCGTCTATAGCTAGCCTAAATCAGAAACATCTTGTCAACAAAATTAATGTGGAATGTACCAAAGCAGCTGTTTGTGGCAGTTCACGAAACAAACGTGTCGTTTAGCTGAATCAGAAACAAATTTAATCAACCAAAACTTAAAGCGTCTACTACGAGAGTGTATATGATTTGTTTACAAAGTAGTTCCTAATACACTTTTGGGCACACGTGAGTTCAATGTGTAATCGAGCGCGAGTGCAATATCGTAAAATACTGAACGATTCTGACAATGTGAATTAACGGATAAAAAATGACCGCGCGCGTGCGCGCGTATATATATATATATATATATATATATATATATATATATATATATATATATATATATATATATCTGTGTGTGTGTGTGTGTGTGTGATTGAAGCAGCGTTAGAGGATGTTTCTTCTTGATTTTATTATTATGTACAAAAATATATTCCAATTATCATCAAATAACTAAAACTTATTGTATAAAACGATTGGTATATCTTGACTGGGATATATAATTGTAAGCAGAGAGAGAGAGAGAGAGAGAGAGAGAGAGAGAGAGAGAGAGAGAGAGAGAGAGAGAGAGAGAGAGAGAGAGAGAGAGAGAGAAGCATTCGAATCATAGGGTCACTCAGTTACGCCAACTGTGATCAGTATGGAGTATTTTTTTCATTGCTTTGTACATTGTGGTGATTATGGATTGTGTTTTCCTAGCTTTGTACATTATGATAAGTATGGGTTATCTTTTCCTAGCTTTGTACATTGTGATAAGTATGGGTTGTCTTTTCCTAGCTTTGTACATTGTGATAAGTATGGGTTGTCTTTTTTCTTCAATTTGTACTGTGATGATTATGGGTTGTCTTTTCTTCAATTTGTACTGTGATGATTATGGGTTGTCTTTTCCTCACTTTGTAGTGTGATAATTATGGGTTGTCTTTTCCTAGATTTGTACTGTGATAATTATGGGTTGTCTTTTCCTCAATTTGTAGTGTGATAATTATGGGTTGTCTTTTCCTAGATTTGTACTGTGATAATTATGGGTTGTCTTTTACTAGATTTGTACTGTGATGATTATGGGTTGGCTTTTCCTAGATTTGTACTGTGATGATTATGGGTTGTCTTTTCCTAGATTTGTACTGTGATGATCATGGGTTGTCTTTTCCTAGATTTGTACTGTGATGATTATGGGTTGTCCTTCCCTAACTTTGTACTCAGATGTGCTATCGTCGAATTTTAACAATCTTCTTAATCCTGTTTGGTCCACATACGAATACGACAACTATTGCTGCTGATGATACTACTAATACTACCCACTACTACTAGTACTACTATTAAAATTATATCACTACTAATAATACTACTTCTACTACCACTACTACTTTTACGATTACTATAGTATATTACTAGTATTAGTGGTACTACTATTTCTACATCATCATTCAGGCAGAAAACTCCGAAGAGGACGGACCGGTCTTTTCAGCACGGAGAGTTAGCTGTGGACGGAAGTGAGAAAAGGCGCCACTATAGGACTGTGGACCATTAATGCAGCCATATGAGCAGCCTAGGTGTGAGGATGTAATAAAACACCCCACTGAAACCAAACCACAGCAGCCACGTCTAAAAGAAACATTCTACAGAGCTTGGAGGACTGAGGCTAATAGGCGGACGAGAGGCCACGTGGAATTTCAAGATGGCGTCCTCACCAGAAGAAAGGACATGGGCCCAGCAACGTCACCTGAAATTGTTTCAAACCGACACACAGAAACATTTACTCCAAGAAACTGCTTAACAAAAAGGAAAACTGACCATGGTAAGAGGAAAACTCCCAGGGTCAACCTACTGCCACGTGAACAGACGTCCCGGAGACACATGTATAACGACAACGGTTTTTATTTATTTGCCTGAATGATAATAGGGGACTCATTTGGTATCGAGTACCCCTCTTTGACTAACTATTTGGCCCTGAAAAGACAAATATGACATTTTTTGGCACTGCCTCCAATAAATTCATAACCTAGATCCCCTACCATTGACTACACTTCTATGTGTCGCTTAGACACTTTAATTTAAATACAATAGGGACTTACACATGTACACTCTCGTACTAGTCCCTATTTTTGATAGGATGTTAAGTAATATTTTACAACTCAGATATTTGGTTAATTGCACAGGTGGCTTACACATTATTGGTTGTTAGGCTGTCCATTAGTATAACTGGACTGAATTTGATAAAAAGAGCGTGCTTGGCTCTTCGCACCACTGCTTCCCGCTGCAGTAATTTCTCGTGCTTGCACGACCTTACTATGCAGACAAAGGCGATATGAGTTAAACTATTTTACTCTCGCTTTGCTTCACTGCTATTGCAGATTGGATAGGCATACAGAATACTGATTGGGTGGGTGTGTGTAGGTTCTATTCCTACCCACCCTACGGCCTTACATTCACCCAGAGGCAGTTCAATAATTGTCCCGTGGTGACGGCCAAATTAAATAAGTGATCCTTTGATCACATAAACGCCTGCAGGGTGCGCGGCACCATTCCCACCCTCAGGACAAATTAAATAACCTTCTATTGAAGGACAAACCAGTGCTAAGAGCCTCACGGACGAAGCACTTAAAACACATTATTCAATTCACTACTATTTCTACTAATACTACCTCTACTACTACGACAACGACGACTACTACTACTATTAATAATACTA
Organism: Unio pictorum; assembly: GCA_030141615.1. Taxonomy (NCBI): domain Eukaryota; kingdom Metazoa; phylum Mollusca; class Bivalvia; order Unionida; family Unionidae; genus Unio; species Unio pictorum. The sequence continues at coordinate 6,748,147 of JARLTB010000017.1, read as the reverse complement.
TTACTACTACTACTACAACTACTACTACTAATTCTGATACTTCTACTACTATTACTACTACAACTAGTACTACTATTATTAATAATACTATTACTGCTGCCCCTACTACTACTACTACTACTACTATTAATTCTGCTACTTCTACTACGACTACTACTATTACTACTACAACTAGTACTACTACTATTCATAATACTATTACTGCTGCTGCTACTACTACTAATTCTGCTACTTCTACTACGACTACTACTATTACTACTACAACTAGTACTACTACTACCCTTACTATTACGAGTACTACTACAACTACTAATTCTGATACTTCTACTACAACTAGTACTACTACTATTAATAATACTATTACTGCTGCTGCTGCTACTACTACTACTAATTCTGCTACTTCTACTACGACTACTACTATTACTACTACAACTAGTACTACTACTACCCTTACTATTATGACTACTACTACAACTACTACAGGTTAAAACCGATATTAATAGATGATTGGGGTTTCCTAAATAACATCGTGAAATAAGTAGGATCGCGTTAACAAATTATTTGAAAAACTGCCCTATAGAAAATGTATTAAGTCTGTCAAACATCCTAGAGTCTTACAACCTGAATTTGACGAGATAGGTCAGTGTCTGGTTTACATGTTATATTAGGTCATGAATATTCAGCTTTATAGCCAGTCATGTTCTAGAGAATGTAATATTATGGATTTTAATTATTTGTCTTTTAGTCCGTGATTGTCCTAAAGTCTTTAACATGTTGGTCACGCATATTCTGGGTTTTTTTTTTTTTGGTTACTGTTCTACAGAATTTAATATTAGGACCTTGAATTATTTAACTTTTCGCCATCAAATATCTATCTAGAGAATATAATATAGTTGTAATGCATATTTAGCTTTTAGTCAGTAATTGTGCTGGAAAATGTGTTACCTTATAATGGTTTTCTGTCAAGATTTTGCAGTCTGTGTTAATAGTTGTGTTTTGTGTGCTGATTAACTTTGACAGCTTAAGCCATCAGGTGTCATAACATTGAATATATAATTTATTTCCATAAAATAGAAAGTGTAAAAATGAATATAATTTACAGTATGGGGAATAAAATCCAAACTATAATGTTTTATCAAGTCCAACAAAATCGAGTAAGTCCAAATGAGATTCAGGGGTATTCCGAATGATGTTAACTAATGTATTGGTGTACCAATAATAGTTAATGTATACCCTGAATAAATAGTACATCTTATAACTGGAACTTTATGAACGAATTTACGCACTATACAAGAATAACTCATCTTTAAAGTGTTAACTGACGTTCAATGATAAAATAAGTATTTAAAATATTATTAATTATATGATCCTTACAAATTATGATCACAAAATACACACACACACACACACACACACACATATAATATATATATATATATATATTATATATATATATATATATATATATATATATATATATATATATATATATATATATATATATATATATATATAATACATAAAAAGTAACGTGTCTTTTAAAATGATGTGTAAAGGAATTTGACATATCGATATTAATATTTGTATATCAAATTTAGATCCACGTATGGCGCACTCATACACATATAAACATTCATGCAACATGTTGCTGTTGATTTCAGATCAATAATGACTTTTCACTCTTTAACCATTAGTGACATATGGACATAACGCATACATGTATTAATAATCCCCGTTTTCAATGAATTGCATCGCTATCCTTGATTTCCGTTCATCCGCTCCACTCATGCATAAGGACAAAACACGAAGAAATCTGGGGTGTGCGAGAAAACTAATTTAGGATTAAGACCTTGAAACGGAACTTACACCATGTAACCTAAAACTATATGGTTCGTCAAGACATCCACAGTCCTATATATTTATAGAGACTCAAATCCATCTAGGAGAAACGGTCAGTCAAAACACATATAGAGACTCCAATCCACTACGGAATTACTGTAAGTCAAGACATCTATCGAGACTCCAATCCACTAAGGAATTATTGTCAGTCCCGACATCTATAGAGACTCATATCCATCTATGTGTTACTGTCAGTCAAGACACATATTGAGACTCCAATCCACTATGGAATTACTGTTAGTCAAGAGATCCACAGTACAGACATCTATAGAGACTCCAATCCACTACGGCATTACTGTCAGTCAAGACATATATAGGGACTCCAATCCACTAAGGCAGGGGTGTCCAAAGTCCGGCCCGCGAGCCAATCACGGCCCGCGGTAAGATTTCATACTGCCCACAGCTTCGGTCATAGAATGTATTATTTATGGCCCGCAAGGACGCGAACCCTTCTCCGCTCATTTCTGGCATGGCAACTGAAAAGAAAATAGTTCACAGCGTGGGCCGCCGTTTTTAGGAGTGATGGGAATTACAGTACTTGTTGACTGAAAATCGAGACAATTGTGTTTGTTTCATTTGTAACGAGATGGTTGCCTTGTTTAAGGATTTCAACGTAAAGAGACATTACCAGACTAAACATGCTAACACATACGACAAGCTAACAGGGAGTGACCGCGCTGAAAAGGTGAAGCAGCTCCAAGCTAATCTGGCATCACAACAGCGATTCTTCACGCGAGCCCGCGAGTCAAAGGAAAATATCACCAAAACAAGCTACGAAGTGGCCATGTTAATATCTAAACATGGCAACTCTTTTACTGAAGGTACATTCATCAAAGACTGTGTCATGAAAATGGTGGAGAACATTTGCCCCGAGAAGAAACAATCATTATGAATGTTTGCCAGGCACGTAACACTGTATCACGGAGAGTTGAGGACATATCGTCAGATATTCAGATACAACTGAGGAACAGGGGAGTGACTTTTGATTATTTCTCATTACCCTGCGATGAAAGCACCGACGCTTCTGACACTGCAAAGCTCTTGATTTTTTTTAAGATGAATTGACGACAACATGAACATAATAAAGGAGCTGCTTGACTTCCAAAGCCTTAAAGACCAAACCGTAGGAACAAATGTATTAGTTTCTGTTTGTGATGCTGTTGATGATATGAAACTGTCGTGGAGTAAATTTCTGGGATAATTACCGATGGTGCGCCTGCCATGGCTGGTGAGCGAAGTGGATTGTCCACACTGATCTGCAATAAAGTCCGCGAAGAAGGAGGTACCACTATTAAACTACAAAGTATAGTTCATCAGCAGGCCCTCTGCGCCAAACATCTTAAATTTGATCATGTTATGACATCAGTGGTAAAGGCAATATATTATATTTGCTCTAAAGCTCTACACCACAGACAGTTTCAGCCGTTCCTGCTTGAAATTAAAGCTGAATGCGGAGACGTAATATATCACAACGATGTGAGGTGGCTAAGTCCGGGTCCACATTGCAGCGATTTTTCTCTCTCATAGAAAAAATAAGAATTTTTTTTTGTGTGAAAAGGGGCAACAGATGGAAGAATTGTCCTATCCTGTATGGCTAGCAGATTTGTATTTTTTGGTTGACATAACTATGCATCTAAATGAGCTGAATGATACTCTTCAAGGACGAGATGCAGTTTGTGAGCCAGCAATACACTCACGTGAAGGCCGTTGGAACGAAGCTGTGACTTTTCCAATGACACTTGTCCCAAACAGAGCCCTGCACCGCGCACAACCCAGCTTTGAAGAGCTAATTGACAGTTTCTCACAGAACAACATCGGTCTGCAAATGAAGAGTGATGCAGCAGCTATCGCATCTCTTTCTGTGGAATTCAACAAACGTTTTCAGGTGTTTGCAGTTATTGAAAAGGACATGTTGCTTTTCTCTTCTCCCTTCTCCGTGGACCCTGATGATGCTCCTTCACAGCTGCATCGAGAAAGTAAGAATTGTGTTTTTACAGTTGTTCATGTCTGCCTGAGTGCTTCTGTTTATTTACATCGTCATTTGAAAAAATAAAGATTATTGTGACAACGAAAATTGTTTTATTTATTTACTGTTTATTTGTTTTTTTAATTTATTTATTTCTATAACAGTGTATATTTGCAATTAACTTTTGTTGTTAAAAAAACATCAGAAGGAACTACTTGCCTCCGGGCATCTTCACTTTATCAAATCAGGCCCTCATTGAAAAAAGTTAGGACACCTCTGCACTAAGGCATTACTGTTAGTCAAGACATCTATTGAGACTCTAATCCAAAAAAGCATAACTGTCAGACAAGACATCTATAGGGACTCCAATCCACTAAGGCATTACTGTTAGTCAAGACATATATAGGGACTCCAATTCACTAAGGCATTACTGTCAGTCAAGGCATCTATTGAGACTCTAATCCAAAAAAGCATAACTGTCAGTCAAGACATCTATAGGGACTCCAATCCACTAAGGCATTACTGTCAGTCAAGACATCTATTGAGACTCTAATCCAAAAAAGCATAACTGTCAGTCAAGACATCTATAGGGACTCCAATCCACCAAGAAATTACTGTCAGTCAAGACATCTATAGGGACTCCAATCCACCAAGAAATTACTGTCAGTCAAGACATCTATCGAGACTCCAATCCACCAGGAAATTACTGTCAGTCAAGACATCTATAGGGACCTCAATCCACGAAGGCAATACTGTCAGTCAAGACATCTATTGAGACTATAATCCCAAAAAGCATAACTGTCAGTCAAGACATCTATAGGGACTCCAATCCACTAAGGAATTACTGTCAGTCCAGACATATATAGGAACTCCAATCCACTAAGACATTACTGTCAGTTCCGAGATCTATATAGACTCCAATTCACTATGGAATTACTGTCAGTCAAGACATACACAAAGACTTCAATTCATACTAATGAATTATGTCAGTCAAGACATCTATAGGGACTCCAATTCACTAAGGCATTACTGTCAGTCAAGACATCTATAGGGACTCCAATCCACTAAGACATTACTGTCAGTCAAGACATCTATAGGGACTCCAATCCACTAAGACATTACTGTCAGCCAAGACATTTATAGGGACTCCAATCAAATAAAGCATTACTGTCAGCCAAGACATTTATAGGAACTCCAATCCACTAAGACATTACCATCAGTCAAGACGTCCACAAAGACTTCAATTCACTTATGAATTATGTCAGTCAAGATATCAAGTGAGACTCACAAACACTGAGGAGACATACATGAATGTATCTGCAATGTATGTCATGATGAATGGTACTGTACACCGTAACGACAAAGAAAAGTAAACACTGGTCAAGAACCATGATAAACAGGAAGGATGAATGTTGAGTGTGTCACATACAAGGACATTGATTTCAAACTGTTCGCAATGCATAAATAAGTTTCTGATATCTTTTGTGTGTGTGTGTGTGTCTGTGTGTCTGTGTGTGTGTGTGTGTTTAATTTTTTAACGTAGCGTTATCAACTTTAGTCATATCGCAACCATATCTGATGTGTGGCAGTTTATAGTGATGTCAAGCCCTGGGACATCAATCGGCATACATTATCATAATGTCCCACCCAGTCACATTATCCTGATATCAGGTCGACCAGTCCTAATCATAATCTGTTAATATTGAGCGCAAAGCGAGGCAGCTGGTAGTACAAATTTTATAAGTCTTCGTTCTGACTCGTCGGGGGATCGAACTCGTGACCTCCTCTATATATCTGAGGCGGACGCTCTAACCATTTAGGTCATCGGAGAGGTAAAAAGTAAGCAGAGGAAAATAAAAGTGGTTGCGATCAAGTCGAAATGCCAGGAGTAGATGGCAGAGAACGAAGATGACGATCTCGAAGAAATACAAATATAGGTTTAAAGAAGACATCGTTGGGTCAGAAAAGTTGACCTTTGTGAAATAACGCGTTCAGATTCGTCGTAATGTCTTTTCCTGATGATGATCAAACATAAATCGGAATAGGCGGTGGTAAGTGAAATATGACCTGGTCAGCCACTATATGTGTATGGCCGATAGGTAATGCTCAAAGAGGATATAACCTTCTCTATTATTAGTTTCTCTCTCTCTCTCTCTCTCTCTCTCTCTCTCTCTCTCTCTCTCTCTCTCTCTCTCTCTCTCACACACACACACACACACACAATTGCAGATTAGTTCTTCTCTGAGATGCATTTTTGTTTCTTTATCTTGTGTCTAATTGTCAAGGAGTGTTAATAATGTTAAATTACCATAGGACCCATCTATCCATCCTGTCGAATTGTCAAGGGGTGTTAAAGTGATATCAGTAATTTTAAATTACCATAGGGCCCATCTATCCTTCCTGTCGAATTGTCAAGGGGTGTTAAAGTGATATCAGTAATGTTAAATTACCATAGGGCCTATTATATCCATCCTGTCGAATTGTCAAGGGGTGTTAAAGTGATATCAGTAATGTAAATTACCATAGGGCCTATTATATACATCCTGTCGAATTGTCAAGGGATGTTAAAGTGATATCGATAATGTTAATTACCATAGGGCCTATTATACCCATCCTGTCGAATTGTCAAGGGATATTAAAGTGATATCAATAATGTTAAATTACCATAGGGCCTATTATATCCATCCTGTCAAACATCTCTAGAAGTGTCAAAGTGATATAGTAATGTTAAATTCCCATTGGCTACCGATTAAAACACTCAAGGGGTGTTAAAGCCATTTCAGTAATATTAAAATACCATTGGGGGGCCCATGTGTCCATCCTGTCCAAATTTCAAAGAGTATGTAAGGGATATTAGTAATTTTAAATGACTATTAGATTTGTATCTATCAAATCAAGCATCTCAGGGGTGTTAACGTGATGTCAGTAATGTTAAATTACCATATGGCCTATTATATCCATCCTGTCGCTTTGTCAAGGGGTGTTAACGTGATGTCAGTAATGTTAAATTACCATATGGCCTATTATATCCATCCTGTCGAATTGTCAAGGGGTGTTAACGTGATGTCAGTAATGTTAAAATACCATAGGGCCTATTATATCCATCCTGTCGAATTGTCAAGGGGTGTTAACGTGATGTCAGTAATGTTAAATTACTATCGGACCCTTTCTATCCATCCTATAAAAATGCTTGACGAATGTTAACTTGATATCAGTTGTGTTAGATTACCATTTTGCCCCTTGAATCCATTGTTCTATGTTTCAAGGGTGTTAAAGACATATTGGTAATGATACATTACCAATGGGCCCCGTATCCATACTTGCAGAATCTCAAGGAGTGTTAAATTGATATCAGTAATGTTATATTACCATTAGGTAAAATGTATCCATTCTTTAAAAGAAAATATATCAAGGAGTGTTAAAGTGATATCAGAAATGTTATATTACCGTTGGACCCTTTGTATCCATCCTGTCAAATTTGTTAGGAATATTAACGTGATAACAGCAGTGCTAGATTAGCATTAGGCCCCAAGAAACAGCTTTGTTAAAATTCTCAGCTAGTGATAAAGTGATATCAGTAAAGTTAAAGTGATATCAGTAAAATTAAAGTGATATCAGTAAAGTTAAATTAAGATTGGGTCCCTTGTATTCATTTTTGTTAATAGTTAATGTTGCATTTCCTGTGGGCCTCGTGTATCCGAAAGTTTATGTCAAATTTCCACTGAGCCCTTGTATCCCAAAGTTTATGTTAAATTACGATCCCCTTCCCCGTATCCTAAAGTTAATGTTATATTTTACCTTTGGACCTCCTGTATCCCAAAGTAAATGTTCAATTACGATTTCCACCATATCCGACAGTATCCATGGCTATCCTAAAGTTAGCATTAAATTCCTATTGGACTCTGTATCCCAAACATTAATATTAGATTACCACACGGGGTCATAAACTTCTGCTACTATTATATATCACTACTAAAATCACTACTACAACTACGACTACAACTACTATGCCAATTTGTATTACAAATACAGCTGGTTTTAAACCGGTTAATATTGCTGCCACTACTAATACAAATAATACTATTAATAATACAAATCAGTTTCAACTGCTATTAGATTGTACATTTTTAAATATTGTATTGATATTTATTTTCATTGAACAGCAAATCAGTCATATATCCAAGTTTTCATCCTCTATTCTATGCTCATTCGTATCGTATTCATGGTTGCCGCCTAAGTACGCTTTGTAGGCAACAAACTCGGCATTAAGAGAGAGAGAGAGAGAGAGAGAGAGAGAGAGAGAGAGAGAGAGAGAGAGAGAGAGAGAGAGAGAGAGAGAGAGAGAGAGAAAAAAAATCAAAAATGGAGTTGGGATGTGTTGATGGAATGTAACATTGCACAGATATACGAGAAAACTGAGTTTTCAGGTCGAGATATGAATGGTGTTTTAAGTTGAAATAAAAAAATATTATCACAATTCAGAATTTTCACACCTACAGAAGGTGAAAGATAAAATCAATTACATCGAAATATGTAATTACTCTCTCTCTCTCTCTCTCTCCACACACACACACACACACACACACACACACACACACACACACATATATATATATATATATATATATATATATATATATATATATATATATGAGAGATGAACAAATATTACTATTAATTAATGGCTTATGAATGTGTCCGATTTGCTATTTATATATTTATTTATTTCTGGCAACAAATATTCTTAAACTAAGTACATCTAGGTACAGGATAATATAGTGTTAAAATAAACACATTTTTTTCATAATGCTCCTGTCTATCCGGAAGCACCTTTAAACACCATCCCTATCTGTAGAAAGATTAAAACAGAAAGAGGTCGAAGGTCAATTGCTGACATGAGGGTGAAAGGTTATTTGGAGTGCCAGGATACTCCCTAGATAAAACTTATGAAGATATACTGCCATCACTAATTTTAATCTAATTTGCTGTGAAACAAGCTCTGTTAATGTTCTCGCCCCATCTTCCCGTGGCACGTTAGTACAGATCAACTCACGAATCTAGATTACGAAAGACCTTTGGGCGGGAAATGCCATTATTGATACCTTTAAGTAGCACGAAATCATCGTGACAAAATGTATTGGTCAAAAACCAGTGATAAAGTTAAAGGTAGTGGCAATGTGATTTGTAGTTTGATATCATTTAATCGAAAACTTAAAGGAGCGTTTTTGACATGTGATTCTAACATCAAGGGTATTATTGTTATAGAAACGAAAAATTTATTTTAAAAATAATTCAAGAAACGAAGAACGTAAGTCTGTACAAAATACACGTAAAAACAATTTTAAGGCTAAACTTATTTTACAAATGAAGAGAAGTTACAAATGTATGTATATGCCATGGTTTACGAGACTTTACGGAAGAAATAAAATACAAAAAAAACAAACTATGGTACTAGTATGCATTTAAAATGGATTCTTAAAATATAAATTTTTTTTTTAAACTGACAAAACGCCTTATACCAGATTTTAAGTGTTTCTGATATTAATTAATCTGTTGATTTTGCTAATGACAGGATAAGGAGCAGTCTAGTTATGTCCGAACTAGCCCAGCCATTCCTGTTGATCCGTTTCAAATTTGCCCATATAAAGTCCAGAATTTCGATTAGAAAACTCCTATAGCGGAAATAAACCGATTTTGGTACTTGGTGTAGACATTATCATCATCTTGACCTAGTGTGGTCCTTGAGGCACTGCACTGCTAAACATCTGACCAATTATCTATATTTGTCTCGATCGTGTGCCAATGCCCGTGTCTCCGCAAAACTTTTCCTGGTCCATTTTGTGATGTCAGTCCACTCTTTTCTCTGTCTGCCTCTCATTCTGCCATCTTGGACACTGCCCTGGTATAGACAAGTATTACCAAAACATTGACAGGAAATGTACTAGTCAGAAATTGCTGATAAACATTTACTCAACAGTAGTTTAATTTTAACTACACTACTGCTAATATTACTACTACTACTACTATGTAGCGTGAAGGGGTATGTTTTGCCGCCATTAATGTAGGTGTATTATGGTTGGGGTGGGGTGGGATGCTCCCAATATTTTTTTAAAATTATTATGGAGTTCCACCCAGGTTGAATTTTGGCTGGAAATTAATTAGTGAAAGTTAGAAGTAAAGCTCCGAGCCCCTAGTCCGCTATGTCTACAGTGAAATGACTGAAGATACAAGAAAAGTGAAATTCAATGAATAACAATTTAATGCAATTTAATAGTCAAGTGATTAAAATTTACCAAGCACTCTCCTCCACTCAACCCTGCGATAGCCTATTGCATCAGTTTGATATGTAGTGTGAAATAGCTTTCCAGCTGTCGTTGTATTCTATTCATCCTCGTATTCTCTCCTATTCCTACACTATCTTCTCCTCTTCCGCTCGCCTTGCTCCAAATTCTTTCTCCTCTAGACTTCTGTATACCCCTCCTCCTTCTCCGCTGTCTCCTCAACTCCTTTTCCACCTCCTCTTCGACTCCCTCTTGACAACTTTGTCCACTCCGATTGTTCTACAAGTCTCACTTCTTAGAGACTCGGGACTAAATTGAACCGGAAGTTCTGTCCAACGAAAACGCTTCCTGTGAAAACATAAATAAGGTACAGTATTTTCACTAGCACTCTCATCTCACATAACACCCAGTCTATCATCAGATAACGGCTATTACATATCTTCGGCCACGCATTCATTCGCACCGAAATATCCATCCGTTCTTGTAATGATAAAACACCGCCGGAATAAAAGCAAGGCATCGATTACTTCTCCTACATACATCAATAAATTGCGTCACATTAGTACATATCCCCAATCCCATTATATAAAAAATATTGCTATGCCAGTCTCACAATTTTATCTATTCTATATGTTTAAAACGATTAATTAAAAATATTGCGTACATATACCTTGTTTCCAATGATTATGTTGTCTTGAGACGTCCCTCGTCGGACGCACATGTCGGCTTTGAAGCGATCGACGATACTCATTTAATTCATTATGATGATTATTTCAATTGGTCACTATGTTTCGAGTAACTGTTAGAAACGTATGTATTATTAGATGGCGAGAGAGTATGTTGTCTTATTTGTTTACAGTGTATTTTAATATTATAGTGCTCCGGGATCGTGCTCCAATTGTTCGTATTGGCGCCATTATTCCCAGCCTTCTATGTTGCTGAGCACGAGGTGGTAGCATTCCGGTTATTAACCCGAATCTTAGAACCTCGAATGTCTCCGTTGTTCATGTTTGTGTAAACATCAGACGTTATCCAAAGGTACAGATAGTATAAATAAGTCTCCCCGTCGTTGCAGACGGGAGACTGACACCGTAGAAGTCAGAACCGTCTATCTACTTTCGGACCATAATTTCAGAATTTTAAATCGAAAGTTTTATCAGTCATCACTAATTGTATTCAGGTAAAATCCATCTCTGAAAGTGTTATATTATTACAAGACCAAAATCCGGATTTACCCAGATTTATATATATATATATATATATATATATATATATATATATATATATATATATATATATATATATATATATATATATATATATATATATATATATATATATATATATATCTGACTTGTTCATAGTTTAAGTTATCCGAATTTTGTCCAAATTTCGGATTTGTCTAACTTTCGGAACTACCCAGACTTACGTTTTAAGGTTATGTTTTATATAGTTTCTATAAACAGGGTTAGTACAAGTCTCCGCTAATAGAATTAGACTTTGATGTTATAAAAACATAATCTTCATTTAAAAAAAATTAGTTTATTAAACAGTTATGCTAAAATTGTTGTTTCTTTAAGTATACATGACAAATTGTATATTAAGCTAAACAATCCTGTTTGCTTGTGTTGTATATTAAATTTTATTGTCACGAAGTAAAATTATTATTATGTATGTCAATGGAATTGTGATCATGTGAGTATTAGAAAAAGGAAATAAGAGAATACAAACAATTAAAACATAAAATATTCTGTATTTATTTAGATAATAAATAGCACACATTCCATCGAGCTTCTCTATAATCTACTCTGTCGTTCTAGACTTTTTTAAAATACAGAAATATCAAAACAAACACCACAATAAAAATGCTACATTCATTTCTTCTCAAGCAATTACCAGGCGAACCCAGAATAGGTTATGACTGAAAGAACCCTAGCAGATAGTCGTAACAATATCGCAACATTCAGACACATTTATTTACATTACAACAAATACGAAATACACAACTGTTTAAATATCCATGCACTGATATATCCATTTATTAATATTAACTAATCTTACACACTTCAACCATTTTCCAAATTCACAATTCAAGCAACTGTAAGTTCTAACATTACATTCTTATAAATATACTAGTTTACTACGAAGTAACCTATTAGCAAATAATAAAATTAATTCTGACCACAAGCTAACAATCTACATTATTCTCAGCATAATACTCAGCTCATTTCTCAACTACACATGCAAGTTAAACGTCAAAAAAGTAATTATATATACTAAAAGATCCTAGCAATTAAGTCTGCATGCTACACATAATTACTATTACAATGCCGTAATATTCAGCAACAATCGAGTAAATAGTTTCATGACTTTCACAAGGCTTTTTATTTCCTTTGAATCTCCTTTGTATGTTTTACCGCCAATTTACGAGTGACTTTCGAGCAGTAACCTGATGTTGCTTCCTAGGCGAGACTAAATTTTTTGCTTACTAGTTAGAAATTTTAATTCGGATCTAAATTGTTACCACACCCTGTCTCTCAATTCCGACTTGTTGTGGCTGTGACCCGATCCAATCAAACTAGCTGGCGATGTCCTTCTCGCTGTCTATCCACGGGGTGACCAAATTTAGAACACGTCATGTTCTCCCACGTGAGTTCCCACTGATTTTAGACTAATTATTAACACCCAGGTCTAATGACTACAAACATATTTCAAATGATGCTAGCTGTCGTCTACAAAAACTTCATTTTCCGGTCATTCTGCTGTTCACGGTCACCTTGTGTAAGAGATTATCCCTAGCCTGCGGAAATGTTTAGACATCAATACCTTAATTTATACACGACTTACTAACTGGGGAGGAACGAACGTAACATACTACTACTACTTCTACTATTACTATTACTACTAATAAATAAATAGATAAATAAATAAATAAATAAATAAATAAATAAATAAATAAATAAATAAAAAAATAAATACAAACGATCCTTAAAAGTTAGGAATAACACATGTAACCATGAGAAGATCGTCCATTAATCATTCATACAATGAAATGAACATAATGTTTTGATCTCTAGTCCGAATTCACAACAAAAACAAAACCAATTATACAATTTAATTCCATATAGATAGATTTAAATTCAAAAGGAATTGTATTCTACCCGCATACAACTCATACAAAACTACAAACGATAGGTATCTGAAAGACAAAGCAAAACAAAATAAAATAAAATTAACAATTAACTTCCTTCCAAACATGTTCTACTCCATAAAGCATGACTAATGAATGCATCGAAACATTTTGTGCTCCAGAAGGTCTGGATAATGGATTCTAGTTTTCATTTGCAAGATCACACGCTTTCAGGATACTGACAGTCGTTCCTGCACTCTAAACCATTAAGATACCGACAGTCGTTCCTGCACTCTAAGCCTTTAGGATACCGAAAGTCGTTCCTGCACTCTAAGCCTTTAGGATACCGACAATCGTTCCTGCACTCTAAACCTTTAGTATACCGACAGTCATCACTGCACTCCAAGCCTTTAGTATACCGACAGTCGTCCCTGCAAAATAGACCTTCAGGATATATATTTCGTTCAATCACGCTAAACCTTCAGGATACCGACAATGGTTATTGCACTCTAAACCTTCAAAATTGGATATGGAGGTTTTTTTTCTTTTTAAAGCTGTATATAGCTCTCTCAAATTTTGACCAAACATGACCATGGACTCCACTTTCCATGATCCCAACTAAACCGCAATAATTTTGAAATCGAAAACCCCGATACACCTCAGACTGTTGCTTATACTAGGGTCCATTTGGGTGAATATGCATAGGGACGTATATATTTTGTCACTGTAGGGTCGTTGTCTACCATTGGTTATGCTAGAAATATGTAACCGTCCCGACATAAGATCGTGGCAAGGTGGCGAGCAGCAAACGACAATATGATTAATAACGTAGTTTAAAAAAAGTGTGAATAGGACATTAACAATAATTTAATTTGACGGTTATGCATGCAATGTATCATTCTCTTGCTGTGTTTTTGTCAAAGACATTCCATTTACCTTATCTACAATAATCATTAAGCAACACCTTCAAAATCTTACCCCATAAATTACTTAATGTAAACTGCTTTTTTTTGGTTTATCTCTCAGACTATATAATGAAGAAATATGTCCCTGCTGATAAATCATATGTATTCTGGCAGACGATTGCCTTACTTTTTGACTGCGCCTTACTAAGTATTTATATTGAAATATTTTCATAATCACCATGGTTTCGCGTGTGGCTTTCTTTTTCCCACCGCTGTTTATAGTAGCATTGTTTTATAGATCAGAATTGCCACATATTGGGTTTACATTTTGTTTTGTTTTTAAGTAATTTATAAATGGCGATGTTGAGCGAGGTTTTTTCTTTCCCTTCTTTTTCTTCTCCCTAATGAATGACAAATTTGTTTTTCTTTTCTCCACGAATTAATTTTTAACCACTTTTGTCAAAATCCAGCCAGAGAAACTTGTAACAAATTATTATTTACTACAGATGAATGATCAACTGCAATAAAGTGCGTATATTGAAAATTCATAAAACTTCAAATAGGTCATTTAGAACACCTTTGCATTTAGTCAGTTGTTCTGGCATTAGAGAGTTCGCTGATAAAAATATGAAGTTCTGATACTGAAGCTTACATATTTCTAGCTACACTATCGATATAACACGCCGGGAAAGTTTGCGTGGGATGCCAAGATATTTATCAGACACAACCATTAAACATTAAACACACCTTCTCAACAAACAAACTAATGTTTAATGGAATTAAGAATGGCGCAAACTTCGAACAGAAAACAACGGCCCCCCCCCCCCAGAAAATCATACGATAATTCTTGGTCGAATGAAGGGGTACTTTAGACATTAGTAAATAACTAAAAATGATATATTTCATTACGATATTTTTCCAAGCCTGTGATTCAAGGATCATTTTAGTCAAAATTAATTTGTGACAAGTGTAACTGTTTTGTTATGGAAAATGAAAACATGTTGGTAATATACAATTCGTAACAAGATCACTAGAAAAATTCCGTACATTTTTTACTGACGGTAATCAAGTAGACTCTTGTACAATAAAATAGTGACGTAGTACGTGAACACTGTGTGTGCGCGCGTGTGTGTTTAGGACTTTTAACGTAGCTTAAACGACTCTTCAGTCATATCGTTACAATGTCTGCAGTATGACAGTTTATAGTGTTGTCTAGCAATGGGGCATCATTGTCCGACTCCAACCTAAATGGACAGGTAAAATCTTACACATTTGTTATTGCAAGCAAATTGTGAGTGAGCAATTTGTACGATACTATATGTAATCTTAATAAAAGGTAAATATTATGGATAAAACTTTAAAAAAAATGATTTTGGTGTGATGAATTAAATTATGTTATCACTTTAACATTTCTATAATATTCCTTCCTAGATGGACAAACGAATGTTAATAATTGTTTTGCCAAAAGCAAATCTTTCGTGATAGATTTGCACGGGAGTGGCTTCACTCCAAATGCATTTTGTACTAGTAAGTATCATGGATGAAACATATTTTACTAATAAAAATAAGTAGTCTTTATTCAGCTGTAGCAATTTCACCAATCCTTCCAACAGGAATCTATACTGATCTGTACATACAATATAACAAGCAGGAGTCAAAGTCAAACACCTTAAGGACATGAATGTTAGTGTCCATTCGTGGACATAATATCTAATCTTACTAAGGAAATTATATCAGTATCCTATTCAGCCTCCGGTTCCTAGAATTTCTGCAGATGGATCAGATTCTTAGCTGCAAACATAGATATTATCCCATGCATGTAAAGACACTGGGGGTCATTACCAGGATCATATACACAGCTGTATGGAAGAGAAGAGAGTATGTGGAGAGGCAAAGCTATTTGAGACAGGTATTTGTCTACCGAACTACAGAGAGACGAAGCTTAAGATGAAGACTAGCGTAACAATGCCAGTTATGTTAAGAGACTTTTCGTTACGAAACCATAACAGCCCTTTTCAGGGCCTGCCAAATCTTTTTTAAAGGTAGATGCTAATTTGCTGTCAGTTTTATGTTTTGTGTATGTTTATGCACGTCTTTGTCTTTGCCCATCAAACTAAAACTTAAATAAAACCGCTTACCTCTTCTCTTGTGATACCATGTATGAGATGATATGTAAGTGTCTATAAACACTTTCTACCCTTGTGTGAAAGTGTGTGTGTGTGTGTGTGTGTGTTATACAAAGACTTCGATCCTTTTCTTTCGATAAGAGTTGTGTGCATTTTGGTTGTAAGAAAAGAAAGCAAATGATGGCTAATAGTGGTGTTTGCTTCATAAAAATGGAAACTTGTCTGCCCAGTTGTACATATAATTTGTTGGAGTGCCAGTTCGTATATGTAGTGTGAGGAAATGAAGCATAATTTACTGGATAATATATTTAGTTTGTTTTTGATTGTAATAAAAAGCAGTTACTGGATAAAATATGTAGTGAGTTTGACAATAACTATTTAAAAAAAAATAGTTACTGGATAGCATTTGTAGTGTGTTTGATTGTAAGAAGAAAAGCAGGTACTGGATAGTATATTTGGTGTGCTGGATAGTAAACATATTTTTCTCTCGGTGTGTTGAATTGTAGTATTTCTGGTGTTGGATAGTAATTAAACTGTCATTGACGGATAATATATTTGGTGTGACGAATTGGAATAATAACACGGTGGATAGTAGGGGTCTATGTTTGAGAGTAATCAATAAACGTTAATTCTATAATAACAAACTTATTTAATCTTTAATTGCTTGAACTGGCATTCGATACACCTGTTCAATCCGTATTTCTGCATCACACACGCAGAAGCGAACTACTCAGTTGTCTTCTTTGACGTTCGCACTTGGATATTTATAGACGCAGTTAATCCAACATTTAATAATCCCAGTTCGTTAATATTTCATTAAGAAAATAAAGAAAAACTGTAGGAAGTGTAAAACAGTGGTAAGTAATAAAATAAAAATCCATATAAGTGTTTTGTATTGTACTCGTTTGAAATGGCGTATAAGTTCGTTACGGACAGAATGTCTCGACGTATCCCTACACCATTTCAAACTCATTCTTTCCACCTACTCAGAACAAAACCCTATCAAGTTTTGTGCATGTATCGGATGCATATCTGATGCAAGGTTTTATATCAATATCAAGATAAAAGTACCCGTCTTATGAGTTCATAATGGCTAGGTAATCAACCATGATATCAGGCCATACTTGTTTGATTTTGTCATCAAGCATTTGCCTAACGTGTTTAGCAAGACGATATTAATCTGGTAATGTGTGTGATGACAAGAACACGGAAAACAATGATTCATTGATTTGTTTATTCTATAGATATCAACTGTTGAGAATGAAAAATATATCGACTGACAAATTATCGCATACTATCAAGCGAGTGTTATGAATCATGGGCTAGTCTCTTATGGAAGCCAACCATTTGAGATTTAATAATAATCTCTGGAGAACGTTTACCTATTAATTCATGGACTAGTATTTTATGGAAGACACCCTTTCGAGATTTAATAGTAGCCTCTTGGAAAACAGTGACATATTAGTCATGGGCTAGTTTGTTTTTAATGGAATCTAACCATAAGAGATTTAAGAGCAACTTTTGGAGTATCGTAACCTAACTTTGTGATCCTCTCTGATACAAGTTACCTTCATTCAAGTTGAATCAACCGATACAAACTCAAGAAAGGGCAACAAATGCATACATATGTTTAAATGAAGCGCAGGAGTTAACTCCCTTGAATGTTTGGCATCAAGACTCCTATATATTTCACGTCGATTTATATTTTCCATTATAAAAGTTACTTAATAATTAGTTTGAAAATTATATATGCTATCACGAAACTCATTTAATAATTTTTGTGACATTTTTATATGCTGTTATGAATTCATTTAATAATTGTTGTGACATTTTATATGCTGTTATGAATTCATTTAATAAGTATTGTGACATTTATAAGTGCCATTAAGAAACCCATTTAATATTTTCTTTTGCAAAGTCGAGCAGCAGAATATTTTTATTATTCAGTGAGTTTGATGAAATTCATCGAAACCTAGAGCTGTTAGCAATGTGTTTCTCATAAGGGTCCCTATTATTGTAATGTGTTCACCAATGTCTTTTAAAGTGGATTAAAAGTATCGTGTGTAACATAAATGTAGAATGAAAGAGTGTGTGTAACATAAGTGTAGAATGAAAGAGTGTGTGTATCGTAAATGTAGAATGAAAGAGTTTGTGTGTCATAAATGTAGAATGAAAGAGTGTGTTACATAAATGTAGAATGAAAGAATTTGTGTGTCATAAATGTAGAATGAAAGAGTGTGTGTATCGTAAATGTAGAATGAAAGAGTGTGTGTATCGTAAATGTAGAATGAAAGAGTGTGGGTATCGTAAATGTGAAAACGAAAGGGTGCATATCGTTTGGATACGATATAAATTCAAGGAGTATAAAATCGATTAGAAATACATTAGAAACAAAACAAACTTTTTTTTTATCACCAATAACGTCCATATTAACCTCACATAAACAGTCAGGTGTGTTTGAAAATATTATTCATACTCATACAAAGTCAGGTGTGTTGTAATGTCTTATTCATATTTCTACAAAGAAAAAGCAAAGGTGTGTTTAAATATGTCATTCGTACCCATACAAAATCAGGCATGTCTGATTATCTTAAACATATCTATACAAAGTTAGGTATGTTTGAATAACGTATTCATAATTATACAAAGTCAAGGTGTGTTTAAATATCTTTTTCACTTATATAAAGTCAGTTGTATTTAAATATCTTATTCCAACTCAAACAAAGTAAAGGTATGCTTAAATATCTTATTTATACATATCAAAAGATCTTATTCATACTTATAAAAAGTAATGTGTTTAAATATCTTATTTATACTTATACGAGGTAACGGTTAATTTGAATATTTTATTCATACTTATACGAGGTAAAGGTTAATTTGAATATTTTATTCATACTTATACGAGGTAAAGGTTAATTTGAATATTTTATTCATACTTATACGAGGTAAAGGTTAATTTGAATATCTTATTCATACTTATACGAGGTAAAGATTAATTTGAATATCTTATTCATACTTATACGAGGTAAAGGTTAATTTGAATATTTTATTCATACGAATATAGTCATGTGTTTGAATATCATATTTATACTTATACAAGGTAAAGGTGTCTTTGAATATCTTATTCATACGAATATAAAATCAAGTGTGTTTGAATATCTTATTCATACGAATATAAAATCAAGTGTGTTTGAATATCTTATTCATACGAATATAAAATCAGATGTCTTTGAATATCTTATTCATACAAATATAAAATCAAGTGTGTTTGAATATCTTATTCATACAAATATAAAATCAAGTGTTTGAATATCTTATTCATACAAATATAAAATCAAGTGTGTTTGAATATCTTATTCATACGAATATAAAATCAAGTGTGTTTGAATATTTTATTCATACGAATATAAAATCAAGTGTGTATGAATATCTTCATACTTATCCACATGTTGGGACATATATGCCACTGTCTTTCGCGTTGAAAGTTCGAAACACTAAACAATATTTTGCCCATTTTTATTCTTCTTTCACAGTCTTCTATCCTTTCTTTGTTCACTGTCTTCTATCCTTTCTTTGTTCACAGTCTTCTATCGTATCTTTTTTCACACTCTTCTATCCTATATTTTTTCAACGTCTTCTATCCTATCTTTTTTCAGTCTTCCATCCTATCTTTTTCACTGTTTTCTATCGTATCTTTCTTCCCTGTCTTCTATCGTATCTTTTTTCACTGTCTTCTATCATATCTTTCTTCATTGTTTTTTATCCTATTTTTTCACTCTTCTATCTTATATTTTTTCAAAGTCTTCTATCCTATCTTTTTTCACTGTCTTCTATCCTAATTTTTCACTGTCTTCTATCCTATCTTCTTTCACATCTTCTATCCTATCCTTTGTTCACTGTCTTCTATCTATCTTTGTTCACTGTCTTCTATCCTATCTTTTTGACTGTCTTCTATCTATCTTTTTGACTGTCTTCTATCCTTTTTTCACTGTCTTCTAACTTATCTTTTTTCATTGTCTTCCATCCTATCTTTCTTCACTGTCTTCTATCCTATCTTTGTTGACTGTCTTCTATCCTAGATTTTTTCACTGGAATTTGATCGTCTGATGATTGACCTTGCTTTAAATTTATTTGCTCTAATGGGTTTATCTTCTGTTGTTTTTTATTCCCTTTTCTTTTAAAAGGTTTTCTTTCATTTAATCCCTTTCTTGGAATACTCTTTAGACAAAACTTTATTATGGCTCATAGCGACTCACAGTGCAAATTTTCCAATATGCTTATAGAGACTTTCAGTGTAAATGTCCATTACAACAATAGCGACCTTCTCTTTAAAATATGCATTATTCCGATAATTACTTTCAATGTAAAATTCTCATTCTGCACACAGACAAGTGAACCTGTGCAAAACGTAGGATAAGGTGGACTTTATAGACTCGCTAGTATAAAGGCCGGTATAAATGTCCGGTTATGACATCCCATCACTTACCAATCTTACTACCCGACCTCAATACCGCTACGGTGGCCTAAAAGTTAGAGCATCCGCCAGAGAATCGGGAGGTCGTGGGTTAGACCCCAGCCGAGTCATACCAAAGACTTACAAAAACGGTACTAACTGATGCCTCGCTTGGCACTCAGCATTAAAAACTTAGTATTAGGACTGGTCGGCCTGGTGTCAGGATAATGTGACTAGGTGGGACATAGTGCTACATGTGTGCGGCGTGATGCCCTAGTGCTGCACATCACTATAAATTGCCTCACTGCTGACATCGTATCGATATGACCGAAAAATTGTTAAAGCTACGTTAAAAATCCTAATCACACACACACACACACACACACACACACACCTCAATACCAACCAGTCTCTCAGGCTAATTTGGCACTTATGATTTCTCATCTGGTTAACAAGCACTATGTCTCAGCAACAATATTCTCCTATATATATCTGCCATTGGATTGAGTTTGCACACAAAATTAATATTGATGCAGACCCCACTATTTCCTAATACAGAAATTGTTGCAAGCATGCCACATGAATAAAGTTTATTGTGATGCCAAATTGCCAATTGACATGTGCGTTTTAGAAAACCTTATCCAAACTACAGCTCGCATTATAGCTTCTTGGTACAAACAGATCTTATTTCAAGCTATGTTTTCCTGACATTCCATGCCTTCCTGCAAATTGGGGAGATCACAGTGCCATCCCTAGGCCATCATAATCCTAATCTGTTGCACATTGCTCAGTTGGTTCATGACCACCAATCCATCACTCTGATATTTAACACCTTCTAACATCGCCATGGCCAGAAATTACTTTGGACATTATTAAAAACTAATGATGCAGTCTGTCCAGTCTCAAATCTACAGCGATACATCCAAATGCAAGGCAATTAAAATCGGATGCATTCAAACAATACATTAGAAGCTCCGAATGGCATTGCAACCTATAATTCATTTCTGAATGATGTTAGAACAGAAGGAGAATATGGCTTCTTAGTTGCGCTCCTTTAAATCCACCTAGGAAAATATCACAATCCATACCTATAGCGATATATCATGTTGTTTTTCATGTATACCTATACTCGCACAAATCTTGCTTTCCATTACCGATCTGATCAGTCTAGTGGATCCAAAAACCTGAAGTTTGCATTTATATCCTTCTCACTTGGGAGGCAAACATTTCTTTAGGAAGAATTTCATCTTTTGCATTTCGAAAGATCTACCTTTCAACAGATTTAACACATGCTTTATATTTTACTCACCATACGCCTTTTATATCACGATGTATGTGAATACTGCATGCCTGTCATTTTTGGTTGTATGGTTTTCACAAAGAAAGGGGATGGAAGGCAGGGTTGACGAGAGCTGCTATTCACTTTGGAACGTCCTGGAGAAAATGAGAATATCATCTGTGAAAATGAGGCACTCTTTGAGGTGCAGTACTCCCCTGCATTTCTCCATAAGACAATGAAGAGTAGCCCCACCATTGCACAGACCAAAACGCATGCGGTTCATCTCATGAAAGCCTAGCGGACCAACCGAGAAGGCTGTATTTTGCTTGTGTTCTTCTTCCATCTTAACTTGCCAAAAACCTGATCTTGGAGAAGAACTTGGTCCCTTGCATCGGCAGTATCATCGAACCGTGGAAGGATATAAGCATCCTTCCGGGCCTTTGCATTAAGGGCCCAGTAGTCTATACAGAAATGTAGGCTGTTATCACATTTCGGGCCTAACACAACATTAGAGGAGTAATGACTGTCTGATTCCCTGATTGCACCAGCATCTAACATTTTCCTAATATGCTGACACACCTACTCATTACATCTCCGAGGGTATTCTCCTGGAAGGTTGTTTGAACGGCTTATCGTCACCAAGCATTATCTGATGTTTGATGATATCAGTCTTTCCCAAGTATGTAGGCGCCTTTAAAAATATGTAATCCCACTTGCCCAATACTTGCTTGTATCTATCCAGTTGCTCTGGGTAAGATTTTCAATATTGAGTTTCACCTTCAAATCTTCCAATGTCCACTGTCTTTGGACATCACAAGGGTAAAATCAGAAGCTAAGTTGTCAACGGCTTTGAACTCACTTATAAGACATCGATCCAATTTTGGTTTTATTGTCATATATTTGGTGGACGTATTGCAAAGTCTAACCTGAACCTTCGAATATGACCCCCTGTGATCAACTGTAATCACCCTTGGAACCTTCAAATATGACTCCCTGTAATCAACTGTAATCACCCATGGAACCTTCAAATATGACTCCCTGTGATCAACTGTAATCACCCTTGGAACCTTCAAATATGACTCCCTGTGATCAACTGTAATCACCCTTGGACACTAACCTGTTTAGAGTTTCCCCAAGTTCTCTGTGACCGCTTTTGCTATATGAGCATTAATATTAGGCAATACTGTTGATAATAATGGTTATACAACACAACATTGACGGCATGCATATGGGTAGATCTTACCATAAATGACTTGCACTCAATGCTATCAATAGCAATTTTCCATGTATCTGGAATTATATATGTAGGAAGATTATCAATCATGTAATCCCTGCATATATATCAGATACTCAGTGCATTCCAGATAATTCAGAAAAGAGCCGTCTGCAATAGTCACCTTGAGATCCAGCGATTAAAGTAAGCAAAGCACAGGCTTATCACCAAGCGACAAATAAAAACTATTTGACGTGGCAGTCATCATGGACCCACTTTCAATAAGGGCAGTAACTAGAACATTGTTTAGATAAACAATAATAATGTTGGAAGAACCAACCAAGTGCTGAAATGGATTAATCCGGCCTTTAGGATGGTTACCTGCCCCAGCAGTTACTCTTTTGAAATGGTGCTTTTCTCTACCATCGCCACGCCCTCGGTTACCGTTCACCCGATTTATTCTGTAGTTGTTGTTGCCCGTGTTGCTATAGTGGCAGTTGTTTTGGGCTTGTCTGTTACTGTTATCACACCCTTTGTGAATTCTAGTCAGTTATCTGAAGAATAGCGATTAGGGCAATGATTTGAGATTCTAATCTCTCCTCTGTTTGTTGGATCCTCAAGTCAAAATCTCTCTCCACCATGCTTCTCTTCTGGCCGCTTTCTACCATTGACTGGTAGTGTACATTCTTGGAGGGGATTGGGCCAGCCTCCTATGGCAAGTTCAGCTGCTTGTCAACCACCCTAATGTCTTGCAGTAGCTCATCATAGTTAGTGATATTTGTGGCGAGGGGGACTTTTGAAGAGTTCACACCTCAGTGAAGACCAAAACTTCTATCTGAGGAGGCTATTATTATTCTCTTCTTTGATGTGGCCCACCTCAGTTGCAGTCAGGAGAAGTGTTTCGAGGCTGCAGACAAAGATAGTCACCGAATTCCCTTCTATATGGAAGAGTTGAAACAAATCTTGCATAATCATGCATTATGTTGACATATCTACAAAGGCAATATCTAGGCGCTTCAATATGGCTTCAATAGATGCTTTCTCGCCCATGCTATACCGGTATGACTCCCCCTGCCCCATAGAGACAATCTGATAGCCTGAATTGTGCTCGTTGAGGGATATTCAAATATAAGATATTTTACCTTGAATCTCCATTCATAGTTTGTAACGTTACCTTTCTGTGTTGAGTCATCTCTCAAAAAGAAAGGGATCTTAGGTACTAAGGCGGAAGTGGTGGGGGTAGCGTTGGTTGCGAACGAAGTACCCTGGGAACTACAAACTACTTAACCTTGGGCATGATGTCCACACTTAGTATACCAATCTGCATGAGTGAGACTCTCCCAAGTTCCGCAATTGTTGTGCTTTGCGACAAAAGGGGTAGATGGGAGTATATCAGATTTGGCTGGGGTTACAATGGGTTTAAGTGATGCCGCCGCAGAAATTACCACATACCCACTGGCAGACAATGCCTCAATAATTTCCTTATCTGTCATGGGATTCTAACTTGTCCTATGACAATTAAACAATTTGCCAATACGAAAAAATCAATAAAGGCATACATCTTCAAAGTAGATATGAATATAACTACAAAATTACTTTATTGATAAAGTATGTTCACATTTTTTAAAACAAAATATCTCTAGAAACATTTGGCATGCCTAATAATATCAAGCGCAAGCTTGTACATATAATAAGCACATAATACATATTTAACTCAAAACATAAACAGTGCTATCATCTAGATGTCTGCCATTTTCACTCAGGTTTTGAAGAACTGTAAATTTATGAGTGGGAAAAACCATAGTGGTGTTAGATAAGGAGGTCAGAGAACTGTCTTGTCAAGCCAAAAGCACCTTGTGCAGTGATCAATTAAACCATATGTAGCAGTCAGATAATCTAATTATACTCTGTAGTACCATTTCTTTTCGTTGGGCTCAATTTTTGTGGTTTTGTAAAAAGAGAGACATTTTAGTGGGTACATAAATTCGTGTTTTTTTCCTGAAATAGTTTGCAAAGAGTTGTCATTTAATTTCATGGTTTAACCTCTACAAATAAACAAAATATAGAATACAAAAGAGTAAAACTATGCCGACACAAATGGTGGTCACATTAATGTTTAAAACAATGCTATGAGTACAAATCAAAGACTTGGAAAGTTCAATACTGACACCATGACTTTGACCAAGTGAATAACATCAGTCGAAGCTGACGCAGCCAGTAACACTAAAACTATATTTCCATCTCTATGAGCACAAACAAAACACATGTCAAGATTAATCAGTTTCACCATGTTTTCGTTTGAGTGTTCAACATAAAAGGAAGTTGATGCAGCCAACAAAACCAGAGCAATCAGTTATTCAAGTTGCACCAAAAGTACTTTCCAACTATCATGGTTTTAACACAGCGGCTTAAGAGTAGCAAAATCAACTTAGATTCCCATCGATTTCTGGACTATCTAACCCATCAAAAGCTGTGAACCCACACAGGTGCTTGCTTACCAGGCAGCCAATGCAGTAATACCCCTGCTTCAGTCTGTGTCCCGGAAACAAAAGCAAGGAGAGTATCACAGTTAAAACATTGTATATGTCACGTCTAACAAGTGGGTCAATTCGTGCAATGTTGGCGATAAGTGCAATTATAGGGTTGGATGACTAATATCTGCAAAAGAAAACTGATATATTGAATAAGCCAACAAAAATTTATGGAAAATAAGACTGCATTTCCAAATCTATGAATCCTTTCTTTTGAAACTATAACACAAACTTAACAAATAACATAGAACACGCCTTAACTTACACCTCATCTTATACATACACCGTTAAATTTCAGTCAGCTATGAAGATAACTGTCTCGACTTTCCGTGATGTCATCTTACTGTCATCAGATATTGGTTTTCATCTCCGAGAAACACTATGAATGTAGAAAGTATGTAAACAAGTTTCCTGTTCGGGCCCAGAAATAAATCACTTGGAAGCACGCGATAGTGTCCTCCAGTATGCTGGCACTTCCCAATGTGGACTCCTTTTCAGGATCCCTCGGTCAGGTTTACCCATCAAATACAATCTTCTTTTCATCCCAGGTCCCACAGTAGGTGCCAGATGTGAGCTTTATCTCCTTTAGGGTTGAAATGATAACACTTGCTTGTCGAGTGTAAGATTTATTGTGAGGTGAAATGGTATGAAATAAACCAGACTCAAAAGGAATGTTTCCAAATTATATTCAATCCCCGGTCTTTCACTTGCATGAAAGACAAGTGCTCTTCATCTTCATGACTCGTACTCTCGAGGTGTCGTCCATCTCAAAAACTAGAGTAGGAATGCCATAAGCGTTTTGTTAGTTTGGTGGGGAATTGACTTTAATACTAATGAAGCATGAAAATTGTGCACCACGATTGATCACTCACACTCTCACTCATAAGAAACATGCATATTGGTACACGACATGAGTTCTGGGTCACAATAAGCATAAAGTAAATGTGAAATATGCAACATAAAATGAGTCGCAAACTATTATGTGCTTGGCATTACTTAAAGATACAAATGATAATAGTGTCTTCAACACTGAAAAAAATAAGCATATTGATTATATTGATATAAATAAATTGAACTATATTTATTTATACCTTATTGGTATTTTATGCTTGCACTCGTCAAGCATACAATCGCTTTAAAAGGAAATTGTAACTTGACATCAGGTGCAACTGTAATTGTCATACAAAGATAATTATTCATATTGATTCATTAGCAGAAGTTTGATGTTGTTGATCCTCCAAAACTGCAGTCAGATCTGTCTTGTCAATTATACTCAGAGATCACCTGTTAGCAATGACCAATAAATTCACCCCAGCAAAGTTCCTAAAAAACGTACTGTTTATAATAGTCACCTGTTTTTAAAAGTCACAGGTACTAACTAATCAAACACTGATTTACCTCTTTAGAGCATTCACCCATGCTCAACCACAGTGACTGCTCAGTCATTAGTTTCCTGAGGTAAGCATTGTTTAGATAAAAGATCGTATTGTGAACTGATAAGCATATATTAAACTCACTTGTACTCACTCTATGTTAGTCACATTGATAGCATATATTAAACTCACTTGTACTCACTCTATGTTAGTCACATTGTTAGCATATATTAAACTCACTTGTACTCACTCTATGTTAGTCACATTGATAGCATATATTAAACTCACTTGTACTCACTCTATTTCAGTCACATTGTTAGCATATATTAAACTCACTTGTACTCACTCTATTTCAGTCACATTGATAGCATATATTAAACTCACTTGTACACACTCTATTTCAGTCACATTGTTAGCATATATTAAACTCACTTGTACTCACTCTATGTTAGTCACATTGATAGCATATATTAAACTCACTTGTACTCACTCTATTTCAGTCACATTGTTAGCATATATTAAACTCACTTGTACTCACTCTATGTCAGTCACATTGATAGCATATATTAAACTCACTTGTACTCACTCTATTTCAGTCACAATGATAGCATATATTAAACTTACTTGTACTCACTCTATTTCAGTCACATTGATAGCATATATTAAACTCACTTGTACTCACTCTATTTCAGTCACATTGATAGCATATATTAAACTCACTTGTACTCACTCTATTTCAGTCACATTGTTAGCATATATTAAACTCACTTGTACTCACTCTATTTCAGTCACATTGTTAGCATATCTCAAAGGTGTCAATATGTCCAATTTGCCAACAAGGCAGTTTTTGTCAGTAAGGTATTTTACTAAGAAGGGTCGAAGCAATTTATTTGCTGGCTGGTGTGAGAAAGAGTTATTTTCACAGTGTAAATGGAAGTTGATATTTATGCCAGAGTTATAGGTACAGTTTGATATCTTCACCTATTTGCCAATGACTTCATGAGAAAGTTCCCACTGAAACCAAGATATGAGTTACATCTTTTATCATTAGGATCACATGCTATTCATATTTAAAATTGTTTGTAAAGCATTTAAAGCTTCTCAGGAAAAGTTTAAAGTATGTAAAAGTTGTCAGGAACAGTTTCATTCATGGGTCACCAAGAAAAGCCTCAATTGGCCTCTACTGATTTCCTGCTCATTATAAGCAGCTATCATAAGCCAAATGTCCCTAGAACCTGGGCAAATGAGCAACTATCATAAGCCAAATGTCCCTAGATCCTAGGCAAATGAGCAACTATCATATGCCAAATTTCCCTAGATCCTGGTTTTTATATGTCATCATATTGGTTTTAACCAAATTAATGATACACGATTTAATCTTGCTCTTCAAATTTTTGAAAATCACTAAACATTATCAGACACACACCCTCACCTTCGATTTCAATACCAGACATGGTACTACATCTACCAGTATGATAGGAACTGAGATGTTCGATATCGTTTTCTTTTTCATGACATCACCATTTCTATGATCTGATGTGATTTGCTAATGTAAAACAAAAAAACTAAAATGGTTGATGTGTCAAATTGTACACAATACAGGTGCACATGACAACGTCATGAAACTGGAAGCAGATATATGCAATATATGGAATCGGAATCGATGCATACTAAGGTCCGATGCGAAAAGTCTGACATTTTATAAATAGAAACTATTGACAAGTTCTGAAGGCACGAAATAAGTGTTATCTGTAATACATGTATGTATAATATAAATAATATATATATAAGGTTATATAATGTAACCATGTTGTCAAAAAATTCTTTACTGTCATATTTTATTGATTAAAACATCCGACCCAGCTTCAGTTAAAATAAAACCAGTGACAAAATTCTTTGTTAATATAAATACTCCATAAATTGTCTGTTAAGTGTAAGGGATGAAACAGTTTTAAGTTGGATCATAATTATTCCAATAAATAAAGTAGTGTACAAAAATAATGTAAAAGCTGAAGACAAAGTTGATCAGAGGTTATCTGTAATGAACTAATGTTTTCTTTCAGATCAGAATGTAAATTAAAGGATGAAGTTTGTTGGTTAAGAAGGAAAATTTGAAAACTGGAGGATCCTATGGCCAAGATGGAAGAGACATTAAATATTGACTGCTGCAGCAATGTTAAAGATCCAAACAGTAATTGGATGGAACATCTTAAGTTGCAGATGGAGACATTCAGTAGTGACAATAGGTAGGATTTGATAAAATTATAGGCCCTGAACATCTTCACAAAAGAGTTATCTGACAGGTCAGTCTCTGTGAAAGTGAGTGGTCAAGTCAGGAGAAACCACAGTGAAAAGAAAGCTCCATGATGATGAAATATGATTCAACACAACTGCCCCAATATCCCTTGAAAAGTTTTGAAAGAAAAATTACAAAACGTACAAAATGTGTTGCTCAGAGTAAAAAGAAAAGAAAATCGCTTGTCAATTTACTTGTTCTTTGTTAAATGTTAGAAATGTATCTGAAATTAAATACGGTTTTGTTAGATAATATGTTGCACTTCACTTTAAAAAACCCACATCTAAGGATTTCTTATGATTCAGGATGAAATAGTCATTTGTGAGTTTGTCAGATAATCAATTTATTTAATAGGAACTGTTCATGAACATATGAATCATTCATGAGAAACTTTGTTCATCATAGTTCATAAATATGTTCATGCACTTGTTCATGAATGATGATGACCAATTTGTGAACTTTTAGGAACTGTTCATGAATTTAGTTCATGAATATTCATGAACTGTTCAAGAACAGATTATGAGGTGTTAGTTCATGAACAGTTCATGAATTCACAATTTCATGAATAGACCATTTTCAGTTCACGTACATTCATGAATGATTCATGAACCGTTCAAGCCAGTTCATGAATTATTCATGATCATTTCGTAGTGGGGGCCCATAGGTTGAGTTGGGGGAATTTTAATTAATACAACTGGAAATACATGTCATCTCAATGGTCTTGACACATCACATCACTCATTCTGAACAAAACACAAATATAGTTATGTTTATGAATGGTACATTATAAACAACTGCACAAGAACAAAACTTATTCACTGTACCAATCTTCAAAGCATTTCTAAGGCTAAAAAATCTATGTACAAAATACATTTTAATTCACTATGATTTTCACATTAAATCTGGGTCTATGATTTTCAATTAAATATGGGTCTATGATTTTCATTTAAATATGGGTCTATTATATTTCCATTGTCAAGGTCTATTATATTTCCATTCAGTCAGGGTCTATAATATTTCCATTCAGTCAAGGTCTATAATGTTTGTGAAAAAAATATTCATTTTGTACCACCCTGTTTAGACCATAATCTACCAGCACATTATGCAATGGCTGATATGAGTTAGTGATGCTGGTCTACTTTACACATGGCTGCCATGGAAGAATAAGGTGTGCTGTTGGTCTGATTTAAATATGGCCAATATGGGCCAGTAAGGTAGGCCTGTTTTATATACTGCCAATTTGGGCTAGTGATGCCTGCTTTGTATACAGCCAATATTGGTCAATGATTTAGGCCTGCTTTATATATGGGCAATATTGGTCTGCTTTACACATGGTCATATGGGCCAGTGATATTGGTCTGATTTACACATGACCAATATGGGTTACTGCTGTTGGTCTTCTTTACATAATTAGCCAATATGGGTCAGTGATGTTGGTCTGCTTTACATAATTTACATAATTAGCCATTATGGGTCAGTAATGTAGGACTGCTTTACATATGGGTCAGTGATGTTGGTCTGTTTTAATATGACCAGTATGGGTCAGTGATGTTTGCTGTTGGTCTGCTTTACATATCGAAGGGGTGCAAACATTAATGAATTACAATGTTACATTTACTGCTTCCTGATTACATATAGACATAGAATTGTACTGCCTTTACTGGACAGGTTTTGGTTTCATCTCATTTTTCAGAAACATGTCCATTTCTCTACATTTTCTCTGCAGAGTGACATCTTCCAAAGGAAGCTGTGGAATTTCCATCTGAAAAAAGCAAAATTTAAAAGAGATGCCAAAATTGGATTCCATACTTGAGTTAAAAATACTTCAAGATAGCTACAACTACAATTAAAAGCCAATGAAATTAGACTAAGACAGGATATCTATCAAAAGCTGACATTTATGGTGCATTTACAATCAAAGGAAAAATTTGGCCTTCAAACTTTCACCATATTAAACCTCATTTAATTCAAACTTTCACTGTATCAATTCGGATTGGAGTTAAACTTTCATTTTTGTTTTATATTTTTAATTTGTATTGTTTGTGGGCTTTGTCCATGATTATATATCATGTATATCTGTACTATGTACCTGACCTTTGTCCAAAATCATGTTAATTAATGATGTACCTGATCAGTAACTTTTACTTTGTAAACAACATAAAAAACTTCAGACTTCTCTATGATTGTGGATAAAATATTCAGATCATTATTAATCGTAAATATGTTTACTTCAATTTTTGTTTGAGACAAAGTCTTGATAGGTGTTTCTCGATAAGGTCATTAGCAGATTTTATTCTGTCCATTTTACCTGGATGACGGGCAACATGGCAGTTTCTCCTATATATGACCACAATAATTGATTACTCTGAACAAGGCACACAGAAGCAAAATCAGCTTATAATATACATTTACATATACAAGCAGAAAGCCTGATTTGCATTCTGTTCACATATGTATTGTTTTGTAACAGTATGTTGAGATTTATTTATTTCAACTTCCAAACGCCATATAAACTCAACAGTAAATCTGACAGCATATCTCAAACATGGCGGCTGATGTCATTTGCAAACTATCTATTCTGACTGTAGCAACTTTCAGAATGTAAATTTTTCATAAAGTTGACAGAGTATTTCCAGAAAATGATACTTCTGACCTAGATCAAATAAAATAAATGGTAATTCTGACCTAGATCAAGTAAAGTAAATGGTATTTCTGACCTAGATCAAGTAAAGTAAATGGTAAGTCTGACCTAGATCAAGTAGTTTTATATAACCTTGGCTACCATAAAATTATTTATTCTTGCCTAAACATCTGACATGATAGGGTCTGAGATACGGATAGTATAAAAAAGAAATAAAAGAACATGTACACAAATGAGTAAGTAAAATGCTACATTATTATGTACATTTAATTTGTATTGATGTTAGTCCAAAACCAAGTTCATGTTGTATCTGACTAATAACATAGACTTTGTTTTGAATTTGGTAATATACATAGTTAATATTTCTCATTGAGAATGCATTCAACATGAGGATTATTATCTTAGTCTGAGTGAAGGATGTTATGTTAACCATGTTCTATATTATAATTTTATTAACAAATTTTATCATGCAAACATCCTAAAATGTTCTAGAATGCAAATTGCACTAAACTGGCAATTTTCACAATGTGCTAATTGTGACCTAGGTCAAGTAGAGGAGTTTATAGTCTTGTTTGTTTCAGACATTACACATTCTTGCTTTAACATCTTGTAGCATTTTCAACTCTCTCTCTCTCTCTCTCTCTCTCTCTCTCTCTCTCTCTCTCTCTCTCTCTCTCTCTGTTTTGGAAATCTAAGAAATTATGGGTAATTTAAACTTTGATTTAATAAATTAGCATTTTAGATTGAATAAAAGCTTTAAACTTGTATCCATTAAATAAACTGATGCTCATTTTGAATTTCTCTTAATGAGTGAAGCTGAAAATATAATTCCTGACTTCCGGAACGATGGCCACTATCCCTTAATTGGCTTGAAGCTGTTCAGTGTTTGTGCTGTTTTTCATGATATATGTGCTTGTTGTCTATCTTTGTCTACATTATTGTGTTTCATCAAGCATTGGCTGTTCAGTTCTTATGTGTTTCTTCATCTCCTTGTTTTGGAAACAAGAACAATTAAAAACAATTAAAAAATTTCTCAGCTGTCTTGTTGAACTTCTACAATGTCCTTTGTTTTTTAATAAACCACCATCACATGATCACCAGTCAACCCATTTATGCTATGATGTACCCTCATTATTGCTTTAAATGACCACATCTTGGTTCTTCATATACACTGTGCTCAAGTCCAGCAGAACAACTTAAAATTTGGTCATTAATCGAGATAACTGGTGCAAATCACTACTAAATTGCCAGCCTTTGTATCAACTATCCCAGAGATACCACTGCATATTGCATTATTCAATGCCCAATCAGTGGGACCATAAGAAAAGCGCACAGAAATAGTTAATTTTATCAACGATCAGAATATCAACGTCTTGGATACAAGGGTGGACCATAGAATATGATCATCAGGTCTATAAAGAATACTCATCATTTCCACTATGAAAACAAAGTCATATGGACAATGTTCTTTTGGTTACTAGGGCCCAGAAACATGGAATAAATTGCCCATTAAAATTAGACGTAAAGACAGTGATCCCCTTCAAGAGTGCTCTTAAAACAACTTTTTCAACTGCAAAAACAAACTTAAAGACCTAATAAAGTTTCCTACCTTAAATATTTTCAGCATTTTTTGTTTTCTAATTTTATGGTGTTTTGTTTCTTGTAGTCATATCATTATAGATGTTGTAAAACGGTTAGAACTTCTAAAGATTAGGCACTATACAAAGTCCTCATCATTATTATTATTATTATTATTACACCACTCCCTCGATAACTTGCGCACATCGGGGTCCTAAAACATTGACCGCACTATAAGTGAGGCGCGAGTTATCGAGGGACCTATAATAACAAAAGGATCGATACAAAGACAAAAGAGTGGGTGGGTGGCAGATTTTTTAGTTTTTAATACTTACTTTATAATCATGCTGTGATTAACTCTGAATAAATATCTCTTCATAATGATATACCGTAGTTTATTTTTTCCTCATAGAGTAACATTAATTTCAGGATAAATAATCGTATATGAAGGAGTTCATCGAAAACATTATTCCACGTGGTTTCCGTTCGATCACAGGAGTCAGACATTTCATCAATAAAGTATGGTGAAATCTCTGACAACATGAATTCCCCTTGTCAGTAATATATATAAAAAAAATATGGGGAATTCATGTTGTCAGAGATTTCAACATATTTTATTGATAAAACGTCAGACTCTTGTGGTTCGATTTACATGTGTACAAATTCACACATTGTGAATTACATCATTAATTTTTGTGCTGAATTGGATACATTCTTATTTTATTGTTTGATCCAAATTAGACGTATTTGTTTAATACAAAAGATCTCCTCTCTTTTCGAGAAACAATGTTGATCAATTGATTCATAAACAGTGTATATATTTGATTGCAGCAGAAGTAAAATGAATAATTTGAAACAAAATTAGAACACGATAATACAACTGCTGTTTGTGATACGCTGGACAAATGACTAGACATTTTGAAAAAATAAGTTAATTTTGTGTTACTCCCTGATTTCAATGCCGTCAAGCATAATTGTCACTAGCTTGATTCCATGCATCAGACATAAGTGATAAAACAACACAAGTCTCTTTTAATGAATTATTTTAGTGCAACAAACACATCGCCAAGTTTGTTGATCAAAACAAAGCCGGCAGGTAATTAGGTTCTCACGGAAGTACTCACGGGTTTCGATGTGACGGCTGATTGACTCTTTTCATGTTTTCATAGAAAAGAATATGTTGCAATTATAATGTTTACATTGAAATGGAAATAAAGGATTATAATGTAATTTTCACACAGCAAGATATTTAATTGCTGTTGCCACCTGTTAGCATTTACCGGATGTTTTCACTGATTGCTATTTCACCAGACTTTTTTTTACGGCGTATTGATGACGGTGTTTTAAAAAATAAACCTGAATATAATGTGATATCTTATTTAGAATTTGCAAATTTCACAATATGGAATCGATCTTTGTGGGCATTATCACCTTTTTTATGATAAAACAAGAAATGTATTATGGTTTAATTGACCAATTCTTATCGTAATTTATTCACGTTCAGCATATTTTGAAAGATTTTTAAAATATATGTTATCTTTGGGGAAAAATTGGGATCAATGCCAGACACCGCGTTATAAGCGGGTTCGTGAGTTATCAGGGCACGAGTTATCGAGGGAGTGGTGTATTATTATTATTATTACCTGGAAATGTTCAGACCAACAAGCTGATAGGGCCTGGATGAACTTATTAGCTTCATTCTCACTGCTGAAGTAAAACACCCATTTGTCACTGCTAACCTTTGCCTCCAGGGATCGAAATTCCTGCAAAAATCAGACACAATTTTCTAAATTTCACTTAATGTAGGAACAAGGTTTGGCTTAAGTTTAAAAATGCCTATTTAGAATGCACGTATCATAATTGTAAATGTTATCCAACCACACAAACTCAAAACAGAATGTGGTGTCACAGTGACCTTTGACCCATATGCACTTAATGTATTCCATTACAGAAACTATAATAGAAAAATAAATCTACATGTCCCTTGTGATATGCGTATCATATATTCCCTTTCAGAAACTTCAAAAGAAAAGTATAATGCATGTTTATCTGTGTACTTATAAATTCCCTTATGGAAGCTTTAATAAAAAAAATCTATAATGTACATCTGTCATTTGGGACCCATGCAAACTTCTATATTCCCTTACAGAAACTTGAATACAAAACTCACATACGTCACACATCTGACCCTTGCAGTCATATATTCACCTATGAAGCTTTGATACAAAACCATAATATAAATCACACTTGTGACCCATGGAGTTATATATTCTCCTTGCAAAACGTTAATACAAAACTGTAATATGGTTTCTGCATATCATCCAAAAAACAAGGACAATAATTTCCTACTTGACAACCCAAAATTTTATTAATATATCATTCACATAACAAGAAAAATATTGTCCAATTCATACACCCATGTATTTTATAACAGATTCATACACCCATGTATTTTATAACAGATTCATACATCCATATATTTTATAACAGATTCATAAATCCATATATTTTATAACAGTCAGACATCCATATATTTTATAACAGAGTCAGACATCCATATATTTTATAACAGATTCATACATCCATATATTTTATAACAGATTCAGACATCCATATATTTTATAACAGATTCATACATCCATATATTTTATAACAGATTCATACATCCATATATTTTATAACAGATTCAGACATCCATATATTTTATACCAGAGTCAGACATCCATATATTTTATAACAGAGTCAGACATCCATATATTTTATAACAGATTCAGACATCCATATATTTTATAACAGATTCAGACATCCATATATTTTATAACAGATTCAGACATCCATATATTTTATAACAGATTCAGACATCCATATATTTTATAACAGATTCAGACATCCATATATTTTATAACAGATTCAGACATCCATATATTTTATAACAGATTCATACATCCATATATTTTATAACAGATTCAGACATCCATATATTTTATAACAGATTCAGACATCCATATATTTTATAACAGATTCAGACATCCATATATTTTATAACAGATTCATACATCCATATATTTAATAACAGATTCATACATCCATATATTTTATAACAGATTCATACATCCATATATTTTATAACAGTTTCATAAACCCATATTATTAAGTATTACAATAATGTTTTGGGGAAATTGTTGCACAACTAACTTAATGAAGATTTACAGACTACAAAAACAGCTTGTACAATATATTGAATAAACAAGTAGGTAACACATAAATCTGTAACACATATAAATCTGTAACACATACTGTAAACCTGTAACCTGTAACACATATCATAAACATGTAACATGTATCATAAACATGTAACACATATAATAAATATGTAACATATATCATAAACCTGTAACACATATCATAAACATGTAACACATATAAATATGTAACATATATCATAAACATGTAACACATATCATAAACATGTAACACATATAAATATGTAACATATATCATAAACATGTAACACATTATCATAAACCTGTAACACATATCAAATCACTAACTGTCAACTTATTCTCTGCCAAAGAAGTGATATAAAAAAAGCAAAGATAAAGTTTGAAACAACCATTTTTTATATTAAAAGAATGATATGTTGTATTACAGAAAATTTATAAATATATGAACTTTATATTTAATTACTGCCAGAAATTTGAAAACCCTAAACAACGTACAGAGCTATTTTAAAACAGGTTTCGTGACTCAAGCTTACTACTATTAGATGCATTCTAAGAAGCCCATCCATTCTTTAAACACCTATGAATTTCCAAAAACAGGGATGAATTAATATTATATATAGATTTAATTGAATCCAAACTGGATGCCAAACGAACTTTAATAATATTATTCAGGAGTATTTACTTGTAAATTTGAAATTTGCCACAGAGGGGATGGGAGAAAGTGTGAGACGATGTGCAATTGAATAATTTTATTTTATATGAATTATAATGCTTTAACACTTTTGTATAAGTAAAGACTATTATGTGCATGATTATTATTAGTAGTATTATTATCATTATTATTATTATTATTATTATTATTATTATTACTATTATTATTATGCTATTTCAAAAAATTGTTAATTGCAATTAAATAATGTCCAGTCTTTTTAAAAACAGTGGTTAGAAATCATCCATATCAATGTCCATTCATTCAAAATATTGAATGAGTTAATGATAACCACCATTTATGAAAACATATTCAGTAAAATCTGTGTTGCCACAATCCACTAATGAAGAAAAATTATCCTTAAGTCTCAATAGTTAATGAACAAAAATTATCCTTAAATCTTTAACACAACCCATCAATGAAGAAAAATTATCCTTAAATCTTTTCACAACCCATCAATGAAGAAAAATTATCCTTAAAACTCATTAGTCATCACTGAAAAAATTATCCTTGAGTCTCAATAGTCATCAATCAAATAATTATCCTTAAGTTTCAATAGTCATCAATGAAAAAATAATCTATAAGTCTCAATAGTTATCAGTGAAAAAAAATTACCCTTAAGTCTCAACAGTCATCAATGAACAAAAGTTATTCTTAAGTCTCAATAGTCATCAATTAAAAAAGTATCCTTAAGTTTTAATAGTCATCAGTGGAAATATAAACTTTAAGTCTCAATAGTTATCATTGAAAAAAAATTACCATTAAGTCTCAACAGTCATCAATGAAAAAATTATCCTTAAGTCTTAATAGTCATCAATGAAAAAATTATCCTTAAGTCTCAATAGTCATCATTGACAAAATTATCCTTAAGTCTCAATAGTCATCAATGAAAAAATTATCCTTAAGTCTTAAAAGTCATCAATGAAAAAATTATCCTTAAGTCTCAATAGTCATCAATGAACAAAAATTATCCTTCAGTCTCAATAGTCATCAATGAAAACTGTTATCCTTAAGTCTCAATAGTCATCATTGACAAAATTATCCTTAAGTCTCAATACTCATCAATGAAAAAATTATCCTTAAGTTTCAAAGGTCATCATTGGAAAAATTATCTTTAAGTCTCAATAGTCATCAATGAAAAAGAATTAAAACTTTATTTTGCTCCACAAGTTTGGACAACTGAAGGGGATTTATATCATCCATTGTTACCTGTCATAGATTATTCTGACCTTTCATCTTTATTTCAAAAAGCTTGTATTGCCAGATTTATTTGTTGTCTCCATTTTGTATATTTATCACAATCTGAAGCCTTACTTTATCTTGTCATTATGCAGAAATTTTGTCTTACATTAAAACAACAAGAGATCAGTTTTAGTCCCAAAAATAACTGTAGTAAACTGGTTTAATTCATAAGTGTGATACATTAAAACCCAATAGCTGGTATGGAAATAGAACAAGAAGTCATAATCACTTTTGGTATCCACCAAAAATTATGCCAAAATTACGACCAAGTTATTTATTATCATTATCATTTGCTACGACTTCAATCAGTAAAATCCTTCAAATTATAAAGCACTAGAAACATCAATATCTTAATAGTAAACCTGGCATATTTTGACAACAAACTGTCGACAGCTCTAATAGTGACATGTAGAATCTCAATAACAGATCTGCTGAAAAGAATAGTATCTGTTTTAGGAGTTTTGTTATTCCAGCAATGTCATCAGACATGACAACCGACAATAGTATCTATGTCAGTCAGTTTGTTATTCCACGTCCACACAGTCTAATGAATGTTATCAGACATGACATGACAACATACAATAGTATCTATGTCAGTGGCTTTGTTATTCCACGTCCACACAGTTTAATGAATGTTATCAGACATGGCATGACAACAGACAATAGTATCTATGTCAGTGGCTTTGTTATTCCATGTCCACACAGTCTAATGTATGTTATTAGACATGACATGACAACAGGCAATGAGTATCTATGTCAGTGGGTTTGTTATTCCACGTCCACACAGTCTAATGAAATTATTAGACATGACATGACAACAGACAAAAGTATGTATGTCAGTGGTTTTGATATTCTGCACAGTCTAATGAAATTATTAGACATGACATGACAACAGACAATAGTATCTATGTCAGTGGGTTTGTTATTCCACACAGTCTAATGTATGTTATCAGACATGACATGACAACAGACAATAGTATCTATGTCAGTGGTTTTGTTATTCCACACAGTCTAATGAATGTTATCAGACATGACATGACAACAGACAATAGTATCTATGTCAGTGGGTTTGTTATTCCACACAGTCTAATGTATGTTATCAGACATGACATGACAACAGACAATAGTATCTATGTCAGTGGGTTTGTTATTCCACACAGTCTAATGTATGTTATCAGACATGACATGACAACAGACAATAGTATCTATGTCAGGGAGTTTGTTATTCTGCGCAGTCTAATGTATGTTATCAGACATGACATGACAACAGACAATAGTATCTATGTCAGGGAGTTTGTTATTCTGTGCAGTCTAATGTATGTTATCAGACATGACATGACAACAGACAATAGTATCTATGTCAGGGAGTTTGTTATTCTGTGCCGTCTAACAAATTGAATTGGACATGATATTACTACAGGAAATGGTAGTGCAAATAGAATGGTCATAAACTTGATAAATGAATGTGTCACGCAATTTAGTTCTTATAAAACACAATTCATGAATTGCGGTTGATGAATGAAATCAAAATTTATAATTACTCGTTACATTAATCTTCTATTGAATGCCTATCTATGCCTTGCATGAACATTAAAATCAAAGAATATTAAAATCTTACCTTTGCATGTCATGCACTGTTTATTGTATTTATGGTTTCAACTAAAGTGTTTCCTTTGCATGTCATATGGCACTGTATATTGTACTTATGATTTCAATAAACATGTACCTGTAGTAATTAATAATTCCATAGTTTTAAAGTCATAATGTCTGAATAGTATAAATAGGTTTTCTTCTATAAAAATTAATCAGATATAAATACAGATGAAGAGAGCAGATAGGTGAATATTAAAAGCATATTAATTTGAGTCAGAATTATCAGGTAATGCATTGATTACTTAGATTTTTCAAATACCACTATATAAGGTCTCATATTTTATACTGTCACTAATTGATTCATGTTTAACATTAACAATCAGACCTGAATTTCAACAACAAAAATTTTGGTTTAAATTTAAATTTATAATTCAGCAATCAGATTGGCTGAAATCTAAGCCTGATTTAACATTGAGCAACCAAATATCTTAGCTCAAGACTTAACTTAAGCTGTATTGGAACTCACAGAAGCTAGAATTGAATTTTAAATGCATCTATGACATCAATAACATCAGTACAAAAATAACTCTAAATCACTCTCCTCTACAGTAGGTAATTGAGGCAGAGCACAATGAATTCCATGAGACAATACCTTCTAGGAAATCTCTTTTATTTTGTGACATACTATTTTTTGTGGTATGGTAAATGCAAAAGGAAAACTAATTGGTCTGCAAATGCAACTGGATTCCTACATTCCTGGATACATACATTTGCGCACTGACATTTATTATTTTTGGCCATACTGCAATACATATAAACCAAAAAGAATATACAAATTGAAAATATTTATCA
This sequence comes from Unio pictorum, assembly GCA_030141615.1. Classification (NCBI taxonomy): domain Eukaryota; kingdom Metazoa; phylum Mollusca; class Bivalvia; order Unionida; family Unionidae; genus Unio; species Unio pictorum. The sequence goes on along the minus strand of JARLTB010000017.1, from coordinate 6,706,856 downwards.
TAAAATAATGCTTAACTGCAGAATGGATCCCATATTAAAAATCATTAAGACTCACCAGGACACAGAAGGTCTTCATGGTAGAGTCAGTGAGGACAGCTGTGATGTCCTCGAGACTGGCATTACCCATCGTTCTAATTGACAGAGTCTGCAGGTTTTCATGACACATTAGCAATTTATGGCTGGTCATTACGAGGCAGAAGGGGAGGCAACTTGTATGGGCTGGACGATTCTGCAACAAGGCATCAGGAAATGGTATTCTTATATGGAAATGAATGTGCAGCAGGGCTGGTAATAGTTTATTACTGTGACCATATATGTGTGTTGCTATTTCACACAATCTTGTACCTAAGCTTTTCCTGGGGCTTATATTTCAATAATAACCTTAAATACAATAATAAAATTAAAGATAATAATAACCTTAAATACAATAATAACCTTAAATACGATAATAACCTTAAATATAATAATAATGTTAAATACAATAATAACCTTAAAGATAATAACCTTAAATACAATAATAAAATTAAAGATAATAATAACCTTAAATACAATAATAACCTTAAATACAATAATAACCTTAAAGATAATAATAATCTTAAAGATAATAACCTTAAATACAATAATAAAATTAAAGATAATAATAACCTTAAATACAATAATAACCTTAAATATGAAAATAACCTTAAATACAATAATAATGTTAAATACAATAATAACCTTAAAGAAAATATCCTTAAATACAATAATAACCTTAAAGATAATAATAACCTTAAATACAATAATAATCTTAAATACAATAATAAAATTAAAGATAATAATAACCTTAAATACAATAATAACCTTAAATACAATAATAACCTTAAAGATAATAATAACCTCAAATACAATAATAACCTTAAATACAATAATAACCTTAATTACAATAATAATCTTAAATACAATAATAAAATTAAAGATAATAATAACCTTAAATATGATAATAACCTTAAATATGATAATAACCTTAAAGATAATAACCTTAAATACAATAATAATGTTAAATACAATAATAACCTTAAATATGATAATAACCTTAAATATGATAATAACCTTAAAGATAATAACCTTAAATACAATAATAATGTTAAATACAATAATAACCTTAAATACAATAATAATCTTAAATACAATAATAACCTTAAAGATAATAATAACCTTAAATACAATAATAACCTTAAAGATAATAATAACCTCAAATATAATAATAACCTTAAATACCATAATAACCTTAAACACAATAATAATCTTAAATACAATAATAACCTAATAACCTTAAAGATAATAATAACCTTAAATACAATAAGAATAGATTTACATTATTTGTCAAAACAACAAATTTATAATATCAACTTCACCAGAAAAAGATGAATATCATCAAGGTAACAGCAATATTTGTAGCAATGGCAAATATATAATATTTGTTGCTTCTTAAATTTAAAATTTATTAAATATAAATAGTTTATTTTTAGAAACATATATATATCATCTGCAAATGACAAGCTAACAATATAACTAAATGAAACTATCCAGGCATGGAAATAGTAGATTCTGAGCTTGAGAGAATTAGTACTGTCACACAATGGGTTCTGCTCTTTCTCTGATTGTATTCACAATACATTTAGTATGCTCTGATAAAAATTTAATTAGCCAGATAATTGTATAATCATAAAATGTAATAATGCTGGAGAGAAAAATAATGTGATTAGACTGATGCTAGTAATTATCCTCTAAATACTTCAAAATAACCAGACCTTTCTTGAAACCAGACCTTCATAAAACCAGACTTTCTTGCATAAATATTTTTGACAAATAAAAACAAGCATTTGTAAGAAACATAAATAAATGCAGTATTGTTTCTTTTAACAGACTAGGATTCTTTCAACAGACAAGGGTTCTTTTAACAGATTATAATTCTTTCAACGGACTAGGATTCTTACAACAGACTATGATTCTTTTAACAGACTAGGATTCTTTCAACATACTAGGATTCTTATAACAGAAAAAGATTCTTTTAACAGACTAGGATTCTTTCAACAGACTAGGTTTTTTTAACAGACTAGGATTATTTCAACATCAGCTGGTCTTACATTCTAATGGCTTGACTATTTCATATTTTTAAATACATTTTCCATAGAAATCATCTGACTAACAAAGCATCAAATATCATCAGAGCCAGTGGGCTAGTGTAGAAATAAGCTTTCATGTTTTCATAGCCTGTGTTCTAGTATAGAAATAAGCCTTTACATTTTCAGAGCAAGTGGGCTAGTGTAGAAATAAGCTTTTTCATTATCAGAGCCTGTGGGCTAGTGTAGAAACAAGCCTTTTCATTATCAGAGCCTGTGGGCTAGTGTGGAAATATGCCTTTAGATTATCAGAGCCTGTGGGCTAATGTTAAAATAAGCCTTTACATCATCAGAGCCTGTAGGCTAGTGTAGAAATAAGCTTGTATGTTATCAGTTCCTGTGGGCTAGTGTAGAAATAAGCTTTTATGTTATCAGAGCCTGTGGGCTAGTGTAGAAATAAGCCTTTATGTTATCAGAGCCTGTGGGCTAGTGTAGAGCCCTTACATTATCAGAGCCTCTGGGCTAGTATAGAAATAAGCCTTTACCTGATCAGAGAATTTGAAATAATGTATAAATACTGACTCATCTGATGGATAAATAAATACTGTCTCATCTGATGGATAAATAAATACTGTCTCATCTGATGGATAAATAAATACTGTCTCATCTGATGGATAAATAAATACTGTCTCATCTGATGGATAAATAAATACTGTCTCATCTGATGGATAAATAAATACTGACTCATCTGATGGATAAATAAATACTGTCTCATCTGATGGATAAATAAATACTGACTCATCTGATGGATAAATAAATACTGTCTCATCTGATGGATAAATAAATACTGACTCATCTGATGGACAAATAAATACTGTCTCATCTGATGGATAAATAAATACTGACTCATCTGATGGATAAATAAATACTGACTCATCTGATGGATAAATAAATACTGACTCATCTGATGGATAAATAAATACTGTCTCATCTGATGGATAAATAAATACTGACTCATCTGATGGATAAATAAATAATGTCTCATCTGAAGGATAAATAAATACTGACTCATTTGATGGATAAATAAATACTGTCTCATCTGATGGATAAATAAATACTGACTCATCTGATGGATAAATAAATACTGACTCATCTGATGAATAAATAAATACTGTCTCATCTGATGGATAAATAAATACTGACTCATCTGATGGATAAATAAATACTGACTCACCTGATGGATAAATAAATACTGACTCATCTGATGGATAAATAAATACTGTCTCATCTGATGGATAAATAAATACTGTCTCATCTCATGGATAAATAAATACTGACTCATCTGATGGATACTGACTCATCTGATGAATAAATAAATACTGTCTCATCTGATGGATAAATAAATACTGTCTCATCTGATGGATAAATAAATACTGATTCATCTGATGGATACTGACTCATCTGATGGTTAAATAAATACTGACTCATCTGATGGATAAATAAATACTGATTCATCTGATGGATAAATACTGACTCATCTGATGGATAGATAAATACTGACTCATCTGATGGATAAATAAATACTGACTCATCTGATGGATAAATAAATACTGACTCATCTGATGGATAAAGAAATACCGTCTCATCTGATGGATAAATAAATACTGTCTCATCTGATGGATAAATAAATACTGTCTCATCTGATGGATAAATAAATACTGTCTCATCTGATGGATAAATAAATACTGTCTCATCTGATGGATAAATAAATACTGTCTCATCTGATGGATAAATAAATACTGACTCATCTGATGGATAAATAAATACTGTCTCATCTGATGGATAAATAAATACTGACTCATCTGATGGACAAATAAATACTGTCTCATCTGATGGATAAATAAATACTGACTCATCTGATGGATAAATAAATACTGACTCATCTGATGGATAAATAAATACTGTCTCATCTGATGGATAAATAAATACTGACTCATCTGATGGATAAATAAATAGTCTCATCTGAAGGATAAATAAATACTGACTCATTTGATGGATAAATAAATACTGTCTCATCTGATGGATAAATAAATACTGACTCATCTGATGGATAAATAAATACTGACTCATCTGATGAATAAATAAATACTGTCTCATCTGATGGATAAATAAATACTGTCTCATCTGATGGATAAATAAATACTGTCTCATCTGATGGATAAATAAATACTGACTCATCTGATGGATAAATAAATACTGACTCATCTGATGGATAAATAAATACTGTCTCATCTGATGGATAAATAAATACTGTCTCATCTGATGGATAAATAAATACTGACTCATCTGATGGATACTGACTCATCTGATGAATAAATAAATACTGTCTCATCTGATGGATAAATAAATACTGTCTCATTTGATGGATAAATAAATACTGATTCATCTGATGGATACTGACTCATCTGATGGTTAAATAAATACTGACTCATCTGATGGATAAATAAATACTGATTCATCTGATGGATACTGACTCATCTGATGGATAAATAAATACTGTCTCATCTGATGGATAAATAACTACTGACTCATCTGATGGATACTGACTCATCTGATGAATAAATAAATACTGTCTCATCTGATGGATAAATAAATACTGACTCATCTGATGGATAAATAAATACTGACTCATCTGATGGATAAATAAATACTGTCTCATCTGATGGATAAATAACTACTGACTCATCTGATGGATACTGACTCATCTGATGAATAAATAAATACTGACTCATCTGATGGATAAATAAATACTGACTCATCTGATGGATAAATAAATACTGATTCATCTGATGGATACTGACTCATCTGATGGTTAAATAAATACTGACTCATCTGATGGATAAATAAATACTGATTCATCTGATGGATACTGACTCATCTGATGGTTAAATAAATACTGACTCATCTGATGGATAAATAAATACTGTCTCATCTGATGGATAAATAACTACTGACTCATCTGATGGATACTGACTCATCTGATGAATAAATAAATACTGACTCATCTGATGGATAAATAAATACTGTCTCATCTGATGGATAAATAAATACTGACTCATCTGATGGATAAATAAATACTGACTCATCTGATGGATAAATAAATACTGTCTCATCTGATGGTCATTTTAGATTTTAAAAAGCAATACTGGTGATATATCATAGAGCTATGTGTCCAGTCTAAATTTCAAGTGATGTATTCAGAGATGGAAAAAATAAGTGTAACTGTATGCTGTATCCTTGGATAAATAAATACTGACTCATCTGATGGATAAATAAATACTGACTCATCTGATGGATAAATAAATACTGTCTCATCTGATGGATAAATAACTACTGACTCATCTGATGGATAAATAAATACTGACTCATCTGATGGATAAATAAATACTGTCTCATCTGATGGATAAATAACTACTGACTCATCTGATGGATAAATAAATACTGATTCATCTGATGGATACTTACTCATCTGATGGATAAATAAATACTGTCTCATCTGATGGATAAATAACTACTGACTCATCTGATGGATACTGACTCATCTGATGAATAAATAAATACTCTCTCATCTGATGGATAAATAAATACTGACTCATCTGATGGATAAATAAATACTGACTCATCTGATGGATAAATAAATACTGTCTCATCTGATGGATAAATAACTACTGACTCATCTGATGGATACTGACTCATCTGATGAATAAATAAATACTGACTCATCTGATGGATAAATAAATACTGACTCATCTGATGGATAAATAAATACTGACTCATCTGATGGATAAATAAATACTGTCTCATCTGATCATCATTTTAGATTTTAAAAAGCAATACTGGTGATATATCATAGAGCTATGTGTCCAGTCTAAATTTTAAGTGATGTATTCAGAGATGGAAAAAATAAGTGTAACTGTATGCTGTATCCTTGGATATAGAAGCCAATGTTTCATTGTATTATGAATGGTAAATATTAACTTTTAGAAAATGTATTGAAATGCAGCACAGCAAAGATTTTATGTCCCATGAATATTGAGTTTTGTCCAATGTGTGTTTCTAAACTCTTGAGATACAAATGAAACATCCATATTAATGTTTTCTTGGTTCCCATCAATTACATGAATACATGTACCTACTTAAAAAGTTGACTTCCATACAGACTAGCTAACCTGTAGGCCTTCAGCTAAAGCTTGACATAAACTTTGCAGCCAAACAATGACTTCCATCTCCATCTCCAATGACAACCAGAAGAAATCACCACTAGCAAGGATAAGTTTAATACTATGGGGACGCTCGGAGTTCAGGTCCAACTTACACCCAACACATTCGGCTTTAGCCAGATTCACAAATGTATGTGCTCTGAGGCCATTCTGGTCATCATAAATCCATAACATGCAGTCCCTTAAAATAAAAATAAAAGACATATATAAATAAAAGGACTAATATCCATACAAAGTATATAACTTTTTATACATAAATTAAAGGACAAATATCTATACAAAGTATATAACTTCTGATATATAAATAAAAGGACTGATATCCATACAAAGTATATAACTTCTGATACATAAATAAATTAAAGGACTAATATCCATACAAAGTATATAACTTCTGATAGATAAATAAAAGGACTGATATCCATACAAAGTATATAACTTCTGATAAATAAATAAAAGGACTGATATCCATACAAAGTATATAACTTCTGATACATAAATAAAAGGACTGATATCCATACAAAGTATATAACTTCTGACACATAAATAAAAGGACTGATATCCATACAAAGTATATAACTTCTGATACATAAATAAATAAAAGGACTAATATCCATACAAAGTATATAACTTCTGATACATAAATAAAAGGACTGATATCCATACAAAGTATATAACTTCTGATACATAAATAAAAGGACTGATATCCATACAAAGTATATAACTTCTGATAGATAAATAAATAAAAGGACTGATATCCATACAAAGTATATAACTTCTGATAGATAAATAAATAAAAGGACTGATATCCATACAAAGTATATAACTTCTGATACATAAATAAAAGGACTGATATCCATACAAAGTATAAAACTTTTTATACATAAATAAAAGGACTAATATCTATACAAAGTATATAACTTCTGATAGATAAATAAATTAAAGGACTAATATCCATACAAAGTATATAACTTCTGATAGATAAATAAAAGGACTAATATCTATACAAAGTAAATAACTTCTGATACATAAATTAAAGGACTAATATCCATACAAAGTATATAACCTCTGATAGATAAATAAATAAAAGGACTGATATCCATACAAAGTATATAACTTCTGAAAGATAAATAAATAAAAGGACTAATATCCATGCAATGTATATAACTTCTGATACATAAATAAAAGGACTGATATCCATACAAAGTATATAACTTCTGATACATAAATTAAAGGACTAATATCCATACAAAGTATATAACCTCTGATAGATAAATAAATAAAAGGACTGATATCCATACAAAGTATATAACTTCTCATAGATAAATAAATAAAAGGACTGATATCCATACAAAGTATATAACTTCTGATAGATAAATAAATAAAAGGACTGATATCCATACAAAGTATATAACTTCTGATACATAAATAAATAAAAGGACTGATATCGATACAAAGTATATAACTTCTGATAGATAAATAAATAAAAGGACTGATATCCATACAAAGTATATAACTTCTGATAGATAAATAAATAAAAGGACTGATATCCATACAAAGTATATAACTTCTGATAGATAAATAAATAAAAGGACTGATATCGATACAAAGTATATAACTTCTGATAGATAAATAAATAAAAGGACTGATATCCATACAAAGTATATAACTTCTGATAGATAAATAAATAAAAGGACTGATATCGATACAAAGTATATAACTTCTGATAGATATATAAATAAAAGGACTGATATCCATACAAAGTATATAACTTCTGATACATAAATAAATTAAAGGACTGATATCCATACAAAGTATATAACTTCTGATAGATAAATAAATAAAAGGACTGATATCGATACAAAGTATATAACTTCTGATAGATATATAAATAAAAGGACTGATATCCATACAAAGTATATAACTTCTGATAGATAAATAAATAAAAGGACTAATATCCATACAAAGTATATAACTTCTGATAGATAAATAAATAAAAGGACTGATATCGATACAAAGTATATAACTTCTGATAGATATATAAATAAAAGGACTAATATCCATACAAAGTATATAACTTCTGATACATAAATAAATTAAAGGACTGATATCCATACAAAGTATATAACTTCTGATAGATAAATAAATAAAAGGACTGATATCGATACAAAGTATATAACTTCTGATAGATATATAAATAAAAGGACTGATATCCATACAAAGTATATAACTTCTGATAGATAAATAAATAAAAGGACTAATATCCATACAAAGTATATAACTTCTGATAGATAAATAAATAAAAGGACTGATATCGATACAAAGTATATAACTTCTGATAGATATATAAATAAAAGGACTAATATCCATACAAAGTATATAACTTCTGATAGATAAATAAATAAAAGGACTGATATCGATACAAAGTATATAACTTCTGATAGATATATAAATAAAAGGACTAATATCCATACAAAGTATATAACTTCTGATACATAAATAAAAGGACTGATATCCATACAAAGTATATAACTTCTGATAGATATATAAATAAAAGGACTGATATCCATACAAAGTATATAACTTCTGATAGATAAATAAATAAAAGGACTAATATCCATACAAAGTATATAACTTCTGATAGATAAATAAATAAAAGGACTGATATCGATACAAAGTATATAACTTCTGATAGATAAATAAATAAAAGGACTGATATCCATACAAAGTATATAAGTTCTGATAGATAAATAAATAAAAGGACTGATATCGATACAAAGTATATAACTTCTGATAGATAAATCAATAAAAGGACTGATATTGATACAAAGTATATAAGTTCTGATAGATATATAAATAAAAGGACTAATATCCATACAAAGTATATAACTTCTGATAGATAAATAAATAAAAGGACTGATATCGATACAAAGTATATAACTTCTGATAGATAAATAAATAAAAGGACTGATATCCATACAAAGTATATAACTTCTGATAGATAAATAAATAAAAGGACTGATATCGATACAAAGTATATAACTTCTGATAGATAAATAAATAAAAGGACTGATATCGATACAAAGTATATAACTTCTGATAGATATATAAATAAAAGGACTAATATCCATACAAAGTATATAACTTCTGATAGATAAATAAATAAAAGGACTGATATTGATACAAAGTATATAACTTCTGATAGATATATAAATAAAAGGACTAATATCCATACAAAGTATATAACTTCTGATAGATAAATGAAAGGACTAATATCCATACAAAGTATATAACTTCTGATAGATATATAAATAAAAGGACTAATATCCATACAAAGTATATAACCTCTGATAGATAAATAAATAAAAGGACTGATATCCATACAAAGTATATAACTTCTGATAGATAAATAAATAAAAGGACTGATATTGATACAAAGTATATAACTTCTGATAGATATATAAATAAAAGGACTAATATCCATACAAAGTATATAACTTCTGATAGATAAATAAATAAAAGGACTGATATTGATACAAAGTATATAACTTCTGATAGATACATAAATAAAAGGACTAATATCCATACAAAGTATATAACTTCTGATACATAAATAAATAAAAGGACTAATATCCATACAAAGTATATAACTTCTGATAGATATATAAAAAAAAGGACTAATATCCATACAAAGTATATAACTTCTGATAGATAAATAAAAGGACTAATATCCATACAAAGTATATGACTTCTGATAGATAAATAAATAAAAGGACTAATATCCATACAAAGTATATAACCTCTGATAGATAAATAAATAAAAGGACTGATATCCATACAAAGTATATAACTTCTGATAGATAAATAAATAAAAGGACTGATATTGATACAAAGTATATAACTTCTGATAGATATATAAATAAAAGGACTAATATCCATACAAAGTATATAACTTCTGATAGATAAATAAATAAAAGGACTGATATTGATACAAAGTATATAACTTCTGATAGATACATAAATAAAAGGACTAATATCCATACAAAGTATATAACTTCTGATACATAAATAAATAAAAGGACTAATATCCATACAAAGTATATAACTTCTGATAGATATATAAAAAAAAGGACTAATATCCATACAAAGTATATAACTTCTGATAGATAAATAAAAGGACTAATATCCATACAAAGTATATGACTTCTGATAGATAAATAAATAAAAGGACTAATATCCATACAAAGTATATAACTTCTGATAGATAAATAAATAAAAGGACTGATATTGATACAAAGTATATAACTTCTGATAGATATATAAATAAAAGGACTAATATCCATACAAAGTATATAACTTCTGATAGATAAATAAATTAAAGGACTGATATCCATACAAAGTATATGACTTCTGATACATAAATAAAAGGATTGATATCCATACAAAGTATATAACTTCTGATAAATAAATAAAAGGACTGATATCCATACAAAGTATATAACTTCTGATAGATAAATAAATTAAAGCACTAATATCCATACAAAGTATATAACTTCTGATAGATAAATAAATTAAAGGACTAATATCCATACAAAGTATATAACTTCTGATAGATAAATAAAAGGACTGATATCCATACAAAGTATATAACTTCTGATAGATATATAAATAAAAGGACTAATATCCATACAAAGTATATAACTTCTGATAGATAAATAAAAGGACTAATATCCATACAAAGTATATGACTTCTGATAGATAAATAAATAAAAGGACTAATATCCATACAAAGTATATAACTTCTGATAGATAAATAAATTAAAGGACTAATATCCATACAAAGTATATAACTTCTGATAGATAAATAAAAGGACTAATATCCATACAAAGTATATAACTTCTGATAGATATATAAATAAAAGGACTAATATCCATACAAAGTATATAACTTCTGATAGATAAATAAAAGGACTAATATCCATACAAAGTATATGACTTCTGATAGATAAATAAATAAAAGGACTAATATCCATACAAAGTATATAACTTCTGATAGATAAATAAATAAAAGGACTGATATTGATACAAAGTATATAACTTCTGATAGATATATAAATAAAAGGACTAATATCCATACAAAGTATATAACTTCTGATAGATAAATAAATTAATGGACTGATATCCATACAAAGTATATGACTTCTGATACATAAATAAAAGGACTGATATCCATACAAAGTATATAACTTCTGATAAATAAATAAAAGGACTGATACCCATACAAAGTATATAACTTCTGATAGATAAATAAATTAAAGGACTAATATCCATACCAAGTATATAACTTCTGATAGATAAATAAATTAAAGGACTAATATCCATACAAAGTATATAACTTCTGATAGATAAATAAAAGGACTGATATCCATACAAAGTATATAACTTCTGATAGATAAATAAATAAAAGGACTGATATTGATACAAAGTATATAACTTCTGATAGATATATAAATAAAAGGACTAATATTCATACAAAGTATATAACTTTTGATAGATAAATAAATTAAAGGACTAATATCCATACAAAGTATATAACTTCTGATAGATAAATAAAAGGAATGATATCCATACAAAGTATATAACTTCTGATACATAAATAAAAGGACTGATATCCATACAAAGTATATAACTTCTGATACATAAATAAAAGGACTAATATCCATACAAAGAATATAACTTCTGATACATAAATAAAAGGACTGATATCCATACAAAGTATATAACTTCTGATAAATAAATAAAAGGACTGATATCCATACAAAGTATATAACTTCTGATACATAAATAAAAGGACTGATATCCATACAAAGTATATAACTTCTGATACATAAATAAAAGGACTGATATCCATACAAAGTATATAATTTCTGATAAATAAATAAAAGGACTAATATCCATACAAAGTATATAACTTCTGATACATAAATAAAAGGACTGATATCCATACAAAGTATATAACTTTTTATACAGAAATAAAAGGACTAATATCTATACAAAGTATATAACTTCTGATAGATAAATAAATTAAAGGACTAATATCCATACAAAGTATATAACTTCTGATAGATAAATAAAAGGACTAATATCTATACAAAGTAAATAACTTCTGATACATAAATTAAAGGACTAATATCCATACAAAGTATATAACCTCTGATAGATAAATAAATAAAAGGACTGATATCCATACAAAGTATATAACTTCTGATACATAAATAAAAGGACTGATATCCATACAAAGTATATAACTTCTGATACATAAATTAAAGGACTAATATCCATACAAAGTATATAACCTCTGATAGATAAATAAATAAAAGGACTGATATCCATACAAAGTATATAACTTCTGATAGATAAATAAATAAAAGGACTGATATCCATACAAAGTATATAACTTCTGATAGATAAATAAATAAAAGGACTGATATCCATACAAAGTATATAACTTCTGATAGATATATAAATAAAAGGACTGATATCCATACAAAGTATATAACTTCTGATAGATAAATAAATAAAAGGACTGATATCGATAAAAAGTATATAACTTCTGATAGATATATAAATAAAAGGACTAATATCCATACAAAGTATATAACTTCTGATAGATAAATAAATTAAAGGACTAATATCCATACAAAGTATATAACTTCTGATAGATAAATAAATAAAAGGACTGATATCCATACAAAGTATATAACTTCTGATAGATAAATAAATAAAAGGACTGATATCCATACAAAGTATATAACTTCTGATACATAAATAAAAGGACTAATATCCATACAAAGTATATAACTTCTGATAGATAAATAAATAAAAGGACTGATATCGATACAAAGTATATAACCTCTGATAGATAAATAAATAAAAGGACTGATATCCATACAAAGTATATAACTTCTGATAGATAAATAAATAAAAGGACTGATATCCATACAAAGTATATAACTTCTGATAGATAAATAAATAAAAGGACTGATATCGATACAAAGTATATAACTTCTGATAGATATATAAATAAAAGGACTGATATCCATACAAAGTATATAACTTCTGATAGATAAATAAATTAAAGGACTAATATCCATACAAAGTATATAACTTCTGATAGATAAATAAATAAAAGGACTGATATCGATACAAAGTATATAACTTCTGATAGATACATAAATAAAAGGATTGATATCCATACAAAGTATATAACTTCTGATAGATAAATAAATAAAAGGACTGATATCGATACAAAGTATATAACTTCTGATAGATATATAAATAAAAGGACTAATATCCATACAAAGTATATAACTTCTGATAGATAAATAAATTAAAGGACTAATATCCATACAAAGTATATAACTTCTGATAGATAAATAAAAGGACTGATATCCATACAAAGTATATAACTTCTGATACATAAATAAAAGGACTGATATCCATACAAAGTATAAAACTTTTTATACATAAATAAAAGGACTAATATCTATACAAAGTATATAACTTCTGATAGATAAATAAATTAAAAGACTCATATCCATACAAAGTATATAACTTCTGATAGACAAATAAAAGGATTAATATCTATACAAAGTAAATAACTTCTGATACATAAATTAAAGGACTAATATCCATACAAAGTATATAACCTCTGATAGATAAATAAATAAAAGGACTGATATCGATACAAAGTATATAACCTCTGATAGATAAATAAATAAAAGGACTGATATCCATACAAAGTATATAACTTCTGATAGGTAAATAAATAAAAGGACTGATATCCATACAAAGTATATAACTTCTGATAGATAAATCAATAAAAGGACTGATATTGATACAAAGTATATAACTTCTGATAGATATATAAATAAAAGGACTAATATCCATACAAAGTATATAACTTCTGATAGATAAATAAATAAAAGGACTGATATCGATACAAAGTATATAACTTCTGATAGATAAATAAATAAAAGGACTGATATCCATACAAAGTATATAACTTCTGATAGATAAATAAATAAAAGGACTGATATCGATACAAAGTATATAACTTCTGATAGATAAATAAATAAAAGGACTGATATCGATACAAAGTATATAACTTCTGATAGATAAATAAATTAAAGGACTAATATCCATACAAAGTATATAACTTCTGATAGATAAATAAAAGGACTAATATCCATACAAAGTATATAACTTCTGATAGATAAATAAATAAAAGGACTGATATTGATACAAAGTATATAACTTCTGATAGATATATAAATAAAAGGACTAATATCCATACAAAGTATATAACTTCTGATAGATAAATAAAAGGACTAATATCCATACAAAGTATATAACTTCTGATAGATATATAAATAAAAGGACTAATATCCATACAAAGTATATAACCTCTGACAGATAAATAAATAAAAGGACTGATATCCATACAAAGTATATAACTTCTGATAGATAAATAAATAAAAGGACTGATATTGATACAAAGTATATAACTTCTGATAGATATATAAATAAAAGGACTAATATCCATACAAAGTATATAACTTCTGATAGATAAATAAATAAAAGGACTGATATTGATACAAAGTATATAACTTCTGATAGATACATAAATAAAAGGACTAATATCCATACAAAGTATATAACTTCTGATACATAAATAAATAAAAGGACTAATATCCATACAAAGTATATAACTTCTGATAGATATATAAAAAAAAGGACTAATATCCATACAAAGTATATAACTTCTGATAGATAAATAAAAGGACTAATATCCATACAAAGTATATGACTTCTGATAGATAAATAAATAAAAGGACTAATATCCATACAAAGTATATAACTTCTCATAGATAAATAAATAAAAGGAGTGATATTGATACAAAGTATATAACTTCTGATAGATATATAAATAAAAGGACTAATATCCATACAAAGTATATAACTTCTGATAGATAAATAAATTAAAGGACTGATATCCATACAAAGTATATGACTTCTGATACATAAATAAAAGGATTGATATCCATACAAAGTATATAACTTCTGATAAATAAATAAAAGGACTGATATCCATACAAAGTATATAACTTCTGATAGATAAATAAATTAAAGCACTAATATCCATACAAAGTATATAACTTCTGATAGATAAATAAATTAAAGGACTAATATCCATACAAAGTATATAACTTCTGATAGATAAATAAAAGGAGTGATATCCATACAAAGTATATAACTTCTGATACATAAATAAAAGGACTGATATCCATACAAAGTATATAACTTCTGATACATAAAAAAGAGGACTAATATCCATACAAAGTATATAACTTCTGATACATAAATAAAAGGACTGATATCCATACAAAGTATATAACTTCTGATAAATAAATAAAAGGACTGATATCCATACAAAGTATATAACTTCTGATACATAAATAAAAGGACTGATATCCATACAAAGTATATAATTTCTGATAAATAAATAAAAGGACTAATATCCATACAAAGTATATAACTTTTGATACATAAATAAAAGGACTGATATCCATACAAAGTATATAACTTTTTATACATAAATAAAAGGACTAATATCTATACAAAGTATATAACTTCTGATAGATAAATAAATTAAAGGACTAATATCCATACAAAGTATATAACTTCTGATAGATAAATAAAAGGACTAATATCTATACAAAGTAAATAACTTCTGATACATAAATTAAAGGACTAATATCCATACAAAGTATATAGTCTCTGATAGATAAATAAATAAAAGGACTGATATCCATACAAAGTATATAACTTCTGATACATAAATAAAAGGACTGATATCCATACAAAGTATATAACTTCTGATACATAAATTAAAGGACTAATATCCATACAAAGTATCTAACCTCTGATAGATAAATAAATAAAAGGACTGATATCCATACAAAGTATATAACTTCTGATAGATAAATAAATAAAAGGACTGATATCCATACAAAGTATATAACTTCTGATAGATAAATAAATAAAAGGACTGATATTGATACAAAGTATATAACTTCTGATAGATATATAAATAAAAGGACTAATATTCATACAAAGTATATAACTTTTGATAGATAAATAAATTAAAGGACTAATATCCATACAAAGTATATAACTTCTGATACATAAATAAAAGGACTGATATCCATACAAAGTATATAACTTCTGATACATAAATAAAAGGACTGATATCAATACAAAGTATATAACTTCTGATACATAAAAAAGAGGACTAATATCAATACAAAGTATATAACTTCTGATACATAAATAAAAGGACTGATATCCATACAAAGTATATAACTTCTGATAAATAAATAAAAGGACTGATATCCATACAAAGTATATAACTTCTGATACATAAAAAAGAGGACTAATATCCATACAAAGTATAGAACTTCTGATACATAAATAAAAGGACTGATATCCATACAAAGTATATAACTTCTGATAAATAAATAAAAGGACTGATATCCATACAAAGTATATAACCTCTGATAGATAAATAAATAAAAGGACTGATATCCATACAAAGTATATAACTTCTGATAGATAAATAAATAAAAGGACTGATATCCATACAAAGTATATAACTTCTGATAGATAAATAAATAAAAGGACTGATATCCATACAAAGTATATAACTTCTGATAGATAAATAAATAAAAGGACTGATATTGATACAAAGTATATAACTTCTGATAGATATATAAAGAAAAGGACTAATATTCATACAAAGTATATAACTTCTGATAGATAAATAAATTAAAGGACTAATATCCATACAAAGTATATAACTTCTGATAGATAAATAAAAGGACTGATATCCATACAAAGTATATAACTTCTGATACATAAATAAAAGGACTGATATCCATACAAAGTATATAACTTCTGATACATAAATAAAAGGACTAATATCCATACAAAGAATATAACTTCTGATACATAAATAAAAGGACTGATATCCATACAAAGTATATAACTTCTGATAAATAAATAAAAGGACTGATATCCATACAAAGTATATAACTTCTGATACATAAATAAAAGGACTGATATCCATACAAAGTATATAACTTCTGATACATAAATAAAAGGACTGATATCCATACAAAGTATATAATTTCTGATAAATAAATAAAAGGACTAATATCCATACAAAGTATATAACTTCTGATACATAAATAAAAGGACTGATATCCATACAAAGTATATAACTTTTTATACATAAATAAAAGGACTAATATCTATACAAAGTATATAACTTCTGATAGATAAATAAATTAAAGGACTAAGATCCATACAAAGTATATAACTTCTGATAGATAAATAAAAGGACTAATATCTATACAAAGTAAATAACTTCTGATACATAAATTAAAGGACTAATATCCATACAAAGTATATAACCTCTGATAGATAAATAAATAAAAGGACTGATATCCATACAAAGTATATAACTTCTGATACATAAATAAAAGGACTGATATCCATACAAAGTATATAACTTCTGATACATAAATTAAAGGACTAATATCCATACAAAGTATATAACCTCTGATAGATAAATAAATAAAAGGACTGACATCCATACAAAGTATATAACTTCTGATAGATAAATAAATAAAAGGACTGATATCCATACAAAGTATATAACTTCTGATAGATAAATAAATAAAAGGACTGATATCCATACAAAGTATATAACTTCTGATAGATATATAAATAAAAGGACTGATATCCATACAAAGTATATAACTTCTGATAGATAAATAAATAAAAGGACTGATATCGATAAAAAGTATATAACGTCTGATAGATATATAAATAAAAGGACTAATATCCATACAAAGTATATAACTTCTGATAGATAAATAAATTAAAGGACTAATATCCATACAAAGTATATAACTTCTGATAGATAAATAAATAAAAGGACTGATATCCATACAAAGTATATAACTTCTGATAGATAAATAAATAAAAGGACTGATATCCATACAAAGTATATAACTTCTGATACATAAATAAAAGGACTAATATCCATACAAAGTATATAACTTCTGATAGATAAATAAATAAAAGGACTGATATCGATACAAAGTATATAACCTCTGATAGATAAATAAATAAAAGGACTGATATCCATACAAAGTATATAACTTCTGATAGATAAATAAATAAAAGGACTGATATCCATACAAAGTATATAACTTCTGATAGATAAATAAATAAAAGGACTGATATCGATACAAAGTATATAACTTCTGATAGATATATAAATAAAAGGACTGATATCCATACAAAGTATATAACTTCTGATAGATAAATAAATTAAAGGACTAATATCCATACAAAGTATATAACTTCTGATAGATAAATAAATAAAAGGACTGATATCGATACAAAGTATATAACTTCTGATAGATACATAAATAAAAGGACTGATATCCATACAAAGTATATAACTTCTGATAGATAAATAAATAAAAGGACTGATATCGATACAAAGTATATAACTTCTGATAGATATATAAATAAAAGGACTAATATCCATACAAAGTATATAACTTCTGATAGATAAATAAATTAAAGGACTAATATCCATACAAAGTATATAACTTCTGATAGATAAATAAAAGGACTGATATCCATACAAAGTATAAAACCTTTTATACATAAATAAAAGGACTAATATCTATACAAAGTATATAACTTCTGATAGATAAATAAATAAAAGGACTGATATCCATACAAAGTATATAACTTCTGATAGATAAATAAAAGGACTGATATCCATACAAAGTATAAAACCTTTTATACATAAATAAAAGGACTAATATCTATACAAAGTATATAACTTCTGATAGATAAATAAATTAAAAGACTCATATCCATACAAAGTATATAACTTCTGATAGATAAATAAAAGGACTAATATCTAAAGAAAGTACATAACTTCTGATACATAAATTAAAGGACTAATATCCATACAAAGTATATAACCTCTGATAGATAAATAAATAAAAGGACTAATATCCATACAAAGTATATAACTTCTGATAGATAAATAAATAAAAGGACTGATATCCATACAAAGTATATAACTTCTGATACATAAATTAAAGGACTAATATCCATACAAAGTATATAACCTCTGATAGATAAATAAATAAAAGGACTGATATCCATACAAAGTATATAACTTCTGATAGATATATAAATAAAAGGACTGATATCCATACAAAGTATATAACTTCTGATAGATAAACAAATTAAAGGACTAATATCCATACAAAGTATATAACTTCTGATAGATAAATAAAAGGACTGATATCCATAGAAAGTATATAACTTCTGATACATAAATAAAAGGACTGATATCCATACAAAGTATATAACTTCTGATACATAAAAAAGAGGACTAATATCCATACAAAGTATATAACTTCTGATACATAAATAAAAGGACTGATATCCAAACAAAGTATATAACTTTTGATAAATAAATAAAAGGACTGATATCCATACAAAGTATATAACTTCTGATACATAAAAAAGAGGACTAATATCCATACAAAGTATATAACTTCTGATACATAAATAAAAGGACTGATATCCATACAAAGTATATAACTTCTGATACATAAATAAAAGGACTGATATCCATACAAAGTATATAACTTCTGATACATAAATAAAAGGACTGATATCCATACAAAGTATATAATTTCTGATAAATAAATAAAAGCACTGATATCCATACAAAGTATATAACTTCTGATACATAAATAAATAAAAGGACTGATATCGATACAAAGTATATAACTTCTGATAGATATATAAATAAAAGGACTAATATCCATACAAAGTTTATAACTTCTGATAGATAAATAAAAGAACTGATATCCATACAAAGTATATATCTTCTGATACATAAATAAAAGGACTGATATCCATACAAAGTATATAACTTCTGATACATAAATTAAAGGACTAATATCCATACAAAGTATATAACCTCTGATAGATAAATAAATAAAAGGACTGATATCCATACAAAGTATATAACTTCTGATAGATAAATAAATAAAAGGACTGATATCCATACAAAGTATATAACTTCTGATAGATAAATAAATAAAAGGACTGATATCGATACAAAGTATATAACTTCTGATAGATATATAAATAAAAGGACTGATATCCATACAAAGTATATAACTTCTGATACATAAATAAATTAAAGGACTGATATCCATACAAAGTATATAACTTCTGATAGATAAATAAATAAAAGGACTGATATCGATACAAAGTATATAACTTCTGATAGATATATAAATAAAAGGACTGATATCCATACAAAGTATATAACTTCTGATAGATAAATAAATTAAAGGACTAAGATCCATACAAAGTATATAACTTCTGATAGATAAATAAAAGGACTAATATCTATACAAAGTAAATAACTTCTGATACATAAATTAAAGGACTAATATCCATACAAAGTATATAACCTCTGATAGATAAATAAATAAAAGGACTGATATCCATACAAAGTATATAACTTCTGATACATAAATAAAAGGACTGATATCCATACAAAGTATATAACTTCTGATACATAAATTAAAGGACTAATATCCATACAAAGTATATAACCTCTGATAGATAAATAAATAAAAGGACTGATATCCATACAAAGTATATAACTTCTGATAGATAAATAAATAAAAGGACTGATATCCATACAAAGTATATAACTTCTGATAGATAAATAAATAAAAGGACTGATATCCATACAAAGTATATAACTTCTGATAGATATATAAATAAAAGGACTGATATCCATACAAAGTATATAACTTCTGATAGATAAATAAATAAAAGGACTGATATCGATAAAAAGTATATAACGTCTGATAGATATATAAATAAAAGGACTAATATCCATACAAAGTATATAACTTCTGATAGATAAATAAATTAAAGGACTAATATCCATACAAAGTATATAACTTCTGATAGATAAATAAATAAAAGGACTGATATCCATACAAAGTATATAACTTCTGATAGATAAATAAATAAAAGGACTGATATCCATACAAAGTATATAACTTCTGATACATAAATAAAAGGACTAATATCCATACAAAGTATATAACTTCTGATAGATAAATAAATAAAAGGACTGATATCGATACAAAGTATATAACCTCTGATAGATAAATAAATAAAAGAACTGATATCCATACAAAGTATATAACTTCTGATAGATAAATAAATAAAAGGACTGATATCCATACAAAGTATATAACTTCTGATAGATAAATAAATAAAAGGACTGATATCGATACAAAGTATATAACTTCTGATAGATATATAAATAAAAGGACTGATATCCATACAAAGTATATAACTTCTGATAGATAAATAAATTAAAGGACTAATATCCATACAAAGTATATAACTTCTGATAGATAAATAAATAAAAGGACTGATATCGATACAAAGTATATAACTTCTGATAGATACATAAATAAAAGGACTGATATCCATACAAAGTATATAACTTCTGATAGATAAATAAATAAAAGGACTGATATCGATACAAAGTATATAACTTCTGATAGATATATAAATAAAAGGACTAATATCCATACAAAGTATATAACTTCTGATAGATAAATAAATTAAAGGACTAATATCCATACAAAGTATATAACTTCTGATAGATAAATAAAAGGACTGATATCCATACAAAGTATATAACTTCTGATAGATAAATAAAAGGACTGATATCCATACAAAGTATAAAACCTTTTATACATAAATAAAAGGACTAATATCTATACAAAGTATATAACTTCTGATAGATAAATAAATTAAAAGACTCATATCCATACAAAGTATATAACTTCTGATAGATAAATAAAAGGACTAATATCTAAAGAAAGTACATAACTTCTGATACATAAATTAAAGGACTAATATCCATACAAAGTATATAACCTCTGATAGATAAATAAATAAAAGGACTGATATCACTACAAAGTATATAACTTCTGATAGATAAATAAATAAAAGGACTGATATCACTACAAAGTATATAACTTCTGATAGATAAATAAATAAAAGGACTGATATCCATACAAAGTATATAACTTCTGATACATAAATTAAAGGACTAATATCCATACAAAGTATATAACCTCTGATAGATAAATAAATAAAAGGACTGATATCCATACAAAGTATATAACTTCTGATAGATATATAAATAAAAGGACTGATATCCATACAAAGTATATAACTTCTGATAGATAAATAAATTAAAGGACTAATATCCATACAAAGTATATAACTTCTGATAGATAAATAAAAGGACTGATATCCATAGAAAGTATATAACTTCTGATACATAAATAAAAGGACTGATATCCATACAAAGTATATAACTTCTGATACATAAAAAAGAGGACTAATATCCATACAAAGTATATAACTTCTGATACATAAATAAAAGGACTGATATCCATACAAAGTATATAACTTTTGATAAATAAATAAAAGGACTGATATCCATACAAAGTATATAACTTCTGATACATAAAAAAGAGGACTAATATCCATACAAAGTATATAACTTCTGATACATAAATAAAAGGACTGATATCCATACAAAGTATATAACTTCTGATACATAAATAAAAGGACTGATATCCATACAAAGTATATAACTTCTGATACATAAATAAAAGGACTGATATCCATACAAAGTATATAATTTCTGATAAATAAATAAAAGCACTGATATCCATACAAAGTATATAACTTCTGATACATAAATAAATAAAAGGACTGATATCGATACAAAGTATATAACTTCTGATAGATATATAAATAAAAGGACTAATATCCATACAAAGTTTATAACTTCTGATAGATAAATAAAAGAACTGATATCCATACAAAGTATATATCTTCTGATACATAAATAAAAGGACTGATATCCATACAAAGTATATAACTTCTGATACATAAATTAAAGGACTAATATCCATACAAAGTATATAACCTCTGAGAGATAAATAAATAAAAGGACTGATATCCATACAAAGTATATAACTTCTGATAGATAAATAAATAAAAGGACTGATATCCATACAAAGTATATAACTTCTGATAGATAAATAAATAAAAGGACTGATATTGATACAAAGTATATAACTTCTGATAGATATATAAATAAAAGGACTAATATTCATACAAAGTATATAACTTCTGATAGATAAATAAATTAAAGGACTAATATCCATACAAAGTATATAACTTCTGATAGATAAATAAAAGGACTGATATCCATACAAAGTATATAACTTCTGATACATAAATAAAAGGACTGATATCCATACAAAGTATATAACTTCTGATACATAAATAAAAGGACTAATATCCATACAAAGAATATAACTTCTGATACATAAATAAAAGGACTGATATCCATACAAAGTATATAACTTCTGATAAATAAATAAAAGGACTGATATCCATACAAAGTATATAACTTCTGATACATAAATAAAAGGACTGATATCCATACAAAGTATATAACTTCTGATAAATAAATAAAAGGACTGATATCCATACAAAGTATATAACTTCTGATACATAAATAAAAGGACTGATATCCATACAAAGTATATAACTTTTTATACATAAATAAAAGGACTAATATCTATACAAAGTATATAACTTCTGATAGATAAATAAATTAAAGGACTAATATCCATACAAAGTATATAACTTCTGATAGATAAATAAAAGGACTGATATCCATACAAAGTATATAACTTCTGATACATAAATAAAAGGACTGATATCCATACAAAGTATATAATTTCTGATAAATAAATAAAAGGACTGATATCCATACAAAGTATATAACTTCTGATACATAAATAAAAGGACTGATATCCATACAAAGTATATAACTTTTTATACATAAATAAAAGGACTAATATCTATACAAAGTATATAACTTCTGATAGATAAATAAATTAAAGGACTAATATCCATACAAAGTATATAACGTCTGATAGATAAATAAAAGGACTAATATCTATACAAAGTAAATAACTTCTGATACATAAATTAAAGGACTAATATCCATACAAAGTATATAACCACTGATAGATAAATAAATAAAAGGACTGATATCCATACAAAGTATATAACTTCTGATACATAAATAAAAGGACTGATATCCATACAAAGTATATAACTTCTGATACATAAATTAAAGGACTAATATCCATACAAAGTATATAACCTCTGATAGATAAATAAATAAAAGGACTGATATCCATAAAAAGTATATAACTTCTGATAGATAAATAAATAAAAGGACTGATATCCATACAAAGTATATAACTTCTGATAGATAAATAAATAAAAGGACTGATATCCATACAAAGTATATAACTTCTGATAGATATATAAATAAAAGGACTGATATCCATACAAAGTATATAACTTCTGATAGATAAATAAATAAAAGGACTGATATCGATACAAAGTATATAACTTCTGATAGATATATAAATAAAAGGACTAATATCCATACAAAGTATATAACTTCTGATAGATAAATAAATTAAAGGACTAATATCCATACAAAGTATATAACTTCTGATAGATAAATAAATAAAAGGACTGATATCCATACAAAGTATATAACTTCTGATAGATACATAAATAAAAGGACTGATATCCATACAAAGTATATAACTTCTGATAGATAAATAAATAAAAGGACTGATATCGATACAAAGTATATAACTTCTGATAGATATATAAATAAAAGGACTAATATCCATACAAAGTATATAACTTCTGATAGATAAATAAATTAAAGGACTGATATCCATACAAAGTATATAACTTCTGATAGATAAATAAAAGGACTGATATCCATACGAAGTATATAACTTCTGATACATAAATAAAAGGACTGATATCCATACAAAGTATAAAACTTTTTATACATAAATAAAAGGACTAATATCTATACAAAGTATATAACTTCTGATAGATAAATAAATTAAAAGACTAATATCCATACAAAGTATATAACTTCTGATAGATAAATAAAAGGACTAATATCTATACAAAGTAAATAACTTCTGATACATAAATTAAAGGACTAATATCCATACAAAGTATATAACCTCTGATAGATAAATAAATAAAAGGACTGATATCACTACAAAGTATATAACTTCTGATAGATAAATAAATAAAAGGACTGATATCCATACAAAGTATATAACTTCTGATACATAAATTAAAGGACTAATATCCATACAAAGTATATAACTTCTGATAGATAAATAAATAAAAGGACTGATATCCATACAAAGTATATAACTTCTGATACATAAATTAAAGGACTAATATCCATACAAAGTATATAACCTCTGATAGATAAATAAATAAAAGGACTGATATCCATACAAAGTATATAACTTCTGATAGATAAATAAATAAAAGGACTGATATCCATACAAGGTATATAACTTCTGATACATAAATTAAAGGACTAATATCCATACAAAGTATATAACCTCTGATAGATAAATAAATAAAAGGACTGATATCCATACAAAGTATATAACTTCTGATAGATATATAAATAAAAGGACTGATATCCATACAAAGTATATAACTTCTGATAGATAAATAAATTAAAGGACTAATATCCATACAAAGTATATAACTTCTGATAGATAAATAAAAGGACTGATATCCATAGAAAGTATATAACTTCTGATACATAAATAAAAGGACTGATATCCATACAAAGTATATAACTTCTGATACATAAAAAAGAGGACTAATATCCATACAAAGTATATAACTTCTGATACATAAATAAAAGGACTGATATCCATACAAAGTATATAACTTCTGATAAATAAATAAAAGGACTGATATCCATACAAAGTATATAACTTCTGATACATAAAAAAGAGGACTAATATCCATACAAAGTATATAACTTCTGATACATAAATAAAAGGACTGATATCCATACAAAGTATATAACTTCTGATACATAAATAAAAGGACTGATATCCATACAAAGTATATAACTTCTGATACATAAATAAAAGGACTGATATCCATACAAAGTATATAATTTCTGATAAATAAATAAAAGGACTGATATCCATACAAAGTATATAACTTCTGATACATAAATAAAAGGACTGATATCCATACAAAGTATATAACTTTTTATACATAAATAAAAGGACTAATATCTATACAAAGTATATAACTTCTGATAGATAAATAAATTAAAGGACTAATATCCATACAAAGTATATAACTTCTGATAGATAAATAAAAGGACTAATATCTATACAAAGTAAATAACTTCTGATACATAAATTAAAGGACTAATATCCATACAAAGTATATAACCTCTGATAGATAAATAAATAAAAGGACTGATATCCATACAAAGTATATAACTTCTGATACATAAGTAAAAGGACTGATATCCATATAAAGAATATAACTTCTGATACATAAATTAAAGGACTAATATCCATACAAAGTATATAACCTCTGATAGATAAATAAATAAAAGGACTGATATCCATACAAAGTATATAACTTCTGATAGATAAAGAAATAAAAGGACTGATATCCATACAAAGTATATAACCTCTGATAGATAAATAAAAAAAGGACTGATATCGATACAAAGTATATAACTTCTGATAGATATATAAATAAAAGGACTGATATCCATACAAAGTATATAACTTCTGATAGATAAATAAATAAAAGGACAGATATCGATACAAAGTATATAACTTCTGATAGATATATAAATAAAAGGACTAATATCCATACAAAGTATATAACTTCTGATAGTTAAATAAATTAAAGGACTAATATCCATACAAAGTTTATAACTTCTGATACATAAATAAAAGGACTGATATCCATACAAAGTATATAACTTCTGATACATAAATAAAAGGACTAATATCCATACAAAGTATATAACTTCTGATACATAAATTAAAGGACTAATATCCATACAAAGTATATAACCTCTGATAGATAAATAAATAAAAGGACTGATATCCATACAAAGTATATAACTTCTGATAGATAAATAAATAAAAGGACTGATATCCATACAGAGTATATAACTTCTGATAGATAAATAAATAAAAGGACTGATATTGATACAAAGTATATAACTTCTGATAGATATATAAACAAAAGGACTAATATTCATACAAAGTATATAACTTCTGATAGATAAATAAATTAAAGGACTAATATCCATACAAAGTATATAACTTCTGATAGATAAATAAAAGGACTGATATCCATACAAAGTATATAACTTCTGATACATAAATAAAAGGACTGATATCCATACAAAGTATATAATTTCTGATAAATAAATAAAAGGACTGATATCCATAGAAAGTATATAACTTCTGATACATAAATAAAAGGACTGATATCCATACAAAGTATATAACTTTTTATACATAAATAAAAGGACTAATATCTATACAAAGTATATAACTTCTGATAGATAAATAAATTAAAGGACTAATATCCATACAAAGTATATAACTTCTGATAGATAAATAAAAGGACTAATATCTATACAAAGTAAATAACTTCTGATACATAAATTAAAGGACTAATATCCATACAAAGTATATAACCTCTGATAGATAAATAAATAAAAGGACTGATATCCATACAAAGTATATAACTTCTGATACATAAATAAAAGGACTGATATCCTTACAAAGTATATAACTTCTGATACATAAATTAAAGGACTAATATCCATACAAAGTATATAACCTCTGATAGATAAATAAATAAAAGGACTGATATCCATACAAAGTATATAACTTCTGATAGATAAATAAATAAAAGGACTGATATCCATACAAAGTATATAACTTCTGATAGATAAATAAAAAAAGGACTGATATCGATACAAAGTATATAACTTCTGATAGATATATAAATAAAAGGACTGATATCCATACAAAGTATATAACTTCTGATAGATAAATAAATAAAAGGACTGATATCGATACAAAGTATATAACTTCTGATAGATATATAAATAAAAGGACTAATATCCATACAAAGTATATAACTTCTGATAGATAAATAAATTAAAGGACTAATATCCATACAAAGTTTATAACTTCTGATAGATAAATAAAAGAACTGATATCCATACAAAGTATATAACTTCTGATACATAAATAAAAGGACTGATATCCATACAAAGTATATAACTTCTGATACATAAATAAAAGGACTAATATCTATACAAAGTATATAACTTCTGATACATGAATTAAAGGACTAATATCCATACAAAGTATATAACCTCTGATAGATAAATAAATAAAAGGACTGATATCCATACAAAGTATATAACTTCTGATAGATAAATAAATAAAAGGACTGATATCCATACAAAGTATATAACTTCTGATAGATAAATAAATAAAAGGACTAATATTCATACAAAGTATATAACTTCTGATAGATAAATAAATTAAAGGACTAATATCCATACAAAGTATATAACTTTTGATAGATAAATAAAAGGACTGATATCCATACAAAGTATATAACTTCTGATACATAAATAAAAGGACTGATATCCATACAAAGTATATAACTTCTGATACATAAATAAAAGGACTAATATCCATACAAAGAATATAACTTCTGATACATAAATAAAAGGACTGATATCCATACAAAGTATATAACTTGTGATAAATAAATAAAAGGACTGATATCCATACAAAGTATATAACTTCTGATACATAAATAAAAGGACTGATATCCATACAAAGTATATAACTTCTGATACATAAATAAAAGGACTGATATCCATACAAAGTATATAATTTCTGATAAATAAATAAAAGGACTAATATCCATACAAAGTATATAACTTCTGATACATAAATAAAAGGACTGATATCCATACAAAGTATATAACTTTTTATACATAAATAAAAGGACTAATATCTATACAAAGTATATAACTTCTGATAGATAAATAAATTAAAGGACTAATATCCATACAAAGTATATAACTTCTGATAGATAAATAAAAGGACTAATATCTATACAAAGTAAATAACTTCTGATACATAAATTAAAGGACTAATATCCATACAAAGTATATAACCTCTGATAGATAAATAAATAAAAGGACTGATATCCATACAAAGTATATAACTTCTGATACATAAATAAAAGGACTGATATCCATACAAAGTATATAACTTTTGATACATAAATTAAAGGACTAATATCCATACAAAGTATATAACCTCTGATAGATAAATAAATAAAAGGACTGATATCCATACAAAGTATATAACTTCTGATAGATAAATAAATAAAAGGACTGATATCCATACAAAGTATATAACTTCTGATAGATAAATAAATAAAAGGACTGATATCCATACAAAGTATATAACTTCTGATAGATATATAAATAAAAGGACTGATATCCATACAAAGTATATAACTTCTGATAGATAAATAAATAAAAGGACTGATATCGATAAAAAGTATATAACTTCTGATAGATATATAAATAAAAGGACTAATATCCATACAAAGTATATAACTTCTGAGAGATAAATAAATTAAAGGACTAATATCCATTCAAAGTATATAACTTCTGATAGATAAATAAATAAAAGGACTGATATCCATACAAAGTATATAACTTCTGATAGATAAATAAATAAAAGGACTGATATCCATACAAAGTATATAACTTCTGATACATAAATAAAAGGACTAATATCCATACAAAGTATATAACTTCTGATAGATAAATAAATAAAAGGACTGATATCGATACAAAGTATATAACCTCTGATAGATAAATAAATAAAAGGACTGATATCCATACAAAGTATATAACTTCTGATAGATAAATAAATAAAAGGACTGATATCCATACAAAGTATATAACTTCTGATAGATAAATAAATAAAAGGACTGATATCGATACAAAGTATATAACTTCTGATAGATATATAAATAAAAGGACTGATATCCATACAAAGTATATAACTTCTGATAGATAAATCAATTAAAGGACTAATATCCATACAAAGTATATAACTTCTGATAGATAAATAAATAAAAGGACTGATATCGATACAAAGTATATAACTTCTGATAGATACATAAATAAAAGGACTGATATCCATACAAAGTATATAACTTCTGATAGATAAATAAATAAAAGGACTGATATCGATACAAAGTATATAACTTCTGATAGATATATAAATAAAAGGACTAATATCCATACAAAGTATATAACTTCTGATAGATAAATAAATTAAAGGACTAATATCCATACAAAGTAAATAACTTCTGATACATAAATTAAAGGACTAATATCCATACAAAGTATATAACCTCTGATAGATAAATAAATAAAAGGACTGATATCCATACAAAGTATATAACTTCTGATACATAAATAAAAGGACTGATATCCTTACAAAGTATATAACTTCTGATACATAAATTAAAGGACTAATATCCATACAAAGTATATAACCTCTGATAGATAAATAAATAAAAGGACTGATATCCATACAAAGTATATAACTTCTGATAGATAAATAAATAAAAGGACTGATATCCATACAAAGTATATAACTTCTGATAGATAAATAAAAAAAGGACTGATATCGATACAAAGTATATAACTTCTGAGAGATATATAAATAAAAGGACTGATATCCATACAAAGTATATAACTTCTGATAGATAAATAAATAAAAGGACTGATATCGATACAAAGTATATAACTTCTGATAGATATATAAATAAAAGGACTAATATCCATACAAAGTATATAACTTCTGATAGATAAATAAATTAAAGGACTAATATCCATACAAAGTTTATAACTTCTGATAGATAAATAAAAGAACTGATATCCATACAAAGTATATAACTTCTGATACATAAATAAAAGGACTGATATCCATACAAAGTATATAACTTCTGATACATAAATAAAAGGACTAATATCCATACAAAGTATATAACTTCTGATACATGAATTAAAGGACTAATATCCATACAAAGTATATAACCTCTGATAGATAAATAAATAAAAGGACTGATATCCATACAAAGTATATAACTTCTGATAGATAAATAAATAAAAGGACTGATATCCATACAAAGTATATAACTTCTGATAGATAAATAAATAAAAGGACTAATATTCATACAAAGTATATAACTTCTGATAGATAAATAAATTAAAGGACTAATATCCATACAAAGTATATAACTTTTGATAGATAAATAAAAGGACTGATATCCATACAAAGTATATAACTTCTGATACATAAATAAAAGGACTGATATCCATACAAAGTATATAACTTCTGATACATAAATAAAAGGACTAATATCCATACAAAGAATATAACTTCTGATACATAAATAAAAGGACTGATATCCATACAAAGTATATAACTTGTGATAAATAAATAAAAGGACTGATATCCATACAAAGTATATAACTTCTGATACATAAATAAAAGGACTGATATCCATACAAAGTATATAACTTCTGATACATAAATAAAAGGACTGATATCCATACAAAGTATATAACTTCTGATACATAAATAAATAAAAGGACTAATATCCATACAAAGTATATAATTTCTGATAAATAAATAAAAGGACTAATATCCATACAAAGTATATAACTTCTGATACATAAATAAAAGGACTGATATCCATACAAAGTATATAACTTTTTATACATAAATAAAAGGACTAATATCTATACAAAGTATATAACTTCTGATAGATAAATAAATTAAAGGACTAATATCCATACAAAGTATATAACTTCTGATAGATAAATAAAAGGACTAATATCTATACAAAGTAAATAACTTCTGATACATAAATTAAAGGACTAATATCCATACAAAGTATATAACCTCTGATAGATAAATAAATAAAAGGACTGATATCCATACAAAGTATATAACTTCTGATACATAAATAAAAGGACTGATATCCATACAAAGTATATAACTTTTGATACATAAATTAAAGGACTAATATCCATACAAAGTATATAACCTCTGATAGATAAATAAATAAAAGGACTGATATCCATACAAAGTATATAACTTCTGATAGATAAATAAATAAAAGGACTGATATCCATACAAAGTATATAACTTCTGATAGATAAATAAATAAAAGGACTGATATCCATACAAAGTATATAACTTCTGATAGATATATAAATAAAAGGACTGATATCCATACAAAGTATATAACTTCTGATAGATAAATAAATAAAAGGACTGATATCGATAAAAAGTATATAACTTCTGATAGATATATAAATAAAAGGACTAATATCCATACAAAGTATATAACTTCTGAGAGATAAATAAATTAAAGGACTAATATCCATTCAAAGTATATAACTTCTGATAGATAAATAAATAAAAGGACTGATATCCATACAAAGTATATAACTTCTGATAGATAAATAAATAAAAGGACTGATATCCATACAAAGTATATAACTTCTGATACATAAATAAAAGGACTAATATCCATACAAAGTATATAACTTCTGATAGATAAATAAATAAAAGGACTGATATCGATACAAAGTATATAACCTCTGATAGATAAATAAATAAAAGGACTGATATCCATACAAAGTATATAACTTCTGATAGATAAATAAATAAAAGGACTGATATCCATACAAAGTATATAACTTCTGATAGATAAATAAATAAAAGGACTGATATCGATACAAAGTATATAACTTCTGATAGATATATAAATAAAAGGACTGATATCCATACAAAGTATATAACTTCTGATAGATAAATCAATTAAAGGACTAATATCCATACAAAGTATATAACTTCTGATAGATAAATAAATAAAAGGACTGATATCGATACAAAGTATATAACTTCTGATAGATACATAAATAAAAGGACTGATATCCATACAAAGTATATAACTTCTGATAGATAAATAAATAAAAGGACTGATATCGATACAAAGTATATAACTTCTGATAGATATATAAATAAAAGGACTAATATCCATACAAAGTATATAACTTCTGATAGATAAATAAATTAAAGGACTAATATCCATACAAAGTAAATAACTTCTGATACATAAATTAAAGGACTAATATCCATACAAAGTATATAACCTCTGATAGATAAATAAATAAAAGGACTGATATCCATACAAAGTATATAACTTCTGATACATAAATAAAAGGACTGATATCCTTACAAAGTATATAACTTCTGATACATAAATTAAAGGACTAATATCCATACAAAGATATAACCTCTGATAGATAAATAAATAAAAGGACTGATATCCATACAAAGTATATAACTTCTGATAGATAAATAAATAAAAGGACTGATATCCATACAAAGTATATAACTTCTGATAGATAAATAAAAAAAGGACTGATATCGATACAAAGTATATAACTTCTGAGAGATATATAAATAAAAGGACTGATATCCATACAAAGTATATAACTTCTGATAGATAAATAAATAAAAGGACTGATATCGATACAAAGTATATAACTTCTGATAGATATATAAATAAAAGGACTAATATCCATACAAAGTATATAACTTCTGATAGATAAATAAATTAAAGGACTAATATCCATACAAAGTTTATAACTTCTGATAGATAAATAAAAGAACTGATATCCATACAAAGTATATAACTTCTGATACATAAATAAAAGGACTGATATCCATACAAAGTATATAACTTCTGATACATAAATAAAAGGACTAATATCCATACAAAGTATATAACTTCTGATACATGAATTAAAGGACTAATATCCATACAAAGTATATAACCTCTGATAGATAAATAAATAAAAGGACTGATATCCATACAAAGTATATAACTTCTGATAGATAAATAAATAAAAGGACTGATATCCATACAAAGTATATAACTTCTGATAGATAAATAAATAAAAGGACTAATATTCATACAAAGTATATAACTTCTGATAGATAAATAAATTAAAGGACTAATATCCATACAAAGTATATAACTTTTGATAGATAAATAAAAGGACTGATATCCAAACAAAGTATATAACTTCTGATACATAAATAAAAGGACTGATATCCATACAAAGTATATAACTTCTGATACATAAATAAAAGGACTAATATCCATACAAAGAATATAACTTCTGATACATAAATAAAAGGACTGATATCCATACAAAGTATATAACTTGTGATAAATAAATAAAAGGACTGATATCCATACAAAGTATATAACTTCTGATACATAAATAAAAGGACTGATATCCATACAAAGTATATAACTTCTGATACATAAATAAAAGGACTGATATCCATACAAAGTATATAATTTCTGATAAATAAATAAAAGGACTAATATCCATACAAAGTATATAACTTCTGATACATAAATAAAAGGACTGATATCCATACAAAGTATATAACTTTTTATACATAAATAAAAGGACTAATATCTATACAAAGTATATAACTTCTGATAGATAAATAAATTAAAGGACTAATATCCATACAAAGTATATAACTTCTGATAGATAAATAAAAGGACTAATATCTATACAAAGTAAATAACTTCTGATACATAAATTAAAGGACTAATATCCATACAAAGTATATAACCTCTGATAGATAAATAAATAAAAGGACTGATATCCATACAAAGTATATAACTTCTGATACATAAATAAAAGGACTGATATCCATACAAAGTATATAACTTTTGATACATAAATTAAAGGACTAATATCCATACAAAGTATATAACCTCTGATAGATAAATAAATAAAAGGACTGATATCCATACAAAGTATATAACTTCTGATAGATAAATAAATAAAAGGACTGATATCCATACAAAGTATATAACTTCTGATAGATAAATAAATAAAAGGACTGATATCCATACAAAGTATATAACTTCTGATAGATATATAAATAAAAGGACTGATATCCATACAAAGTATATAACTTCTGATAGATAAATAAATAAAAGGACTGATATCGATAAAAAGTATATAACTTCTGATAGATATATAAATAAAAGGACTAATATCCATACAAAGTATATAACTTCTGAGAGATAAATAAATTAAAGGACTAATATCCATTCAAAGTATATAACTTCTGATAGATAAATAAATAAAAGGACTGATATCCATACAAAGTATATAACTTCTGATAGATAAATAAATAAAAGGACTGATATCCATACAAAGTATATAACTTCTGATACATAAATAAAAGGACTAATATCCATACAAAGTATATAACTTCTGATAGATAAATAAATAAAAGGACTGATATCGATACAAAGTATATAACCTCTGATAGATAAATAAATAAAAGGACTGATATCCATACAAAGTATATAACTTCTGATAGATAAATAAATAAAAGGACTGATATCCATACAAAGTATATAACTTCTGATAGATAAATAAATAAAAGGACTGATATCGATACAAAGTATATAACTTCTGATAGATATATAAATAAAAGGACTGATATCCATACAAAGTATATAACTTCTGATAGATAAATCAATTAAAGGACTAATATCCATACAAAGTATATAACTTCTGATAGATAAATAAATAAAAGGACTGATATCGATACAAAGTATATAACTTCTGATAGATACATAAATAAAAGGACTGATATCCATACAAAGTATATAACTTCTGATAGATAAATAAATAAAAGGACTGATATCGATACAAAGTATATAACTTCTGATAGATATATAAATAAAAGGACTAATATCCATACAAAGTATATAACTTCTGATAGATAAATAAATTAAAGGACTAATATCCATACAAAGTATATAACTTCTGATAGATAAATAAAAGGACTGATATCCATACAAAGTATATAACTTCTGATACATAAATAAAAGGACTGATATCCATACAAAGTATAAAACTTTTTATACATAAATAAAAGGACTAATATCTATACAAAGTATATAACTTCTGATAGATAAATAAATTAAAAGACTCATATCCATACAAAGTATATAACTTCTGATAGATAAATAAAAGGACTAATATCTATACAAAGTAAATAACTTCTGATACATAAATTAAAGGACTAATATCCATACAAAGTATATAACCTCTGATAGATAAATAAATAAAAGGACTGATATCACTACAAAGTATATAACTTCTGATAGATAAATAAATAAAAGGACTGATATCCATACAATGTATATAACTTCTGATACATAAATAAAAGGACTGATATCCATACAAAGTATATAACTTCTGATAGATAAATAAATAAAAGGACTGATATCCATACAAAGTATATAACTTCTGATACATAAATAAAAGGACTGATATCCATACAAAGTATATAACTTCTGATACATAAATAAAAGGACTGATATCCATACAAAGTATATAATTTCTGATAAATAAATAAAAGCACTGATATCCATACAAAGTATATAACTTCTGATACATAAATAAATAAAAGGACTGATATCGATACAAAGTATATAACTTCTGATAGATAAATAAATTAAAGGACTAATATCCATACAAAGTTTATAACTTCTGATAGAGAAATAAAAGAACTGATATCCATACAAAGTATATAACTTCTGATACATAAATAAAAGGACTGATATCCATACAAAGTATATAACTTCTGATACATAAATAAAAGGACTAATATCCATACAAAGTATATAACTTCTGATACATAAATTAAAGGACTAATATCCATACAAAGTATATAACCTCTGATAGATAAATAAATAAAAGGACTGATATCCATACAAAGTATATAACTTCTGATAGATAAATAAATAAAAGGACTGATATCCATACAAAGTATATAACTTCTGATAGATAAATAAATAAAAGGACTGATATTGATACAAAGTATATAACTTCTGATAGATATATAAATAAAAGGACTAATATTCATACAAAGTATATAACTTCTGATAGATAAATAAATTAAAGGACTAATATCCATACAAAGTATATAACTTCTGATAGATAAATAAAAGGACTGATATCCATACAAAGTATATAACTTCTGATACATAAATAAAAGGACTGATATCCATACAAAGTATATAACTTCTGATACATAAATAAAAGGACTAATATCCATACAAAGAATATAACTTCTGATACATAAATAAAAGGACTGATATCCATACAAAGTATATAACTTCTGATAAATAAATAAAAGGACTGATATCCATACAAAGTATATAACTTCTGATACATAAATAAAAGGACTGATATCCATACAAAGTATATAACTTCTGATAAATAAATAAAAGGACTGATATCCATACAAAGTATATAACTTCTGATACATAAATAAAAGGACTGATATCCATACAAAGTATATAACTTTTTATACATAAATAAAAGGACTAATATCTATACAAAGTATATAACTTCTGATAGATAAATAAATTAAAGGACTAATATCCATACAAAGTATATAACTTCTGATAGATAAATAAAAGGACTAATATCTATATAAAGTAAATAACTTCTGATACATAAATTAAAGGACTAATATCCATGCAAAGTATATAACTTCTGATACATAAATAAATAAAAGGACTAATATCCATACAAAGTATATAACTTCTGATACATAAATAAAAGGACTGATATCCATACAAAGTATATAACTTCTGATACATAAATAAAAGGACTGATATCCATACAAAGTATATAAGTTCTGATACATAAATAAAAGGACTAATATCCATACAAAGTATATAACTTTTTATACATAAATTAAAGGACTAATATCTATACAAAGTATATAACTTCTGATAGATAAATAAAAGGACTAAGATCCATACAAAGTATATAACTTCTGATACATAAATAAAAGGACTAATATCTATACAAAGTATATAACTTCTGATACATAAATAAAAGGACTGATATCCATACAAAGTATATAACTTCTGATACATAAATAAAAGGACTGATATCCATACAAAGTATATAACTTTTTATACATAAATTAAAGGACTAATATCCATACAAAGTATATAACTTCTGATACATAAATAAAAGGACTGATATCCATACAAAGTATATAACTTCTGATAAATAAATAAAAGGACTGATATCCATACAAAGTATATAACTTCTGATACATAAATAAAAGGACTGATATCCATACAAAGTATGTAACTTCTGATAGATAAATAAATAAAAGGACTGATATCCATACAAAGTTTATAACTTCTGATAGATAAATAAAAGGACTAATATCCATACAAAGTATATAACTTCTGATACATAAATAAAAGGACTGATATCCATACAAAGTATATAACTTCTGATACATAAATAAAAGGACTGATATCCATACAAAGTATATAACTTCTGATGCATAAATAAAAGGACTGATATCCATACAAAGTATATAACTTCTGATACATAAATAAAAGGAATGATATCCATACAAAGTATATAACTTCTGATACATAAATAAAAGGAATGATATCCATACAAAGTATATAACTACTGATACATAAATAAAAGGACTGATATCCATACAAAGTATATAACTTCTGATACATAAAAAAGAGGACTAATATCCATACAAAGTATATAACTTCTGATACATAAAAAAGAGGACTAATATCCATACAAAGTATATAACTTCTGATACATAAAAAAGAGGACTAATATCCATACAAAGCATATAACTTCTGATACATAAATAAAAGGACTGATATCCATACAAAGTATATAACTTCTGATACATAAATAAAAGGACTGATATCCATACAAAGTATATAACTTCTGATAGATAAATAAATTAAAGGACTAATATCCATACAAAGTATATAACTTCTGATAGATAAATAAAAGGACTAATATCTATACAAAGTAAATAACTTCTGATACATAAATTAAAGGACTAATATCCATACAAAGTATATAACCTCTGATAGATAAATAAATAAAAGGACTGATATCCATACAAAGTATATAACTTCTGATAGATAAATAAATAAAAGGACTGATATCCATACAAAGTATATAACTTCTGATAGATAAATAAATAAAAGGACTGATATCCATACAAAGTATATAACTTCTGATAGATAAATAAATAAAAGGACTGATATCGATACAAAGTATATAACTTCTGATAGATATATAAATAAAAGGACTAATATCCATACAAAGTATATAACTTCTGATAGATAAATAAATTAAAGGACTAATATCCATACAAAGTATATAACTTCTGATAGATAAATAAAAGGACTGATATCCATACAAGGTATATAACTTCTGATACATAAATTAAAGGACTAATATCTATACAAAGTATATAACCTCTGATAGATAAATAAATAAAATGACTGATATCCATACAAAGTATATAACTTCTGATACATAAAAAAAGGACTAATATCTATACAAAGTAAATAACTTCTGATACATAAATTAAAGGACTAATATCCATACAAAGTATATAACCTCTGATAGATAAATAAATAAAAGGACTGATATCCATACAAAGTATATAACTTCTGATAGATAAATAAATAAAAGGACTGATATCCATACAAAGTATATAACTTCTGATACATAAATAAAAGGACTGATATCCATACAAAGTATATAACTTCTGATACATAAATTAAAGGACTAATATCCATACAAAGTATATAACCTCTGATAGATAAATAAATAAAAGGTCTGATATCGATACAAAGTATATAACTTCTGATAGATATATAAATAAAAGGACTGATATCCATACAAAGTATATAACTTCTGATAGATAAATAAATTAAAGGACTAATATCCATACAAAGTATATAACTTCTGATAGATAAAAGAATAAAAGGACTGATATCCATACAAAGTATATAACTTCTGATAGATATATAAATAAAAGGACTAATATCCATACAAAGTATATAACTTCTGATAGATAAATAAATTAAAGGACTAATATCCATACAAAGTATATAACTTCTGATACATAAATAAAAGGACAAATATCCATACAAAGTATATAACTTTTTATACATAAATAAAAGGACTAATATCTATTTAAGGTATATAAGTTCTGGTATAGCTGCTCTTGTTCACTGCCAATTTTATCTGGATGCAACTAGGAATAAAATGTCAAATTCATTGTTATAAGATCAGATAAGAATTCTTTATTTCAGACTACAAAGTCCATACCTCTAAATTAAAAAATAAAGTTTTACAAAAAAAAAACAAAACATTTTAAACAAAAAAGTACACACATATATAGATATTCTTGT
Source organism: Unio pictorum (assembly GCA_030141615.1). NCBI lineage: Eukaryota > Metazoa > Mollusca > Bivalvia > Unionida > Unionidae > Unio > Unio pictorum. Next base: position 6,665,815 of record JARLTB010000017.1, on the reverse strand, counting down.
CATCATTGAGAATACATACTTTCTCATTATTTCATCAAAACTGAATATATTATAGTTAACAAACATGTTGGAGGCACTGTTCCACCTTGGAAGACCTGATAGAAAACGAAGACTATTATTATGACCAATAACTAATTTTCTTTTCATACGTTCACTAAAGTTTGTCCACAGAGGAGTGCAATACATGGTACAGCAATAAGATTTGAATAATCTAATTTTGATATGCAATGAAAAATTCTTGAATTTACGCAGAAGCATGTTTGTTCGAGTACACAGAGATTGGTAATGTCTCATCATATCTTCATTATCCGACCGATTGGATTTCAAAATATGACCCAAATACGTATAAGTGTTGACATAGGCAAGAGCATTGCCGTTAAGATATACAAGGGGAGGAGATAGTAATTTGAAAGCAGCTGTCTGAAAGACCATGCATACTGATTTTTTTGTATTATACATTATATCATTCTCAAATGCGTATTGTTCACATATCTTTAATAATTTCCTTAAACCTGTTATAGAAGGACTTATCAATGACAAAACATCAGCAAAACTGAAATTGTTAAGAAATAACACATTTGGTGGCAGACGTAACCCTACGTTACACTGACTGAGCTTATGATTTAACTTGTCTATATATATATATATATATATATATATATATATATATATATATATATTGAATAACAAGCGGGACAGAATTCCCCCCTGCCTCACCCCATTGGTTACATTGAAAGAGCTGGATATTACACTTCCCCATCGCACACAATACAACTGTTTCCCATACCAGTTAACTAAAGTATGAACTATATAGACAGGTATTTTAATATCAATCAACTTTTTAAAGAGTGTCCAGTGATTGATCCTATCAAATGCTGCCATGTTCTACATAATAGCTGACAGCTTCCTTAAAAGCATATATGCATAAATCGGTTGAATGCTGCTTTTTAAAGCCAAACTGATTATCAGAGATTGTAACTTCACATCTATGCAGAATGATGCATTCAAATATTTTTGAAATAATAGTCGTAAGAGTTATAGGTCTGTAGTTATTTTTGTCCACTATGTTACCAATTTTATTTTATAGTAGCGGTATAATGGTAACTTTTGTGAAATCATCTGGTACAAAGTTATGCATAAACATACAGTTCAATAAAATCATCAATAACACATGATGTCTAGTATCTGAACATTTTAAATGTTCCACATTGTTATTTGGTCAAACCTGATATAACGGTCATTTCCATACAAATTTCATAGCCACATGTATATAAACATACGTGATATTTAATAAAAGAGTGAAATATCATCAGAACTGTTGTCATTTCCTTTGCTTCTGAAGAAATAGGAAATAAAAAGAAATTGCAATTAGCAAAAACATTTTTTTATAAAATTAATGTTTCTATTTTCAAGGTGAAATGAGCATTATAGGTAAGATGGGTTTAAAACTTAATAAATATTGCTATATCTGCTGCCATTTTAATAACAACATTAACAACATTTTTTACCAACAAAACAAAAACATACTCAACATACCTTCATAGTTTTCCAACACTATATGAAACTGTTCCCACTAACAAAGACCTAAGTAATTATTGCGCTGGCTCAAAGGCCAATTCCAGCAGACCCCATCAATTCAGATCATGTAGAAATTAGATATGTGAGAAATGTAATTTATTTTAAGGTGAAGAAGAGATTCAATTGGTAAATTAATGCTGATTGTTTATCATACACATATTTCATGTCGTTAAAAGTTACATGTAAAAAGCAGTATGTTTAGTTACTTGCTTACCAACACCTCACCAATACGTCCCAGCCCTTCCACTTATTCTATTGAAACAGGATGTTTTCAGTTATTCTGTGTAATTAAATCTGTGTGGATAAATAATTATGCCAAAATACTCCACCAATGGAGTTCAGAAATCCACTGGAATGAAATGATATAAAATATAAATTACAGTGTTAAAGCTGTTTCATTTGTATTGCATTACAATGGTACATTTCATTTTGTTGGATAAATAAATGCAGACGAATGTAACTTCTGACCTGGTCTAAATGGAGAAATGGGTTTAATTCTCTTTGCATTTTCATGAAAATTCTAATATGCAGCAATTCCTCAGATACTGAATTTTGAAAACAATACAGTAGAACCTGTCTTGAAAGACCACCCCTTCTGCCAAAAAAAAAATTAACGGTCTCTCAAGACAGGTGGTCTCTCATAACAGGTTATAACACTATATAATGAATAAATCTGTGCATGGAGATTCTGTTCTCTCAAAACAGGTGGTCTCTCATACCAGTGGTTTCTCAAGACAGGTTTTACTGTACTTGTATGAATTCCACAATTTACTTTAATTGCCAGGTGTTTTTGCATGTACCCCTTGACTTTCTTTTACCTTAGTACAGCATAGGCAGGAATCCATGTATTGCTCTGTGATAGTCCATCCGACGATGTTTTGGGCTTATATAACAGGTAACCTTCCCTCTCGGAAGATCCAGCTCGACCTCTACATGTTTGTGGGTCCTCCCAGTGAACTAAAGCATAGTAATGAAGCTTCACTTCTGTTGACTGCAAGGAGAAACAAATATAAAATTAAATAAAAGTATTGATACAGCTGTAAGTGACAATTTTCAGCTATGAATAAAAAGCATTATCAACTTAGTATTATGTACAATGTATTTTTTATATTATTTATAGTATATTTTGACTTTATTAAATATTAAAGAATGTACATTTTAAAATCTGCATTTTACAAAAATTTATTTTAATTTATGTCAGTAGTAAACTTGTATTTCTATGTTCTTTAAATCAAATTAAAGAGTGAAATGTAAGTTATGTCCCCTGCTAGATGTATTGAATAATAATTAAAGAGAGATATGTAAGTTATTTCCCCTGCTTGAATTATTGAATAATAATTAAATGTTAATCTAATTTACAAAGTGAACTTAAAATAATGAGAAAGTGTTAAAACTAAGAACATAATAATACTTTTAATGATATGTCTAAATCATATATTAACTAAATATGCAATGTATCATAATTATTGTTTTATCGAATACTTTTTTATTTGTATTACTGTCAGTATTACGCAGGTAAAAGTTTTAATTATGTAATTTGCTTTAGAGAGAAATAAATCTAATTCTGATTAGAAACAAATCAGTTGATTTCAAGAAAATGTGAAATATGATGGACAGTTCTTCCAGGAAAACCATGAAATTTTATATCACAAGACATGTTAATGAATATGTTTGTGACACTCGAGATGACAGAAAAAGCTGTGTCAAAATATACAATGATATGCATGATGAATACAAAAAAAAAGTTAGTGTAACTCCTTAAATAGGACACAGCCTGACCATCTTTATATACCTACACAGAAAAAATGAGAAATGTTAGACAGATCTTTCCACACACATAAAACAACAGGATTTTGATTTACTTTTGTAGTAATTTTTGTTTCTCATTAAATGAATACCATAGGTAGAAATCCAAATAGAAGAAATTCAAAATCTATCAAAATGAAAATTGAATTAGTACATCTTTCTTTCTTCATTTCTTTCTTTCTTTTTCTTGTTGTTTTATTTTTAGCAATAATTAGATATATGCCATCCTTACAACAATATCTATAGTAAAACAGACACATAGCAAACACAGGACTTGACAAAGATCACTGGAAAATACAGGGGGAGGGACTCCGCCTTGGACAATTAAACCCCTGTTTGAATGAACAACCCCTTAGATACAAGAAATGGCCTGGGCTCTTCACGCGCTTAGGAAAAATAGCCTGTTAAAAAATATATCTAAATAAACTTTTGGAACAAAAATTCTTAAAGATGTAATTACAATAAGAAAAAACACCTTATTTGTGGGGAAAGGGAAGACATCGTTCTTGTGCCTCCCCCCCCCCCCAAAAAAGAAGTCAAATCTCATAAAGCATATGTGCGGGTCTGTACAAATTCTGATATCAGTCTTTCAAATAAACCTATTAATAAATATTATGGAAATAAAATAATCATAGTCAAACAAAGTAACACAACAGGGGGGAATGAACCTTAAATGTAAAGGGACAGTCAAAAGAAAAAAGTAGATCATATAAGGGAGAGTTTTAGGAATATGATGCAATAAATTTGATGTAATAAATATGATGTAATAAATTTGATGTAATAAATATTATATAATAAATATGATGTAATAAATATGATGTAATAAATATGATATAATAAATATGATATAATAAATATGTAATAAATATGATATAATAAATATGATGTAATAAATATGACATAATAAATATGATGTAATAAATTTGATATAATAAATGCATTATATAAAATATGTAATTAATATAATATAATAAATATTAAATAACATATATGATATAAAAATATGATATAATAAATATGTTGTAATAAATATGGTTTAATACATGAGATAATAAAAATGAAGCAATAAATATAATATAATAAATATGACATAATAAATGATATAATAAATATGACATAAAAGGTATGATATATTAAATATGATGTAATACAAATGATATAATAAATGGTATATTAAATATTACATAATACAAATGATATAATAAATATGACATAATACATATAATATAATAAATATGATGAATAAATATGATAATAAATATGTGATAATAAATATGATATAAATATGATATAATAAATATGATAATAAATATGTGATAATAAATATGATGTAATAAATATGTGATAATAAATATGATATAAAAATATGATATAAAAAATATGACATAAAATAAATATGACATAATAAATTGACAAGAGACACATACTATAAAAGAGGAAATTTTAAAAAATATGGAGGAAAATTTGAATGCTATAGTAATGAAAACTGAAAATACTATTAAAGCCAGTGGAGGAGTGTCAAGTATATTATGATTGTAGGTAATATACCGATGGAGGAGTGTCAAGTATATTATGATTGTAGGTAATATACCGATGGAGGAGTGTCAAGTATATTATGATTGTAGGTAATATACCAATGGAGGAGTGTCAAGTATATTATGATTGTAGGTAATATACCGATGGAGGAGTGTCAAGCATATTATGATTGTATATAATATACCGATGGAGGAGTGTCAAGTATATTATGATTGTAGGTAATATACCAATGGAGGAGTGTCAAGTATATTATGATTGTATGTAATATACCGATGGAGGAGTGTCAAGTATATTATGATTGTAGGTAATATACCAATGGAGGAGTGTCAAGTATATTATGATTGTAGGTAATATACCAATGGAGGAGTGTCAAGTATATTATGATTGTATGTAATATACCGATGGAGGAGTGTCAAGTATATTATGATTGTAGGTAATATACCAATGGAGGAGTGTCAAGCATATTATGATTGTAGGTAATATACCGATGGAGGAGTGTCAAGTATATTATGATTGAAGGATAATATACCGATGGAGGAGTGTCAAGCATATTATGATTGTAGGTAATATACCAATGGAGGAGTGTCAAGTATATTATGATTGTAGGTAATATACCAATGGAGGAGTGTCAAGTATATTATGATTGTATGTAATATACCGATGGAGGAGTGTCAAGTATATTATGATTGTAGGTAATATACCAATGGAGGAGTGTCAAGTATATTATGATTGTAGGTAATATACCAATGGAGGAGTGTCAAGTATATTATGATTGTATGTAATATACCGATGGAGGAGTGTCAAGTATATTATGATTGTAGGTAATATACCAATGGAGGAGTGTCAAGTATATTATGATTGTAGGTAATATACCGATGGAGGAGTGTCAAGTATATTATGATTGTAGGTAATATACCGATGGAGGAGTGTCAAGTATATTATGATTGTAGGTAATATACCGATGGAGGAGTGTCAAGTATATTATGATTGTAGGTAATATACCGATGGAGGAGTGTCAAGTATATTATGATTGTAGGTAATATACCGATGGAGGAGTGTCAAGTATATTATGATTGTAGGTAATATACCAATGGAGGAGTGTCAAGTATATTATGATTGTAGGTAATATACCAATGGAGGAGTGTCAAGTATATTATGATTGTAGGTAATATACCAATGGAGGAGTGTCAAGTATATTATGATTGTATGTAATATACCGATGGAGGAGTGTCAAGTATATTATGATTGTAGGTAATATACCAATGGAGGAGTGTCAAGCATATTATGATTGTAGGTAATATACCGATGGAGGAGTGTCAAGTATATTATGATTGTATGTAATATACCGATGGAGGAGTCAAGTATATTATGATTGTAGGTAATATACCGATGGAGGAGTGTCAAGTATATTATGATTGTAGGTAATATACCGAGGGAGGAGTGTCAAGTATATTATGATTGTAGGTAATATACCAATGGAGGAGTGTCAAGTATATTATGATTGTATGTAATATACCGATGGAGGAGTCAAGTATATTATGATTGTAGGTAATATACCGATGGAGGAGTGTCAAGTATATTATGATTGTAGGTAATATACCGAGGGAGGAGTGTCAAGTATATTATGATTGTAGGTAATATACCAATGGAGGAGTGTCAAGCATATTATGATTGTAGGTAATATACCAATGGAGGAGTGTCAAGTATATTATGATTGTAGGTAATATACCAATGGAGGAGTGTCAAGCATATTATGATTGTAGGTAATATACCGATGGAGGAGTCAAGTATATTATGATTGTAGGTAATATACCAATGGAGGAGTGTCAAGCATATTATGATTGTAGGTAATATACCGATGGAGGAGTCAAGTATATTATGATTGTAGGTAATATACCGATGGAGGAGTGTCAAGTATATTATGATTGTAGGTAATATACCAATGGAGGAGTGTCAAGCATATTATGATTGTAGGTAATATACCAATGGAGGAGTGTCAAGTATATTATGATTGTAGGTAATATACCAATGGAGGAGTGTCAAGCATATTATGATTGTAGGTAATATACCGATGGAGGAGTGTCAAGTATATTATGATTGAAGGATAATATACCAATGGAGGAGTGTCAAGTATATTATGATTGAAGGATAATATACCAATGGAGGAGTGTCAAGCATATTATGATTGTAGGTAATATACCAATGGAGGAGTGTCAAGTATATTATGATTGAAGGATAATATACCAATGGAGGAGTGTCAAGTATATTATGATTGAAGGATAATATACCAATGGAGGAGTGTCAAGCATATTATGATTGCATGTAATATACCGATGGAGGAGTGTCAAGTATATTATGATTGTAGGTAATATACCGATGGAGGAGTGTCAAGTATATTATGATTGTAGGTAATATACCGATGGAGGAGTGTCAAGTATATTATGATTGTTGGGGAAACTTATATTACTGGGAAATCTTTCACATACAAATAAAAATGGGAGCATATGGTAAATTTGTGTTTACCTATTAAAATTTAAAATTGAATGCTTAGGGAAAACATTTTCAAACAGTAATAAGTTGTCTGATGTTTTATTGGAAATGTAATATTATAAGAAAACAATATGTTTTTTCTGAATGGAAATTAAGTAAGTTGGATTGATATGACATTTATCTAAAGTCATTATTGAAAATGTGACTATCAGTAGAAAGCTGAATGTTAAAATTTCAGAAAATTGGAAACCAATATAACTCTTGAATACAAGACTATACAATTTCATATTCTAGTGGGAAGGATTAAAAACTGTACCAGTCAGAATACAATTTCATATTCTAGTGGGAAGGATTAAAAACTGTACCAGTCAAAATACAATTTCATATTCTAGTGGGAAGGATTTAAAACTGTACCAGTCAGAATACAATTTCATATTCTAGTGGGAAGGATTAAAAACTGTACCAGTCAGAATACAATTTCATATTCTAGTGGGAAGGATTAAAAACTGTACCAGTCAGAATACAATTTCATATTCTAGTGGGAAGGATTTAAAACTGTACCAGTCAGAATACAATTTCATATTCTAGTGGGAAGGATTTAAAACTGTACCAGTCAGAATACAATTTCATATTCTAGTGGGAAGGATTAAAAACTGTACCAGTCAGAATACAATTTCATATTCTAGTGGGAAGGATTAAAAACTGTACCAGTCAGAATACAATTTCATATTCTAGTGGGAAGGATTTAAAACTGTACCAGTCAGAATACAATTTTATATTCTAGTGGGAAGGATTAAAAACTGTACCTGTCAGAATACAATTTCATATTCTAGTGGGAAGGATTAAAAACTGTATCAGTCAGAATACTAATCAGAGTTGTGGAGAAAAGGGAAAGGATAAATATAATAGTACATGTATTTGGAGTTTACCAACTTATATTGATCATTTGGAAATTAAAAGGGATAAAGAAGCATTAGTACTTTTTGATCACAAAAAGGTGTTTGGATAGATTAGAATTAGAATTTGGATAAATTAGAATTAGAATTTGGATAAATTAGAATTAGAATCTGGATAGATTAGAATTTGGATAGATTAGAATTTAATTTTGCAGGGAACCGTTGGAGAAATTTAGCTTTGGACAAGTCTTTACAGAGTAGTAAAGAAAACTTTACAGGAACTTTGTTTTGAAGGTAAATGGAGTGGTAACTAGGAATTTTGAAATTACTAGAAGGGGCTGTCCACTGTAAATGCTATTATATGTAGTAGCGATGAAGGCACTATGAAAGAAATAAATGGAATAAAATGATATAGGATGTTAATATACCCATTTTGAAAGACAATGCTACAGCATGCAGATGACTGTTCTTACTTTATAACTGACCATCTGTCCTTTAAACATCTTGAAAAGGAATTTAACAAATTGGTAAAGTGTCAGGAATATTTAGAATTAATCAAGATAAAACTAAAATTTTACTTATAGGAAATTGGCAAGGAAACCTTGCTGGCTTACCACCTTATCTGATTATGGATAAGGTAAAGCCTCTTTGGATCTAATGCAATGTTAGGGACGTAATGCAAAGTAAGGGACGTAATGCAAAGTAAGGGACGTAATGCAAAGTAAGGGACGTAATGCAAAGTAAGGGATGTAATGCAAAGTTAGGAAATTATAAAAATGTAATAGAAGCTCTAGAGAAGAATATATAGATTTGGAATTTGATGTCTTGAGACATAATGGAAAGAGTTCAGGTACATGAGGACAACAGATCTGAAAATGTGCAATTGAAAATACTTGATACAAAGATTATATACTTTGTATGGAAAGAAAAATTACTCTACTTACCAAAAGAATATTTCTGTACACGAGTAAAAAGGAAGGGGAAATAAATCTAGTTTTAAAATATGTATAAATAAATTATAATACAAACAGAGCCAAAAAATTTAATGAGATACCTACTTATGCATGTCAAGCATTATTTATCTATTTGTTACAGTTCCATATAGGAAAAAAGATGTGGACTGGAAAATAGTTTGGAAAAATTGGGTGGCAGTAAGATCAACAAAAAATAAAGCATGTTACTGAAAAATATACATAACAGGGGAGGTAACCATGTTAAAGGTTTGAGGGCATGGCCACAAAAAAAATTACACAATTTGAAGGAACAAAGAGATAAACGAAAGAATAAAAGGAGAAGAAAGAAAACAAATTTAAATCACGAACTTTACATAATCAAACTAATATGTCTCTTTTTGCAATGCATTAAAATTACAACTTACAAAGGAAATTATATATATATATATATATAAATATATATATATATATATATATATATATATATATATACACTCTTACAAAATAACATGAAAACACAGAGTATAGCAAGAAATATAAAGCAAACACAGACCAATAGAAGATCTCTGGCAAAGATCACATAAGGAAACGGGGAAGGAAACCAACCTTAGACTTTTTTCTTGTGAACCCAAACCCTTATAAAATGGGAATATCAAGGAACCAGCCTGGGTCCCTAGGCCAGTACCAGAGTAGGAAAATCACCCCCAAAGTAGAAAACATTATCTAAATAAATATTTTAATCCAAATCCTGTTTGAGTTTATTTTTTTCAAACAGAAAAACAACACTTCAAATATTTGGGGGTAACACAAACATATTGAAGCCTTTATAAATATCAGAAACATTTTTGGGGGAAACTTCTCAATTATTGTCCATGTTTCTAAGTTGTAAATACAATGCTTACAGAGTATTTGAGTTTGGAATAATTGAAGCCCAGTTAGAATACATAGCTTGTATAAACTCACATCACATTTACTCTCATTTGCAATATATTTTCTGAAGGTTGCTCTCTGAGTGGTGGCTTCGGTGTCGACTGTCAATCTGATTGGATGATAGTCATTCTCCATGGCGGAAACAAGGCAGTTCACTATTGCTCTGAAAGCATACATATTGTACAGGTTTATTGGGTGTTTCTTTTGTGTGTTTCCTAAACCTATTTCATATTATGTTAATATTATAAATGTTTAAAAATATTTTTTGACATTGTAAAATAAGGGATGACCTCAAATACACTCAAAAAATAATCACAGTATATTAAATTTATAATTTTTCTTCAAGTGATCCAGAAAATCTTACATTTTGAAATGTGAATATATAAAACATATTGAATAAGTTTGATTCTAGTTGTCAAAACTTGCTCTTTTTATAAATTTCATCTCCCATGACACATCACAGCGTATTTTCTATTCAGTATAAATGAAAGTAAAGATCATAATCCTGAATTACAAGAATCACATTACAGCACATGTAATATGAAGCTTATGTGCCAGGACTCAATGCTAGAAATATGGGTCCATATGACTTTGATCATAATGTGCCAGGACTCAATTCTATCAACTAGAAATACACCGTAAATATGGGTCTATATGACTTTGATTATAATGTGCCACTGACTCAATTCTATCAGCTAGAAATGCACTAGCAAATATGGGTATATATAACTTTGATTATAATGTGCCACTGACTCAAATCTATCAGCTAGAAATGCACTAGCAAATATGGGTCTATATGACTTTGATTATAGTGTGAACATGCAGAACACCGCTTTTAGAATAGGTGTCCATTACATAAAATCAACTATTGTTACTAATGATTTTAGAGAGTGGCCAGGAAGAAAGGGAAGACTCATGCAATGCCAGTCAACTGTAAATTATGACATATTAAAGACTTAAACATTATTTTTGCCACTGTTTAGTTGTTCAAATGACTCTTTATTTATTTACCTTAAATTCTGCATTATTGGTATTCATCATTTCTTTAATTACCTAAGTGTATTTAATTTATTAAGATAGAAAGTTAATTTAATAAGAAAGAAAGTTCGATTACAAAACATGAAGTTTGATCCCTTTAAATCTCTTATTAACATGATGTTTTATAAAGATAAGCATATATAAGCTAAATGTCATTAATTAAAAATATGTATGTTTATTATATGTATTTTACAAAGGAATCATATTGTGAACTAACAGCATAGTGCTCATTGAATTATAAACTCTTTCCATATAAATAAGCTTTCAGCATAACTGAGACATGACCACTCCAGCAAGTACTGAATTATAGCTTATAATGACCAATATATGTAAAGGGCAGAATTTTGTGTGTGTGTCCTCAGTGACTTTTATGTGGTATCATACATCGATATATATATATATATATATATATATATATATATATATATATATATATATATATATATATATATATATATAAATGAATGTTTGTTTGTTTGTGTCGTATGCGTTCCTATATACCGTTCATCCGATTGCAATAAAACTTTGGTGAGTTGTTGTGTGCACGCCCAAGGTTTCTGAATTAGTACATCCATTTAAATTGTACAATTAACAAATGTGTGTATTTCATATAGTTTTGCGACATTTACTGTGTGTTCACTGTGAATTGTAGGCACCTTAGATATGTCACGTGATCGAACAGTAGGCAATTACAATAATGACAAAGATTTGTTTGAAGTAATTATTTATTTGCAAAACATAAAACCTACTCCTAAAATATAAACTTACCTTGTAGACATTTCATCTCCAGTTGACAGATAGTACTGCTTATTTCTTCTCTTACATGTGATATGAAGAAACTGGTAGTTCATACCTAACTGAAATCAGGAATATTAAAGGTACAAATATAAATTCTATATGCTCTGCCAGTATTGCTATAAATTAATTTGGAAAAATCACTGAGCTATTTACATTCTTTATTATGCCTTAAAAATTATTACAAAGCTTGTAAGAGCATAATTTTCACACAATAACACGTGCCCAGAAAATACTCATGTATTCTACTATATAAAATCGCTAAGGAAACATTGGCTTAGAATGTAAAACAAACAATGGCTATAACAAATTAGAAAGCAACGGGATATATATCATACTGGTCATTTCATTACTGACCCCATTTGTCCTATCTAGACAGACCTTCAAAGATAATCTGGCAACCTGGGCAAAAAGAGGCAACAACTCATGTGAGTTGTGATAGAAATGTTCAAAACAAAGGTGTGTATCTAGATTTATTTTGCTTTTATTCAGCTTTTCCAAAGTTATTGAGCCACAACACAAGCAGGGTTTTTGTGGCAAATATATTTTAGACAAGGGTACATCTGTATGTTCCCTTCCATAAAATGGTACATGTCTGTATGTAGTGGAGAAACTATAAGGAAAGAAAACTTGCATAAGGTGTGAACCTTGATTTTTTTTAAAACCAAGGATAGTACAGAGTATAACAATAATAATGTCAGATTTAGTATGCATTCATTCCAAATTTCTGTATTAAATATAGCACTACAATTATATTGCTCAAAATCTTAAAATTTTGGTCACTAATTATCATTTTCATCATCCGTAACATGGAAGGTTTGCATTAATAATACTGCATGTTTCATCCAAAAGTAAAACAGTATTAAAATTCAAATAATTTGGGATGTGATGCATAGAAGTATCTTGGGAAAATAAAACAATTTGCCCATGCTTTGTACATACTGAGACAAAGTCAATCTCTGGGAACCTGATTACAGCCTCCTTGGTAAATTTTCCATCTTTCCTTTCCTGTGTCAGGAGGTATAGTGACCGTGAGCAAATAAGGAGGAATATGACTCTGGTCTCCCCCTCTGTGTGACCTGTTAGGCAACTGAACATCTGAAATGAGAGAGTACTGTAAATGAAAGGGTACATATTTATCCTTTTTTATTTGTTCTTTTACAAACTTTACTTAATCATTGTCATAAAATAATTGTTACTATATGACAGTTATCTTATAGTTTTGTGATGGATGGGTTTCTTGTCTCAGTCATCTATTTTGGATCAAACAGTTTCAAAATGTTTTACTAAGGAAATGACATCAAAAAGTACAACAAAGCAATCATGGCTGTCATCGTTTTTTTAATTTTTTATAAAGATGTGATATAATATAGATGGGAATAAGGTAACCGATACTGTTGCTTTTCAACAAAGCAAGGAATTTCCAGTCTATGCCAACACTGACATGGTATCAATCTGTCTGAAAATAAACATTACAACATTAACTAAATCTGTCTGAAATGCACCATTACTATTTTTGAATCCATCTCAAAACCACCATTATGACATGGGTTCAATCTGTCTGAAAAACACAATTACCACATGGATGTTCAAACTTTGAACAGCACCAGTACAACATGGGTTCACTCTGAACACCATTACAACATGGTTCAATCTGTATGAAAAGCACCTTTATGACATTTGTTTAATCTGTCTGAACAACACCATTACAACATGGTTCAATCTGTATGAAAAGCATCTTTATGACATTTGTTTAATCTGTCTGAACAGCACCATTACAATATGGGTTCAATCTGTCTGAAAAAAAACATTATTATGTTGATGACTTTCAAAAGGAATCTGACAACAAATTTTAGTATTGGTGATAATAATGTTACCAGAGGATACATATGCCAGTAAATATTTCTTTGTTTCTGCAATCTTTAAAAAAGTAGCTCCATGATTTTTCCAAAACTTCTGTAAGACTTTTTTGCCATTTCAAGAGTACTTAATACATACCTTTATGATCTCTAAAACTTACCTAATACTTACCTAACTTACCTAATACTTACCTAACACTTACCTAATACCTGTACTTATCTAATAGTTATCTAACAATTACCTAATACTTACTTAATAGTTACCTAACATTTATCCAATAGTTACATAACACTTATCTAATAGTTATCTAACACTTACCTAAAACTTACCTAATAGTTATCTAATACTTACCTAACACTTACCTAATATTTATCTAACACTTACCTAACATTTATCTAAAACTTACTTAAGACTTACATAATACTTACCTAACACTTACCTATAACTTACATAACATTTACATAATACTTATCTAACACTTTTCTAACACTTACCTAAAACTTATCCAACACTTGCCTAAAACTTACCCAACACTTGCCTAAAACTTACTTAATACTTTCCTAACACTTATCTAATACTTATCTAACACTTACACAACAATTAAATTTAACCCACAACATAATAAATTTAGTTAGCTTACTTCACAAAACAAATATTACTACAGTGATATGCTTAATATGCTGCTGATTCTAAATCGATTTTAGTTTTTAAAAAAATGTTTGAACGTAAAATAAAAAAGACGTCCTTACTTCCTTTGGTCTTGATTTGGGGGGGGGGGGGGCGGGCAATATCAAAAGGTTTTATGGGCAGACAAGTTACCCATAGTTACTATGGGCAGAAATGTTTAAAAAAATCGAAGACTTCAAGAACAAAATTATCAAAGATCCATGTCCCAAAAACAGGCTATGGGCAGACAAGTTTATATCTAAATGTTATTCAAAGCAAATATAAAATCAATTCTATGTACTCAACATTATTTACACAATATAATTCTAAGAACGAAAATAAATTCTTCACTGTGATGGAATATATTTATTCTCCTCTATTTCTGTATCCAAGGCCTTCAAAGACATGCTTGAGTTTGGCAGACTTATGAAATGAGATAGAAACAGTTTGAAGACTGAGGTTGCTATCCCTTTTTTGTTTTCACTGTCACACATCTTTGGATTTTTTGCAGAAATTTCAGAAAAGTTATTTTTGAAGCCATGCATAGAGTTAGAGAGACTACCAACAATGATGTAATCTAGCACTCAATCAGTCATGCAGGTAAAGTAATGCTGACAAAACTTTCATTGTGGATGCCAACAATGATACCATCATTGACTGAAGAACAACGATTGCTTTCTTGCATGGACTCAGCTGGTAAATCAACATGATCATGGTTGAAAATGACCACAAATAGTGTTCAAAGTGACATCATTGGTATTTCCCATGTCCAATTTTGATTTACTTGATGCTGCTAAGAAATTAAACATCAAAAACTTCAGAGGTACTTTTTATGCATGATAAATTACCAAAGCAACCAAGCTGTGTTGAAACTTGTATCATTAATCTCTATGGAAGTTCTGGTTCAGGTACTCATTGGGTTAAATATGCCATTGATCCAAATGGAGTTGCCTTTTCTTCATATGTATTTGCACCATCAGATTTCTTTTTACAAATAAGTGAGCATACGCAAAGCACTCCACCAATCTGGTATTCAACATTATCAACACAGACAATAACCTATCCACAAATATGTGGCTATGAAGTAATTGCTGTATTCAATGCTGTGTGGCTGATACCACCTCATAAAATCATGTATACATCTTTGTCCAACATTTTAAACAGGTGTTAGTGAATATAAAACTGTAGATATTTACAGAAGATCGTCTCAAAGTTTTATTCAGGGCAAGCCCCACGGTGACTAATCCTAATATGCAACCCTTGACCCAGTCAAGAATGAACTCGCTGATCTTTTGAGTCTTGCAGATGTGGACCAAAATGAAGTCGTTGATTTTCAGGATCAGTAAGGACACTTAAAGATAAACAATATCACATGGTTAGATATTATTCTGACTTCAGATAACTTGCTAAAAATGATAAAATTAAAAGCTCAGAGGTTTCAATTCTAGCAGTCATGGGAAAGATTACTGGACGCATCAGAATATTTGGAAATATTTTATGTATGCCAATCTCAACATGAGCACAAATACAATTACCAATGTGAAAGAACCAAAATGATATGGCAACAAAAAGATATGCAGACAGTAACAACGCCACGATCAGAACTGAGATCAATGATCGTTTACTATCCACCGGTGATACAATAACTGGTTCTCTCAAAATGGCTAATAATAGAATTATTGGTTTTGGCCAACCAGAATCAAACAATGATGTTGCAACAAAGAAATATGTCAACAATAGCAACATCCCGATGAAGAACTAGTTAATTTCAATCAATGATGGACTGGTATCGTTCAGATCTCAGGATATGCCAATCATAAAACTGCATTTACAAATTTAAAAAATTAACCACAAAAAGAACCATTAATGAATATTTTGGGAAATCTAGCATTTAGCTTTCAGAAATAGACATGATTACTGATGATGTAGTGCAGGATGTAGTATCAGTATTATGGACACTGCTGAATCAAAACATCACGCTGAGCATATCAGCATAGACAGGTTCTCAGTTTTAGAACATTTACAATATCTACCAACAATTTTAAGGCTTTATCCAGTCCTGAGTGCGCCAGGTGGATTGTTCTGGATCTATGTTAGTACCCGGTAGTACTGGATCAAAATGATGAGGAAACATTTGTTGTGAAACCCGAAGAAAAGGTACCCGAGGTTGGTCTATTGGCATCTCTCCAATCAATTTTCAATGCGATGTTGCTGCACAACATTACTGATTCAAGCAAGTATGTTTGTGGCATACCCAACTGAAAAAAATCATTGACATGTATACAGTAAAACAAAAGAAAAATACCACATACATGTCATTGCTACAATTATAATTGTATACTCTGCATCTGTGGTCATTGATGGAACTGTAACAGTCATCGGTGCATTATCGGCATCATGCATAATAGCACCAGTAATGGGAATTGGTGTTTCAGTTTCAACAAGAATTGCTTGTATCACCGCAAAAA
Source organism: Unio pictorum (assembly GCA_030141615.1). Taxonomy (NCBI): domain Eukaryota; kingdom Metazoa; phylum Mollusca; class Bivalvia; order Unionida; family Unionidae; genus Unio; species Unio pictorum. Next base: position 6,648,799 of record JARLTB010000017.1, on the reverse strand, counting down.
AAAAAAAAGCATACATGTGCACGGCTGATAAATTACATGAATATACAACAAACTTACACACAACAACACATGGATACACCAAATTATCTTCATTGATATCATCTTATCTCAATGATGGAATAATATCAGTTCAGGAATTCACAGAAATAATTTACCATAAAGCAATGACACAATTGTCAGGAAACAATGCAGAAACTATGATCTTGACACAGTCATTGATAAAATGATATTAGACCTCCAATTTAATAAAAAAAATAATGTCGCTAATGACTACGTCATCAGAATATCTACAACAGATCATCGCTAATACAATGCCATAAAAAACCATGATATCACAAGCTCAACCAACCCTGGGTTCAACGTTAGCTTTCCAACCAAAGAAATAGCACTAGCACAATTACGAGTATTTCATAGCTGGTCAAATATTAGATCAAAATCATTGGATGGGTTGCAGGCAAATAATTCACTGGTATTTACTTATAAAAATAAACCTGATGGAACACCAAACTGGAATATTGTGAGCATACCAATAGAGAGTGATCAGATAAAAAAAATCAATGATGAACTCCAGCGTATAATCAAATCTGTCTCAGAAAAAGACTCTAAGATCGCTATCACAGTTCATAAGCCAACATTATCATCCGCAACAGAATAAACTCACTAGAGTATGCTGTTGATATATAAATCATCCATCAGAACTGTATTAGGATGACCAAAAATGCCACGGCATTATCGCCGTCCCATTCATCATCTCCACCTCCGTGTTCTGACTATGTTTCAGACAAATGCTCATATTTGGGAAAATATTCCAAATTATAAGAATACTCCTAGGCAAAGAGCAAGAGAAACTAAACTCAACAGTGATGAATTTTCTGTAATTAATATTATTGCCACTCTGGATGGTAAAGTTATCCCCAGTGAGATGTGGTGGATGTATGAGATACCCAAAAGGCCATATATCATCGATGATATCAAATTTTCATTTGATACTAATCGCGAGCAGAAACAGTATTGCAACAAATTGCACCCAATATTCACCGAGTATCATTCTGATGTGACATTCACAAGAACAATTTAAGGAGGAAATCATCAAACAAATAGAACCCCAGGTTACATCTGACCTCAAAATTGCTCATCAAAGTATTATGCAGGTGGCAAATTAGTCCGGAGATTTATATATTATGGGTGGCATTAGTTACTCGCATCAACAATTATTCCTCAATAAATATTCTACCATGACAACTCTGTTATCAGAGGCAGAACTACCAGCGTTTGTAGCATGACTTTGATCTCAATGCTGAATTGATCATAGCACTGAAAAAATGACAGAAAAATCATTGTGCGAGCTGCAACACAGTAATGTTGTGGCAGTATTCGAATAATAATCAAAGTCAGTTTACCATGGATAGAAATAATAGTAGTCTTGGTCACACATGCAAAAATGTGACGCTGACCAGTCTTGAATGTAATCGATGTCAGGGTGCGTATACTGCTTTCACAAATTAAAGCAGTGGTAGTTGTGTATCTTTATGAATTACTTGTAATTGTTAGGTAAGTACATGTATTAGGTAAGTATTAGGTAAGTTTTAGAGATCATAATTGTTGATGTAAAAATTGACATTGAGGAGCAGTCTGTAAATTGCAGGTCTACCAGTTGATCTTACCATGCTGGAAATTTTATGTGTGGTCATACTCCATATAGAATCAGTTGCTCTTCTTCTACCCCTTCAATTTCACCAGGATCATATAAATATCTTACTGTAACATTACCTGGTACTGGTTGTGTTGAGAAAGAGTCATGTCGTTGTACTGGTACATTTTTTGTGATTGCATTTATGGGTTTGATAGAAATTACGTGCAACCCATTCACGAGCATGTTTTTCTGAACTTTGTTCAGGAAACATAAGGTCAGTTGATATTTCCTTCGCTCAGTGATGTCCAAACAATTCCTCATCAAGTGTTCGATTAAATCACTAAACGATTGCCTGATCGCGATGAATTGCGGTGTGCACGTCTGATTTTGACATTATGTTGTTTCATCATCAACATTACTGCACCAAGAAATTCTTTGCCAAGATCAACCTATAGCACCTGTAGCTATTGTTGACTATCTGGGTTTTTGTTGATAAATTCGTTCAAATGTCTTTTCTTTTTCAGCCCCTATGCTACTTTATATCTATTTGCAACATCAACAACAGTTAATGCATATTTGTATGTGCGTGATTGATGTCTACCAGTTTTAAAAGTATCATGTGGTAAAAACAAAATATCCACTTGATGAACTTCATTAGGGGTAATGGCATCAAAATGTGCTTACTGAATTTTTTTAGGTGGTGGTAGAAAAATTTGCCTTATTGCTGGTTGTGCTAAGCAATCTGCAGCAAAAGAATGTGTAATTCCTGCTGCATCAACAAGTTTACTAATCGCTGCTTTACCCCTCTTGGACTATAATAAATAAATTCCATTTTAATAATAATAATCAGCCTACTAATTATCTAGCACTAGTTTACCTTTCATCGCAGATCTTACAAAAAAAGATAGCAAGCAAATCTCTGCAAGATTGATTTTTTTATGAACTTTAACGTGTGTATCAACTTCAGTCTGCAATATGTGTTGTTGCTGTAAATATTTATATTTATACACGACATCATGAATGTGGATGCTTGATCAATTGCAATTACTGGATACTCTCCAGGTTTTGTTATCTTTTTTGTCCAGTTGGATATCAAGGCGGGTTCCAATTCCACAATAATTATATCCAGGACGATGCTTCTTGCCAGGATACTTAGTCCATTGAGCTCCAGGTAATATTTCGAATGAAGCAGCAATATCACCACTTGTTTTGTTTGCAATACATTTATATCACTTGCATATAAGTGCATGCTTTTTATTCCTTGTCATTTCTGGTGTTAATGGCTACTGGTGGGGTGTGAATGCTCTGCATCCAACACAATATAAATTTGCATTATTTATTATATTTGTACAATACAGATATCATTGATTTATCAACAACACGAAAGCAAGCATCAATGCAGCGCTACCAAATTCTATCAGAGCAAGTATCAAAGGTCCATCTGGGTCTGGTAAAAGAGGATTATTACTTAATTTAATAATGAGATGGCTCAAGTGTGATAAGTTATATTTGGTAGCTCCGTCAGCTGATGAACAACGATGCTACGATGTGCTTACAGATTTTAACAAAAATTGCAATGTTGTTGGATGAGGACATTTTTTACCGATACTGATGAAGCTCCATTTGTGGATGATCTCACTGGATGTATTAATAATCTCGTAGTATACAATGATGTAATGCTGGACAAACAATCAAATCCAGCTTGGATTTTGTCCAGAGGCAGACACAAAAACACGGATGTGATTTATGTTGCTCAGCGGTACACACAATACCTAACATGATCTGTAATCTTCTCATTATCTTTGATGGAGTCAATATTCATTGTAGTTATGCTATTAAATAAAATATATTTTGTGGTAGAAGGGGACACCATTATTATATGTTTCAAGAACATATATTGTATACCTGTTGGGCTAAATCAATCTGGTCACTTTCATTGCAATCATTTGTACTTATGGTAATAACAATTTTGTACCAAGATCCAAACTGGCCCATAAATGGTTTTTCCTGTTTTAGATTGGCACAAAGGTGTGAGAAGGTGTAGTTTTGCAAATCAAATTATTAATCGGTTGAATGCACTATACTAAGATCAGTCAAGAAATTGCATCAGAATACCTCAAGAAATTAGATACCCAATTCAAACTTTACCTTCATGAAATTTTCATCTTTGTCCATCACATCTAGCATTAAGAAGAGCATGCAATGAAGGCCCAGTCTGGAAAGATAAAAATGCTTTCCAATTTAAATCCTATTTCTCATTACAGTTATGCTATGATGCTTAGTTTATGCTATGCATATACATGTAGTTTATGCTGTGTAGACATGTAGTTTATGCTATGTGTACACATGTAGTTTATGCTATGCATATACATGTAGTTTATGCTATGCATAGACATGAAGTTTATGCTATGTGTAGACATGTAGTTTATGCTGTGTAGACATGTAGTTTATGCTATGCAAAGACATGAAGTTTATGCTATGTGTAGACATGTAGTTTATGCTGTGTAGACATGTAGTTTATGCTATGATGTGTACACATGTAGTTTATGCTATGCATAAACATGTAGTTTATGCTATGCAAAGATGTAGTTTATGCTATGTGTAGACATGTAGTTTATGCTGTGTAGACAAGTAGTTTATGCTGTGTAGACATGTTGTTTATGTTGTGTAGACAAGTAGTTTATGCTATGTGTAGACATGTAGTTTATGTTGTGTAGACATGTAGTTTATGCTATGTGTAGACATGTAGTTTATGTTGTGTAGATGTGTAATTTATGCCATAACATGTAGCTTTTGCTATGTGTAGACATGCTTTAAACATGTATGTAGAAGTGCAGTATATGTTATACTGTGTAAATCTGTACTTTGTCCTATAAATGTGTGGATGTTTATTTTATGCTTTAATATGTAGATTTGTAATTGATGCTATATCATGTAGATGTGTGGTTTATGCTATATGTGGATGTTTAGTTTATGTTATAATGTGTAGACATTTAGTTTAAGCTATAATGTGTATAGGTGTAGTTTATGTATAGCTTATGCCTTGATGTGTAGACATGTAGCTTATGATATAACATGTATAGGTGTGTAGTGTCTGCTATGCAGATGTGTAGTTTTTCACAATAACATGTGCACATATAGTTTATGATATAATGTGTAGATGCATATTTTATGCTTTAAATTAATGTGTAGATGTGCTGTTGTTGTAGGGTTTAACACCATTTCTCAGCACACGATAGGCTATACATGGTGGCCAGCATTAATGGTGGAGGAAGAACCAGGTACCCCCGAAAAGAACCAGCGACCCACGAGAAGCTACTGGCAAGCTTTCTCACATACCCACAATTGCTGAATCTTCAAGACTCAAACACAGACAGGGGTGAGATGGCAGTGATCCATAACAAAGAGTGCTTTAGACCACTTGGCCACACAGGGCTCCATGTAGACATTTAGTTTATGATATGATGTGCAAATGTTTAGTTTATGCTATAATTTGCAATGTGTAGTTTATGCTATAACGTGTAGACTTATAGTTTATGCTATAACATGTAGACTTATAGTTTATGCTATAACATGTAGACTTATAGTTTATGCTATAACATGTAGACTTATAGTTTATGCTATAACATGTAGACTTATAGTTTATGCTATAACATGTAGACTTATAGCTTATGCTATAACATGTAGACTTATAGCTTATGCTATAACATGTAGACTTATAGCTTATGCTATAACATGTAGACTTATAGTTTATGCTATAACATGTAGACTTATAGTTTATGCTATAACATGTAGACTTATAGCTTATGCTATAACATGTAGACTTATAGCTTATGCTATAACATGTAGACTTATAGCTTATGCTATAACATGTAGACTTATAGTTTATGCTATAACATGTAGACTTATAGCTTATGCTATAACATGTAGACTTATAGCTTATGCTATAACATGTAGACTTATAGCTTATGCTATAACATGTAGACTTATAGTTTATGCTATAACATGTAGACTTATAGTTTATGCTATAACATGTAGACTTATAGCTTATGCTATAACATGTAGACTTATAGTTTATGCTATAACATGTAGACTTATAGCTTATGCTATAACATGTAGACTTATAGTTTATGCTATAACATGTAGACTTATAGCTTATGCTATAACATGTAGACTTATAGCTTATGCTTATAACATGTAGACTTATAGCTTATGCTATAACATGTAGACTTATAGTTTATGCTATAATTTGCAATGTGTAGTTTATGCTATAACATGTAGACTTATAGTTTATGCTATAACATGTAGACTTATAGCTTATGCTATAACATGTAGACTTATAGTTTATGCTATAACATGTAGACTTATAGTTTATGCTATAACATGTAGACTTATAGCTTATGCTATAACATGTAGACTTATAGTTTATGCTATAACATGTAGACTTATAGCTTATGCTATAACATGTAGACTTATAGTTTATGCTATAACATGTAGACTTATAGTTTATGCTATAACATGTAGACTTATAGCTTATGCTATAACATGTAGACTTATAGTTTATGCTATAACATGTAGACTTATAGCTTATGCTATAACATGTAGACTTATAGTTTATGCTATAACATGTAGACTTATAGTTTATGCTATAACATGTAGACTTATAGTTTATGCTATAACATGTAGACTTATAGCTTATGCTATAACATGTAGACTTATAGCTTATGCTTATAACGTGTAGACTTATAGTTTATGCTATAACATGTAGACTTATAGCTTATGCTATAACATGTAGACTTATAGTTTATGCTATAACATGTAGACTTATAGTTTATGCTATAACATGTAGACTTATAGTTTATGCTATAACATGTAGACTTATAGTTTATGCTATAACATGTAGACTTATAGCTTATGCTATAACATGTAGACTTATAGTTTATGCTATAACATGTAGACTTATAGCTTATGCTATAACATGTAGACTTATAGTTTATGCTATAACATGTAGACTTATAGTTTATGCTATAACGTGTAGACTTATAGCTTATGCTATAACATGTAGACTTATAACTTATGCTTATAACATGTAGACTTATAGTTTATGCTATAATTTGCAATGTGTAGTTTATGCTATAACATGTAGACTTATAGTTTATGCTATAACATGTAGACTTATAGTTTATGCTATAACATGTAGACTTATAGTTTATGCTATAACATGTAGACTTATAGCTTATGCTATAACATGTAGACTTATAGTTTATGCTATAACATGTAGACTTATAGTTTATGCTATAACATGTAGACTTATAGCTTATGCTATAACATGTAGACTTATAGTTTATGCTATAACATGTAGACTTATAGCTTATGCTATAACATGTAGACTTATAGTTTATGCTATAACATGTAGACTTATAGCTTATGCTATAACATGTAGACTTATAGCTTATGCTTATAACATGTAGACTTATAGTTTATGCTATAACATGTAGACTTATAGTTTATGCTATAACATGTAGACTTATAGTTTATGCTATAATGTGTAGACTTATAGTTTATGCTATAACATGTAGACTTATAGTTTATGCTATAATGTGTAGACTTATAGTTTATGCTATAATGTGTAGACTTATAGTTTATGCTATAACATGCAGATGTGTACTTTATACTTTAATGTGTAGAAGTATAGTGTATGCTATGATGTGCAAATCTTTAGTTTATGCTATAATTTGCAGATGTGAAGTTTATGATATAATGTGTAGATGTGAATCAAAGTCTTGGCATAGCATTAAATCATTGTACATATCCCACTTAGATCACTTTGAAGTCCTTCTTCATACATTTAAAGCATCAATTCAGCTCCACTTACTAGTCACCACATACATTAAGTTTTGTTGCAACAACAACATCTACTACTGCTACTAATACTACTAATAATAATACTAATATAAAATTTTCATTTACAATACCAAATCACTCACTGGAAATACAGGCTTGTAAGCAAATTACATCATACTTTGTTAGAAAATACAAAAAGACTCCAAAGTTCTCTTACCTAACTTCTCCAGGGCATAGTTTGCTATCTTCTGCTGGATCTTTCCAATCAACAATATTGCCATCAGTTTCCGTAATGGAGTGGAAGTAGTTGCTTGCAATTGGTTTATTGATGCTATTATTAGGTTCCTTATTGGTAAGTTTCTTGCTAGCATTTTTGCATTCAAAACTTTCCATATCAGAATCTCTTGCCTTTTTTAATTGACAGGATTTATTTTCTTCTTTTAAGGTTTGCGTAGTTTTTAAAATGGTTGTCTTTGAGGTTTGCATAGTTGATATTGATATCTCCTCTTCATGGTCAGCATGGCGTGTATAAATATCTTCCGTATCCCTGAACACGGGCAAGCACATGGGGTTTGATATAAGCTGTTCTGTGTTCTGACAACAATGTGAGGAGTCTCCATGACATTGCACATCTGATTTTATCTGAGACTTAGTGAAGCCTGGAAAAATATTGTAATCACAATCTGATGACGTTGGTTTCTGCAGTGATTTATAGCCAGTTTTGACCTTTGAAATGTCACTGTCATTGCAACATTTATTTGACTGTGTTGCTGTAGTAGGTTCACTGACAACATTCGTTATCAGACTATTTTGATCAAAATTCAACTGTTCCATAATTATTTTGTTGTCCTCTTTATTGGACTTTTCTAAACTTAATTCACAATGGATCGAACTTCTCATCCTAGATTGTATGGCTTCAACACTATTCTCTTCATCTATAGTTGATCCACTCAAGATGGAACCAGACTTAATTGACCTAGCACTGCTTACAGCTTTGTTTGAATCAGTAGGATTATCTGAATGTAATTTTCTCTGTGTTGATGGTCTTTTTGTACTGCTAATAAGTTGAATGTCTGAATATCTACCTGATTTCGACTCAGAATGATCAAGAGGAGATGCTTTTTTCACAGTTTGTATCTTTATTGTATTACATGCCTTACTCTTGTCATTGTGTCGGTATTTACTATACGTTACCACAACCTCTGAGCTGCCATCAGTCGTACCATCATCTGAATTCATTAAAGCTTCTATTCGGCGAAGACGAGCCTCCCGTTCGAAATCTCCTTCATACTCTGCAGGCATGTCTTTACATCGACGAACATATGCATCACTGTTGCAACCCAGGCTAAGAGACCTTGAATATTGTTTTCTTCGTGACCTCAATAAAAACATGTCACTGTAAGCTACTCTACCAGTATCAGTAGACACGGTACAAATGTTGTTCACACTTCGAGGGACATACTGTTAAAGTAAAAAAAGTCTAATTGCAATTTATGATAAATAATTGATCTGATAAGGAAATAGGATCGAAATGAATCAAGCCCTACATTATTTCATCATAAAATGTAAGGTAATTTAATTAATTTACACTACCTAAACAGAGAGCTATTTTAATTAAACACTTTCAACAGTAACTGTAATGTCCTTGATTATATTCATAAGAAATTGACACCAGATCTGCCCATCACTAAATAGGAAAACTGTGACCCAATCAGAATGAATTATTGATATAATATGGTATAGAAATCTACAGGTAGATTGTGCCAGTTTAGAAACTTACAGGTAGACTGTGTCTGGTTTAGAAACTTACAGGTAGACTGTGTCTGGTTTAGAAACTTACAGGTAGACTGTGCCTGGTTTAGAAACTTACAGGTAGACTGTGTCTGGTTTAGAAACTTACAGGTAGACTGTTCCTGGTATAAAAACATACATTTAGACTGTGCCTGGTTTAGAAACTTACAGGTAGACTTTGCCTGGTATAGACAACCCTGTCATTGCTGCATAATATGATCATCTCCTCGTCAGATGATTCAGATAATGTATAGCTCTTTGGTTGATGGGTACAAAGATCCAAATACGGCATGTCCTGTAATATGTACACATTTTGAAAGATATATGAGGGAGCAATAGCAAACAAGAAAGAGGAGACTGGTCATGGCATGCATATCGAACCAATTTCCAGCTTCAATAATCAAAGTCTTTAGCAAGCTAGATAAAGATTGATAACATTACAAAAAGCAGTCAAGTCTCATGTCTGTTCGATAGTAATGGCTACTGATAACATTACACAAAAAAAGCAGTCAAGTTTATGTCTTACTCAATATTAACTGCTGTTGATAACATTACAAAAAGCAGTCAAGTCTCATGTCTGACTCGATATTAATTGCTGTTGATAACATTACAAAAAGCAGTCAAGTCTCATGTCTGACTCGATATTAATTGCTGTTGATAACATTACAAAAAGCAGTCAAGTCTCATAATACATGCCTGATTTAGTAAAGAACACTTGTAATCTGTGAATTAAATTAATCTGGTATAAGACATTTTACCATTTCCAACCGAAACACTGCATTTTCAAGGCCTGCTGCTAGGGTCAATAAAATGTCCAGTCTCTGAAAATGAACAGAAAGGAAGAGCATCAAATCTTGTCCAAAATATAACTAAATTAGAATAGCATCTATGTCAATATTCAAGATGTTATGTTAATATCTATGGAATGAATTATGCTACACCTGTATAGGGGGGCCCGAGTGGTCTAAAGCACTCTCCGTTATGGATCACTGAGATCTCACCTCTGTCTGCATGGGTTCGAGTCTCAGATTCGGCCGATGTGGGTATGTGAGAAAGCATGCCAAAAGCTTCTCATGGGTAGGTGGTTCTTTCTGGGGTTTTCCCGGGTTCTTCCTCCACCATTAATGCTGGCCGCTATGTACAGCCAATTGTGTGCTGAAGAATGGTGTTAAACCCTACAACAACAACAACAACTACACCTGTATATCAACATTAGAGTTCTTGTGTTATTATCAATATAAGGAAATGTTGCTAATTCGTACTCTATTTATAATAAGGAGCAATGATAATTTCCTACACTTGACATGCTAAAAATCCTCAATTTTAAACCAATATACTAAAAAGAAGTTTTTACTTCAACTTAAAAATGACCACACACACACACATACAATTCTCTAATTGTCGGGCCTAAAACTGAATAGTCTATGCATTGTAAATAAAAGTGTTTTCCTCTAGAACGCAAAGTAAGTAGTATCTTAATACATTAAAATCCACGCATACGTTTGGTTTAAAATCTCTTTATAATTTATACACACATTTGGTTTTAAATCTCTTTATAATTTATACACAAGTTATGTTTTATCTCTTTATAATTTATATACAAGTTATGTTTTAACTCTTTATAATTTATATACAAGTTTGGTTTAAATCTCTTTATAATTTATACACACGTTTGGTTTAAATCTCTTTATAATTTATACACAAGTTTGGATTAAATCTATTTATAATTTATACACAAGTTTGGTTTAAATCTCTTTATAATTTATATACAAGTTATGTTTTATCTCTATAATTTATACACAAGTTTGACTTAAATCTCTTTATAATTTATAAACAACTTTTGTATAAATCTCTTTATAATTTATACACAAGTTTTGTTTTAAATCTCTTTATAATTTATACACAAGTTTTGTTTTAAATCTATAATTTATACATAAGTTATGTTTTATCTCTTTATAATTTATACAAAAGTTTTGTTTTATTTCTTAATAATTTATACATGCGTTTGGTTTCAAATCTCTTTATAATTTATACACATGTTTGGTATTAAATCTCTTTATAGTTAATACACATGTCTGGTATTAAATCTCCTTATAATTAATACACATGTTTGATTTTAAATCTCTATAATTTATACAGATGTTTGTACATGCTAGTAACACTGAATTCTTAATCATACAACTTCATAAACAACATGTCTATAACAAAATATAACTTAAAATACAGGAATAAAGCATACATTATAATACAGGAATAAAGGCATACATTATAATACAGGAATAAAGGCATACATTATAATACAGGAATAAAGGCATATATTAAAATACAGGAATAAAGGCATACATTATAATACAGGAATAAAGGCATACATTATAATACAGGAATAAAGGCATACATTATAATACAGGAATAAAGGCATACATTATAATACAGGAATAAAGGCATACATTATAATACAGGAATAAAGCATACATTATAATACAGGAATAAAGGCATACATTATAATACAGGAATAAAGGCATACATTACAATACAGGAATAAAGGCATATATTAAAATACAGGAATAAAGGCATACATTATAATACAGGAATAAAGGCATACATTATAATACAGGAATAAAGGCATACATTATAATACAGGAATAAAGGCATACATTATAATACAGGAATAAAGGCATACATTATAATACAGGAATAAAGGCATACATTATAATACAGGAATAAAGGCATACATTACAATACAGGAATAAAGGCATATATTAAAATACAGGAATAAAGGCATACATTATAATACAGGAATAAAGGCATACATTATAATACAGGAATAAAGGCATACATTATAATACAGGAATAAAGGCATATATTACAATACAGGAATAAAGGCATACATTATAATACAGGAATAAAGGCATACATTACAATACAGGAATAAAGGCATATATTAAAATACAGGAATAAAGGCATACATTATAATACAGGAATAAAGGCATACATTATAATACAGGAATAAAGGCATACATTATAATACAGGAATAAAGGCATACATTATAATACAGGAATAAAGGCATACATTATAATACAGGAATAAAGGCATACATTATAATACAGGAATAAAGGCATACATTACAATACAGGAATAAAGGCATATATTAAAATACAGGAATAAAGGCATACATTATAATACAGGAATAAAGGCATACATTATAATACAGGAATAAAGGCATACATTATAATACAGGAATAAAGGCATACATTATAATACAGGAATAAAGGCATACATTATAATACAGGAATAAAGGCATACATTACAATACAGGAATAAAGGCATATATTAAAATACAGGAATAAAGGCATACATTATAATACAGGAATAAAGGCATACATTATAATACAGGAATAAAGGCATACATTATAATACAGGAATAAAGGCATACATTATAATACAGGAATAAAGGCATACATTATAATAAAGGAACAAAGGCATACATTATAATAAAGGAATAAAGGCATACATTATAATACAGGAATAAAGGCATACATTATAATACAGGAATAAAGGCATACATAATAATACAGGAATAAAGGCATATATTAAAATACAGGAATAAAGGCATACATTATAATACAGGAATAAAGGCATATATTAAAATACAGGAATAAAGGCATACATTATAATACAGGAATAAAGGCATACATTATAATACAGGAATAAAGGCATACATTATAATACAGGAATAAAGGCATGATGTGACGATTTTACCCCAACCCCTTATATTAGTACATGTATGTATAACTTGTGATTCTGACTGGCCTTGTACATGTATAAATTGTACGTCTGCCTGACCCAGCTGTGATGGTTCAAATTGTTCTAAGTTAGCTAATCCCTTACATAAGATGGTCTTTGTTTAGCTCTCGAGGGGAAATTCTACTAGGAGAATGTGACGTAACCACCTCAAAGGACATGAGACCGCCAATTGATAGACACACAGACAGACATTCGGATGATTGACATTCGAACGACTGACCAGAGTCGATCGCCCTCCAATCGAAATGCGATGTGGGTGGGACTTGATTCGAAATCTTGAAGATAATACCCGATGCTTAGTAGGAATTAGTCAATTCGCTACAAAAAATTGAGAAGAGAAGTAGAACTCCGTACGGCCAGACGAAAATTGGTGGCAGACTCAGATTTTGGAAATCAAGGAAATCTTAAGATAGCTTCAAAGGTCAGTGTGATTTTGTTTGATTTCTGCTTGACACGTCTGCGGAATTGAAGGATTCTCGTATGTATATTCATTTTACTTGTATTGTAGTATGAATAGTTAATTATGATATTAATATTTTGCATCTTTCGTGATGTTCGTTAGTACCTTTGCTTGCAATTGATTATGATGTAAATTCGTTGCATCTTCTTCATGATATTATATTACACCTTATTTTGTGAGGTAAAATGTTGCTCTTCTTTTGTTAGTAATATGTGTGCATATTATTTCGTGAATTATTACGTTTACGCCCTTTGGAAAGGACGATTTGTATTCGTGAAGAATTGTATTGTTTGCTAGCCGCTATAAGAATTAATATTATAATTCTTTGTGTAGGTATATTATGGTAGACTAGCACTTTGTTTACGTAATGATATATTTTGCCATTGAGTTAACGGATTTCCGTTATTGCAATTTGAATGTGAATATTGTGGATTTGGCACGCTTGTGTAGGAAATATATATAAATATATATAAATATATAGTCATGTTATTAATAGTAGTAATATTATAATACAATGATATTTGAAATATTTGTATGTATATACTGATAGGGCTCAGTATGTAGATGTTTGAATTCTTTGTGAGATTGTGTTATGGCGCCATTTTGTAAGCGGCGGAAGCGTATGGGAATTTCGATGTGTGCGCATGCGTGACCAAAAATGTCCCACCTTAAACTGATGGTTCAATTCAGTGACTTAGTGTGAGGTAATATTCATCACCCTATGCTAATGCATTATACCTTTCAACAGGAAGCTTTCGTTTGACGTTGAGAGAATTCCGGGGGAATTTCGGGTGATGTTGAGAGAATTCCGGGGGAATTTCGGATGACGTGGAGAGAATTCCGAGTGAATTTGAGAGATACCGAGTGAATTTCGGGTGACCTCAAGAGATACCATAGAAGAGGAAACGGAAGTAGAGATAGAAGAGGAAACGGAAGTAGAGATAGAAGAGGAAACGGAAGTAGAGGAATCGGAAGGAGAGAAAGACGAAAGGAGACTTATTTAGATGAGTAACACTCAAGAAGGGAAAATATTCCTCACACTGAAATCAAATGATGATCTAGGGATCATTGGGTCAAGAGTGACATTGATTGCTTAATATCTTTAAAATTTTCATTTATTAAATTGTTATTGTTTAAATTTCATCTTTGTATTTCTTTTAATTTAACTGTTGGCATTGCTGACTGGGGGCTCGTAGCCATATGTAATATATTGTCCAGAGTAAACATTCTGAATGCGGACCAGGGGAACTTCCTCATAATTCTTTAAAGTCTATAGGAAGAACCCCACCCCTACTACCCGAGAGCCTTCACACATACATTATAATACAGGAATAAAGGCATACATTATAATACAGGAATAAAGGCATACATTATAATACAGAATAAAGGTATACATTATATCATTAAATCCATAAAAGATATGGTAAAACGAAACACATGGTAATTTTTAAAAAACGTTTTTGAAAGTGTATATGCAATCTAGATGGAAAATATGTAATTACCTTATGAAATCTTGATGGAAAATATGCAATTACCTTATAAAATCTAGATGGCAAATATATAATTACCTTATAAAATCTAGATGGCAAATATATAATTACCTTATAAAATCTAGATGGCAAATATATAATTACCTTATAAAATCTAGATGGCAAATATATAATTACCTTATAAAATCTAGATGGCAAATATATAATTACCTTATAAAATCTAGATGGCAAATATATAATTACCTTATAAAATCTAGATGGCAAATATATAATTACCTTATAAAATCTAGATGGCAAATATATAATTACCTTATAAAATCTAGATGGCAAATATGTAATTACCTTATGAAACCTAGATAGAAAATATATAATTACCTTATGAAATCTAGATAGAAAATATATAATTACCTTATGAAATCTAGATAGAAAATATATAATTACCTTATGAAATCTAGATAGAAAATATATAATTACCTCCTGATCTCGAACTAAGGCATCTCTAACATAGTATTTGCTCAAGAGTTTCTGATTTTGCTGAAAGCAGCGGATGTAACTCTCCAGTAAACAGTTATTAAGGGCCATACACAAGCAGGCTCTACCTGTAGTATAAGCAATAATAATCATATTAAGACATTTCACCTCTATACATCAAGTCATAAATATGGCATATTGAAATATACTAGTGCATGTGTACATGTTGATGGAAAACTTTATATATATATATATATATATATATATATATATATATATATGTGTGTGTGTGTGTGTGTGTGTGTGAGAGAGAGAGAGAGAGAGAGAGAGAGAGAGAGAGAGAGAGAGAGAGAGAGAGAGAGAGAGATATGGAAACATCTATTTATGCTGCTGTGATATTTATGGAGGTATTTTACATATATGTATTGAATGATAATTATGGAGGGATTTAACCTCTATATATTTGCGATATTTATGGATGCATTTAACTTCTATATATTGCGTGATCTAATTTCTATGACGTGAGTGGCCACTATGTCTCTAACAGCAAAAACATTTTGAAAAGCAAATATTAACACTGCATATTTATGTAGGGACACATTTTGCATTTCACAAAGAAGTCACCACCAATACGAACAAGATGAAAGATTAAATTACATTTTAATTTTCTACTATACTCTTAATGTATTGCTGAATTATACGAGTTTAATTCAATGAAAAGTCAATATGTTACAACAGAATTGAGTTATATGACTATTTGGTGCCAGCTGTCTTCAAATACAGTCCCCAGTACCATGTGTGTTGTCAGCTGTCTTCAAATACAATCATCAGTACCATTTGTACTGTCAGCTGTCTACAAATACAGCTATCAGTACCATTTGTCAGCTGTCTTCAAATACAGTCATCAGTACCATTTGTGCTATCAGCTGTCTTTAAATACAGTAATCAGTACCATTTGTGCTATCAGCTGTCTTCAAATACAGTCATCAGTATCATTTGTGCTGTCAGTTATCTTCAAATACATTCATCAGTACCATTCATGCTGTCAGCTATCTTTAAATACAGTCATCAGTACCATTAATGCTGTCAGCTATCTTCAAATACATTCATCAGTAACATTTGTGATGTCAGCTGTCTTTAAGTACAGTCAGCAGTACCATTTGTGCTGTCAGCTGTCTTCAAATACAGTCATCAGTACCATTCATGCTGTCAGCTATCTTTAAATACCGTCATCATTATCATTCATGCTGTCAGCTATCTTCAAATAGTCATCAGTACCATTCATGCTGTCAGCTATCTTCAAATACAGTCATCAGTACCATGTGTGTTGTCAGCTGTTTTCAAATACAGTCATCAGAGCCATTTGTGCTGTCAGCTATCTTCAAGTACAGTCATCAGTACCATTTGTGCTGTCAGTTGCCTTCAAGTACAGTCATCAGTACCATTTGTACTGTCAGTTATCTTCAAATACAGTTATCAGTACCATTCATGCTGTCAGCTGTCTTCAAATACAGTCATCAGTACCATTTATGCTGTCAGCTAACCTACTTTTCATGGGTTATCATTTTTAGTGCAGTTTGCACTTGCTAACGATTGAATAGCTATAGTTACAACATTGAATCAACCATGACAATTGATAATCATGAAAATAAATGAAATTGCATTATTTATATAGCAATAAAATGGAACTTATTTTAGAAAAAAATATATTATTTGGAAGTTGTAGTTTCAGTACAACACATTTCACTGTGCTGCCCTGTTTATATAACAAAATTCACGGTTATGCCCTGTTTTGTCGTACATATCAACTCCAAGGATCTGTACCAATACAATAAAGTTTCAGCAGTAAGACTCGACTTAGGTATCAACTGTACATTTAAAATTCATGTATTGTATGTATGCTTAAAAGACGAAGATTGATCCAAAGACATTGGAGGCTATTAACATATCATTGTGATATCTGAAGTAACTCATACGATGCCAATGATCAGATATGCCAGTTCTCAAATATCATCAGACAAGCAGCTCCAGTTATTTGAAATATATAGAGTTATCAATATTATCCGGCCCCATTTATACTGATAAGATCACGATTCCAAAATATGTGTATATCCATAGGAATATCATTGGCCAAAATTTCAAGTGTTTAGTTTCAAACAGTATAAGGGGTATTCAATAACATTACACAAGTCAGGTGAATTGAATTCTAGTATTTTATCATGTCTGTCAAAGGTCTAGCATACTTAACTTTATGAAGATTTACAAATTAAGGTTATACATGGTTGCCAAGATTGAAATATTTTCTAAAATACTAGAAGAAGCAAAATCAATCCGTACTGTTTCCAATAATTGTTTAAACCATTTTTTTTAAAAAGGAGCTTACCTCTACCAAGATCTGTAGTGACATTTCTTAATCTCCTGATTTCCAATACAGACACCTTGGGTGTGAATTCAGCCACTATCTTCCAATAGCCATTTCGTACATACCTGCGCCTGAAACGTCAGAGAGGGATATCAGGGATTGTTTTAATTATAAACTTTACATAAGAAATGTTCTGTTTGGATAACATACAGTATGGCACAATGAAAGGTTACACATTGTGCAGGACACGTACAATTTTCATACAGTGACTTTGTCCCTCCTCCTTTCATACATTGTATAACACCCTCAAAATTGTAGCCGCTCAAGATGAGATGGTAATAATATTTTATTGATGTGAAAGCAAAGTGGCTTTCATTGAAGAAGAATCAATCATTGTATTATATTAAGCCCTTTGTTGATGGAAAACTTAAATAAGCCCATATAACCCTATGTTAAACACAATGTAGCCCATATAACCCTATGTTAAACACAATGTAGCCTATATAACCCTATGTTAAACACAATGTAGCCCACATAACCCTATGTTAAACACAATGTAGCCCATATAACCCTATGTTAAACACAATGTAGCCCATATAACCCTATGTTAAACACAATGTAGCCCATATAACCCTATGTTAAACACAATGTAGCCCATATAACCCTATGTTAAACACAATGTAGCCCATATAACCCTATGTTAAACACAATGTAGCCCATATAACCCTATGTTAAACACAATGTAGCCCATATAACCCTATGTTAAACACAATGTAGCCCATATAACCCTATGCTAAACACAATGTAGCCCATATAACCCTATGTTAAACACAATGTAGCCCATATAACCCTATGCTAAACACAATGTAGCCCATATAACCCTATGCTAAACACAATGTAGCCCATATAACCCTATGTTAAACACAATGTAGCCCATATAACCCTATGTTAAACACAATGTAGCCCATATAACCCTATGTTAAACACAATTCATAATGATAGTAGTTTCAAAAATCTTTTACAAGAGCAGGTGTGTAAAAAATTGTTGGCAATAACAATGCAGAAAGTTTTGAACAACAACTAACTATATACAATAACTATAATGAGATAACTATATACCGGTACAATATTTCAGACAACAAGGTTCATGCATGAGTTGAGATAACTACATGTATATACAATGTTTCAGACAATAAGTTCATGCATGAGTTGAGATAACTACATGTATATACAATGTTTCAGACAATAAGTTCATGCATGAGTTGAGATAACTATATAACGTACAATATTTCGGACAACAAGGTTCATGCATGAGTTCATCAATATACACATGCATTAATATATTTCAAATTCAATCCCTCTAAGCGCTTTACATCATTAGAAAACACCTTTAACATAAAAAACATATATAATGATATGATAACAAAAAACACTATTAAATTAGAAAACATAAAAAAATGCTGAAAATATTTAAGGTAGGAAATATTATTGGTCTTTAAGTTCTTGCAGTCAAAATAGGTGAGTTTTATTTAAGATTACTCTTCAATGGGATCACTGTGTCTTTGTGTCTAGGTTCTATGAGCAATTCATTCCACCACTGCTGGGCCCTGGTTTGAAAAGAATGTTGTCCATATGACTTCATTTTCATAGTGGGAATAATGAATATACAAATGTCTGAAGGAGCGAGTAAGTATCTTGCTGGTGTGTATACATGGGTGAAGTTGGATAGGTATGTTGGACTAGAGTCCGTCAGTGAAATGTAGCACAGACAACAAATCATGTGTTTGATTCTGGATCAAGTAGATAGCCAGTGTTGGGTACAATGCAGTGAGGAGGTGTGCTCTGATCATGGTACTCTAAGGATGATCCGAGCAGCTGTGCATTGAACTTTTTGAAGTTTCTAGAGTAGATATTAAGATGAAACAAACAGACTTGAGTTACAATAGTCTAGTCTTGAAAGTACTAATGAACACAAAAGTGTTTTGGTGGCATAAACTGAATGATATTTTAGAATGGAGCTGATGCCTCTCAGCTCATTGGATATGCAGCCTTGCATATGTTCATAACATGTTGGTGCATTGTAAGAGTACTGTTGAGAGTAACACCTACTTACTGTGTGAATTTAATGTTAGTGTTGCCAATATTTAATGTTTGAGGTAAAGAATGTGAATGAGAAATTCTTTGTGTTGTGATCAGACTGGCCTCAGTTTTATCATCATTCATCTTCAGCTTGTTACATGTCATCCATGATTTCACATCAGAAACGCACCAGAATCTCTACTCCTTGGATGGTAGCATCAATTTCAGTTGGTTGGCTAGATTTGTATATTTGGGTGTCATCAGCGTACATTTGGTGAGACACTGGATAATGATCTATCACACTTGAGACCAGCTGAGTGTACAGAATGAAGAGAACAGATCCAAGAATACTGGATCTAAGCAATCAAGCAGCAGTGATGTTGGAATTGGACCAAGTGTACATGACTTTGGTGCACTCTTCATCATGATTGTACTTATTAAACCCAAAGAGACAGGTTCAAATGATGCTAACGGTTGTTGCTGAATTTTCTGCATCGCAGCTGTATGGTGATGATGTGTCAATTGAAATTGTGTTATCAAGCTTATCTCTAATGGTTTGTTCTTTGTCACAGAAGAAATCTGCAAACAAGTCCAGAAGAACTAGAGAGAAGGTAGTTGGAAGTGGTGTACATTTGTTCCTTGACATTAGCTTGTTAGTAATCTCGAAGAGCTCTTTGCAGCTAGAACTTTCTGTGATCTTAGTACTGTAGTGGGATAATTTGGCTAAATGGACTATGCATGTGATGTTCTTCTTAGCAGCTTCATATATTTGTTTATGAATAGTGAGTCTGGTGGAAAGCCAAAGCCTCTCTACTTTATAGCGGTTTCTTTAACAGTGCGAATCTGGTCCCTAACACTGCTATAACATGGAGAACACTTTTGAATTGATACTCTTTGCTTGGTGGCTCAGGGGCATGTTTTTCAAGCAATTAACGCAGGCAGTGATTGTGCTGTTCTGCTGTAAGAAGTAAGCAAGTTATTTAAGTTTGCTTGGATGTCATGCATTAGTTTGGTTCTATTTACTATATGGAAATTTCACTTAGTAAAAAAAGAAAGTGGAGGGTTAGACACTGATACTTCCAGATGGAATATAATGCATAGGTGATTTGATGCAAGTTTGTGTGATACCAGGGAGGACCGTAGAATATTATCATCAGGTCTATGAAGAATCCAGTCTAAAATGTGATCATGTTTATGGGTGAGTTTGTTAACTGCCTGAGGTTGAAAACATTAATTGAATCGAGGAGTTTTGATGTGTATAGGTTTTCAGCACAAAGTAAAAGTTGAAGTCTGCAAGAATAATCAGGTTGCCAGCTATCAAATTTCCATACTCCAGGAAATTTGGAAACTGCTCCAAAAAGAGAGATTTGTCTGCTTGTTTTTTCTACTAGGAGGAGGGCGGTAGAGGCAGAAAAAATGGACTCACCTTTGTTCCACTGTGAGTGTGGTTTGGACTAGTTCATTGTCTGGTAGAAATTGAAGGTTGTGGTGTGGTTAAAACATTTAATCATGGAGTTTTTTGTGATACCAGCAATTCCACCTCTGTGAGAGTGGTGGGGGAACAACTTGATGGAGTAACCAGTGGATGTTAGATCCGCAATTCAGCATTTGAATTAATGCATGTGTGGTATTAATGTACTGACCCGACTTCACAGTTTGACCACCAGTTGCATGTATCCTCTTGTCAGAGTTTTTCTCCTAAACATTTAGGTCTCACTGATGATTTTTCTTCGATGTTTGATCGATCAAAATTACATATTCTGACTCCATTTGATCAAACCTGAATTCAAGCATGGTAGGTGTTAACTTGTTGCGGAATCGTAATTCACTAGTAACATAGTGGATAGGGATGTATAACCAAACCCTGTATCTGAGTGTGATATGATGATCTTTGCAAACATGTCTGATGGAGGAATATTAGGTTTGTGTTGAGTAAATGTTGATAAGCCATTGTTGGTGTTAAACTTGAATTTCTTATTTAACACGACATTTGCTTTACATCAGCTTAACAACAATGTAGCAATTAATAGCAGCCATACTATTTTTTAAAGAATTTTTTTGGTACTTGACAGCTTAGGTTTCATGGAGCATCCTCATGTTTGTGTGGCGGTAATCTTGGGGGACAGTTCAGCATAAAGTATGACTAGCTTTTGGGTCAAATGTGCCGATTCAACTAACTTCAGGTTGACCTCTCTATAATTCTCTTTGCACCAGGCTGAAATTCATATGGTTTTTATCTTGGTAGTAACTAGTTTTTAAATATTTTAAAAATTTACATTATTGTACAGATTTTCTCTTCATAAAATGTATTTATACATGTATAACAGATTTGTTAAATTTTTATACTGTCACAACTATTAATGTTAAGATATACTTCATTTTATTCATTGCAGAGCAAGTCCCAGTCTCGCTTTTATTTAAAATAGCTTCAATAATTTAAAAATTAAATTTTTTGTTCATCTTGTATGTAAAAATAAACAAAATATTGAATTTTCATAAAGTAGGATGCATAAAATTGATAAATAATGACAAAATTAAGTATCAAGCAGTATTAATAATCTTCAGCTAATCAATAGCACAGTGTGGTGCTTATTTTTACTATTAATTAATTGTTATGATTATTGAATGAATGAATGGATATACCTGTGAAAGTGTTGAAGCCACATTAGTACATTTTGAGTACTGCTGTTCAAAAGATCTTCTGCTTTAAGTGATTTGAAGCGTTTTGGTTTGTGGTCATCCTGATCTTCAACGGGAAACTGCTTAATAACTCGGTTGGTGATACTTTCTCCTCTCTAAAGACTTATCAGATATGGATGGGTCAAAATTTTCAATATCTTCATGCAGTAAGTCTATCTGATTATTCAATGTTAGCAAAAATTCTCCAACTTCTGAAACTCAGTTTCAGAAGTTGGATACCTATAATACTGAAGACATGTGACCTTGACCTAGTGCACTTTCACCATTTGTATCCAGATGTTTTTCACAAATTTCAACAAAGAGTATTTGTTTTCTCCAGAAAACATCAGAAAGATTTGCTGCTTTAGTCTTTCAAATTCAGTTTATTTAATTGTTTAAAAAAAATTATAAGAATGATCTTTTCATTTGTAGCTTATGTCATGTCTGCCTTCACTGATAGTGTTTACCTTTTGCTTTACACAGTAAGTAATTCTTTTCACAGTTTACAAAGAAATAAAAATGCAATTCTTTTTGATGACGTGGAAACGTTCTGACCAATGGAAATCTTTCTTACCTTTAACAATAATGTCACTGCAATTATGGTATTGTAATGATATTAAACATGAACAAAGGTAGGTATCCATTAATTCTACCTATGAAGAAAAGCACGATCAAGATGCTTCATCAACTCATGGCACTCCCAGTGGCTGTTTCTAAAGACTACAGATTCTTCTCTGGAACTTTCTTGTATTACCTGAATCTGAAAGAGAGTCAAACATAAAAATATTTACCAGTGTTTACAAGCACACAAACAACAGTTATACTGGCTTTGTAAATGTATAGCTACTTACAAAAACATTGGGTCGCAGTGGAAAATTCCCGCACTTTTAGTTACACAGTTTACTACCCGCAAAATGCATAATCTTCTCGTAAATGCTCATCATATTTAATGTTAAACCTATTTTACCAAGCCTGGCTGTTAAGGAATATATATATATATATATATATATATATATATATATATATGGATCGATGACGGACAGACGAAGGGCATTTATAATATTAAAATTACATACATTTCTTGAAACTTCGAAACCTCACACTATATACAAAAATTCAAGCAAACCATTTACATGCCTACTTAGAACGTACTAGACAATTAAGCAAACATTGTTTTCTTAACCGATAGCTTAAAACCTGCACATTTGTATGCAGTCCTGTACCATTAACTCCTCCCCCACCCTCTTCCTGTCATGAAAAAAGTCAGAATCCAAATTGATGCATATGTATATCTATATAATGTATATCTATAGTATACATATCTATAGTATGTATATCTATATTATGTATATCTATAGTATGCATATCTATAGTATGTATATCTATATTATGTGTATCTATAGTATGTATATCTATATTATGTATATCTATATTATGAATATCTATAGTATGCATATCTATAGTATGTATATCTATATTATGTGTATCTATAGTATGCATATCTATAGTATGTATATCTATATTATGTATATCTATAATATGCATATCTATAGTATGTATATCTATATTATGTATATCTATAGTATGCATATCTATAGTATGTATATCTATATTATGTGCATATATCATGAAATTAATTTGTGAGGGTTCTTTAGATAATATTTTAAATAGCGAGTTCCCTATTGATTGTACCATTGTACTCTTAAATAAGGTCATTCGTATAATAATAATGAGTAGATTCATTTGTGTCGTTCAAGGTTAGTAGTACTATTAAATTCGCATCATGTGTTTTGAATGGTGGAAATGTTTTTTTTAAAGGACTATGATGACCTAAATTTTGATTTGTCAACATCTAATTTTGTGTAATAGCTCTGATCAATCTAGAAATAATGTTTAATTTGCATCTGTATTAAATACATATTAGCTATGAAGATAACACAATTATTAAGTAGAACTAGGCATTCGTTGTAGTAGCACCGGTCTTGGAAGGTATTCAGTTCTATTAAGAAGATATATTTATTTAACTGAATCTTTCTTTGGAATTAAAATGCGCGAAAAATTCGGATTAATTCGAATAATAGCTGTCATGAAAAAATTGCGATTTCACGTAAATACAATTAGATATTTAACAGCTGTTACGGAATTTCTCTGAATTCATTGAAGGACATTTCGGAATTATGTAATTGTGATTCTACTGTATTTGGTCTATTACATAACTTCATTGATAGTGATACAGCATGCCAGCTAAAAGAGACTTGGAAAGGACGACACTACTAATAAATATCAGTAAGGTACAAAAATAGTTGTTTGGAATATTATTTCTCTTATTTAACTGTTTGTAAATATTTAGTATTAATTCCGAGAAATTTAGGGGTGCGTTGGCGCACCTGTCCTGGCAACATGGTTATCAATGTAACCGAGTCAAAGTAGAACAAATTAATTAAAACGTCAAGTGTTTTCTCTCACAAATGGTGGGATCTACGTGATATCTCTGCCTGCTTGTGGTTTTTAGTTGGATAATGTTGGAGTCGATGTTAAGACCCTAGGCATGATGGATGATGGACAACAAGGGGGTTACCTACCAAATTGGCTTGAAATCTAAGGTCAAGTATGGTAGTTATCGTACTGAAAGTGGGTGAAGCCCAAACTTAAGGGTAATAATTATACTAAATGAAGACGTAGACTGCTGAAAATTAAGAACATCGTATGTAAAGGAAAGTGGGTGAAGTCCACATTCAGGAAAGACTATGATACTAAATTAACTGCTCTGATAGCCTAGTGGTTAGAGCGTCCGCCTCGGAAGCGGGAGGTCGTAGGTTCCAGCCCCGGCCGAGTCATGCCAATGGTACTAACAGCTGCCTTGCTTGATGCTCAGCATTAAGAGGTTAGTGTTAGGACTGGTCGGCCTGGTGTCAGGATAATGTGACTGGGTGGAACATCATGCTACATGTCTGTGACATGATTTCCAAGTGCTAGACATCACTATAAACTGCCACATTGCAGACATCGTAGCGATATGACTGAAAAATTGTTAAAGCTACGTTAAAAATCCCGATCACAGACACGTGATACTAAATGATGATGCAGAAAATTAAATATATTGTAAGAAAACGAAAGTGGATGCATCCCAAGTTCAGGGGTGATAATTATACCAAATGATAAAGAAAACTGCTGAAAATTAAGGATATAGTACGAAAAGAAAAGTGGGTTTATCCCAAATTCAGGGGTGATAACTGCACTAATAGTTAACGATGAATGCTGAAAATCTAACTTGATAACAGTGAATCGTCAATAGCAAACTACATCTTAAATTTGTTTAAATCTAATAATAAATAAGAGAATTTATATCTTTGTAGAAACCAATAATAGGTTGGTCTGACAATCACTGAACTCAGTTCTTCTAAATGATGATGCAATAATAAAACTGGAAAGGGCGTTACTCTGTTACAATGATGAAACTCGATTCTGCTAACTACTGATGTCGTAAAAAGAACACGAAATGGTGTTCCTATCAGAACAAACAGATGGGTGAACCTGACAATCACCGGACTCATTACTGTCAAACTGAAAATATAAGCTGCATTCAATCAAACAGGAAGTATCTGTACAAAATGAAAGTGAATGGATCCCAAATTAATTGGCTATCACGTGGTCCAAAAAATGGCAGAAAATTGCTGATAATCCAGCTTCTAAGGTCCCATCATTATCAGGCTGTCTTTCAATTTTAATTGAAATCTATTCATAAACTAGAGCAGCTGCAGTGGCATGTTAATGCAAATCCGTGTGGTATTTTATCCTATATTTTAAATCCCTTCAAAATTACAACCCGTACTAATGCCCATCTTCAGATATTGATCCAGGGATCATCATGTTCGTTTTGTTTGTTTTTTAGGGTTTAACGCCATTTATCCGCACCCGATAGCTATACATGGCGGCCAGTATTATTGGTGGAGGAAGAACCCTCCAAAAACACCAGGAAAGAACCACCGACACACGAGAAGCTACTGGCAAGCTTTCTCACAAAACTACATTAGCCGAATCTTAGACTCGAACCCACGCAGACAGGTGAGACGGCAGTGATCCGTAACCTACAGCACTCGGCCACTCGGGGCCCCCTTCATCATGTAAATTATATCATGCGTATTTCTAAATGAGTTGAAATACTCAATATCGTAAGAAAATATTTGAATGCATTGTTGTTATAGCAAGTTTTATATATTTCGACTCGTCCCCCTTTAGTCCAATGAGTGGAACCTGATAGTCGTAATGTCTCCAAGATGATAATTTAAATACAAGGTGTCCCTGACAGTCCACCCAGTGATTTAGAAAGATATATGTAAAAGGCAGTCATACAAACGAATGGACGGACATGCAGACTGGAGGTATCACAATACCCAACATTCTTTTTTTATAGAATAGAAAAAAGCCTAGTACAGGCGGTCTGTGTGGAAAAATCCAGGACCAGAATTTTACAAACTGATGACATATAACACCAGTCAGCTGAGGTTTCAATGTGCCTACATATTTTGGTTAAGATCCAATAATAAAGGCTTTGCAGAGCAATGTATCTTGCTGATTTTAGCGTTTGTTTCCAAGATATGGGTTATCATAAAACAGCCCTGAGTTGGATCCGACGATGATGATGAACGACGTAATCCTCACTATATATAGCATCTTTTGAAGCAAAAGTCGGACTAATTTAGTTATTTGCAAAAATGAAACTGAGGTCTGAAAATATAAGTTTATAATTCTCCAAATATGCTTATCTGCAATAACCAAATTCTGCCAAATTAAGATGTATTGTTTACTGCAGAGGTCGCCAACCTACGGCAGCCAAATATCTCGATTTTATTAGCGTTACTCTCGTACTGATGGCATGGCTTCGTGAATCATGGGAATGAGCACAACTGCATACAAGGCATTTAAAATTTTCGAGCCGGACACGAGTTTGAATAAGGAAGAAATATCAACTTTATTTATTTATTTATTGAGTCCAATTCAACTTTAATATTACTTACTGGTTGTAAGAAAAAAAAGGGAGGGGTACTATTGAGAAGATAGTCTTTATTCATTTAATACACAATATTTGGCAGAAAACAATTTTTACCACTTAGGACTCTTGTAGATAATGTTGACTTAAATTACCAGAACGTCAGCAGATCAAGGGAAACAACTTGTCATGTGACTGTCTCGACATAAAAGAGTTGTTTCCCTTAGACTGCGTCTGCACTTACGATTACTTGAAGTTGGATGTTGGGTTGGGTTGGGGGGGGGGGGGATATGTTTACCCAACGGACGCATATAAGTTCATCAGATCAAGCTTCAGTATAAGAAAGTGTGATATTTAAAGATACAGATATTCATTTAATGATGACACCTACATTTATGGAATTGAATTGGTATGATACGAGGAGATAATTATTTTCATCCAATGCTTTGTAAAAGCGTAGTATATGAAGAGAAAAGAAGTTCGTTTAATGACCACGCACAATTAATATTAGAAAAAGTGTGATATGTAAAGAGCAATTGGACTCATTAAAAAACCACACACGTTTAATCAGAAAAGGGCGATATATGGTGAGAAAATGTCACCATTGACAAACGAAATTTTCTAACTGCAATGTATACTGACGTGAACGGGAACTCATTTACATTTACACAACTGGGATTTGCAAGCAAATCTTCTCAAGGAACAAACTGCCACATATCTAAATACTTCAAACTCATGAAAATGGATCCAAGATGAAATATCAGAAGTGAAGAAATATTTGGTTTAGAATAATTTCTACTATAAATACTGAAAGGCAGCATTAGCAATGTGTATCTTAAAATTCTGTAACGAAATTGTTAACTCATTAAATATAAATGCAAAATAAATCTTAAAAAAATTATTTAAGTAACTAAAATAAATTAAAGTAGGCATCCACGGCATGCTCTATTGACTCTTAAACGTGATGTTACATACTATTGTACATATCCAAATAAGTAGGGCTTTGGTTGGTTTATTGTCTCCTTGCTCACACACCGACGTTCTCGCTCTCCATTCAAAATATCACTGGATTTAAATACAGTATAGTTGGAAATTTGCTGGAAAACCGTTGAAAGTTGGAATACTGTTAGAAAACCGTTGAATGTTGGAGAAGTTGAAAATTTGTTGGAAAATCACAACTAGTTTTGAGACTATAAATCTATGTAAAAAATAATATGTTGCAACCAAAAGAATATATTTGCTGAAATTATCGTTAAAAATAATAATACTTTACTGAAAATTTATCCAACACCCATCGCTGAACCATAATTTGTTAACTCATATCGCGCACTATACCGTATACTATACTTGACCTACCTTGCGCATGCTCAGTGAATTATAACCATCAAAGGCAGCGACCGACGAAAACTACAAGCGATGGCTCAAACGAAACCAAGTATTTTATATAATGATCGACGCCATCAATTAAATATCATCTCCTGTAATTGAATATGATCTCAAAAGCCCCAAATCTATATAAAAAACAACTTATCTTCATCATGCCAAATTAGAACGTGCATCCCACGAAATCTTCATTAGGTCAACATATTATGTACCGATATTAGCTGACAGTTTCAGCAACCATTATATTTTATTAATAATTGTTTTTCTTGCCATTTAAATAATACACTTGCTGAATAACAATTATCAGTTGTGTAATGTAGTAATTCTGGTGGTCGTATATTTCGTTGATTATAATGTTTCACGAACTTACATCGATTATAGTAAAGACTATAAAACTGTTACGTTACCCTCTTCATGTGAAGCGTTCTCGCAAACACTTTGCTTTAATAATACAAATAAACAAAATAAAAACAAACATACATAGATTCCATTGTAAAATATCTGTCTTTATTTATTGGTTACACTATAACATTCTGAACATACGACTAAATTTCTTCTATTACACTTTCACACTTACTCGTTTTATAGCCCATTCATTCAGTTTTATTACTCGTATTCTCCCTGGTGTTGGCACGCTTTCGTCCCTGGTGATTTAGACGTCGTGTCTGGTTACTCACAGTATTTCTTGATTTTAGTTCCTGTACGGTTTTTGGTAGGTCTCTTATACTTTCTGCTTGTTTATGCATAAAGGTATTGATGAGTTCAAGGGCCTTGTTCTAGGCGACCATATGCTATTATCAAATCCGATATTTGCTTAATGATATTTATAATGCTCTGCCCAGCCAGGCTGCAATTACATTAAAGTAGATGAGTGAGATTATTGTCTGCTGCAATAGCTGCTTTTGTAGTTTCTAATTGGTATTCTTCCTGGGGTTGCAGTTGGGGTCTTATGTCTTTATCAATCAGATCTTGCAAACTGTTGTACTAATATCTTCCATCACTTCCTGTTGGACCGTGTGTTCAGCTGTACGTTGGGATGGAAGGGATGTGACTGGGGTGATAGCCTGGAGTGGAGAGCATTTCTTTCCTTCCAATATTTCGCTGATGTTTCCCGGTCATATTTTAGGATGTCCCTTTCTTCCAATGGGAAGTATAGTTATCACTAAAATGGCGTAGTACTTGTTTTCATCTATAATCATTTCGTTCGTCTTGTACCCTTCAATGACCATGCGGTGTTCCCCAAAATACCGCCATGATCCTGCATATATTTAAATGTGGTGGTCCTATAATCACACAGGCTGCACAAAAACGGGACCTGTTTCATATCAGTTAGATGATCTTTCAAGTAGGGATCTACCATTTGGCACCTCTCCCTCTTTTGACTGCAAATTAGGATTACCACCTTGGAAAGGTTGCATCTTGTTGTGGTTAACTGTTTTCTTCTTTCCATATTGATTCATCTCGAGTGTGTAATTCAAATCATGTAACTTTTTAGACACAACAAAAGAACCCTCGTGTCAGTTGTAGCTTTGGACATGTTCCTGGCTTGGGCTGCTCAATGAGATACCATACTATGTCTCCATCTCTATACTGATATTGGTGTAGTCTCAGGCCATAGCTGTCCTTTCGGCTTTTCACTTCTTTACCAAGGTTTTTTCGTGCCACACAGCATGCACGATAAATTCGATCCCGTAAACTATCAGCATATTCCCGGTAGGATGTTACTTCACCACCATGATATCTGAGATTTGTATGAAATATTAGTTCAGCTGGAAGACGAACTGATCGACCTAACATTAGATGATTTGGAGTTAATCCAGTTGACTCACTTGGAGTGGTACAGTAGGTGGCAGCAAGGCAACCTAAATTTAAATCTGATCCATTTTCTTCACCTTTCAAATACGCCTTAACCATCTGAAGTCATGTTCTGTTAAATATCTCTGCCTGCCCATTGCATTTTGGGTTCCTGCCGTGGTTCTTGTTTTCTTAAATTTCCAGCATTCTGCAATGCCCTGACAAAATGTTACTTTGAAAATTTCTACCTTGATCGGAAAGTATTGATATTGGGCACCCATACCATGCAACTACCTCATTCAGTATTGTCTGAGCGCATGTTTCAGCAGTTTGAAACGGTATGAGAAACACTTCAAACCATTTGGTAAAATGATCTGTTACTACTAAAACATAACGGTTTCCTCTGATCACAGGCCCAATATGTATACTGCCAACCTGTCAAGTGGTGCACCAACTTGCATATCACCTATCGGTGCACGTGTTTTTTGCATGGGCTTTGTAGTGGCACATTCATCACATTTCATTACCCAATTATTAATGTCTTGTTTCATCTCAAACCAATACAATGTCTGATTTCTCCCTGGTTTTCTTCATTCACAAGTGATCACTCAGAATACAATTACAGTCCAACCTTCTGTTCTGAGACATCTAAGTAAAATCAACTGTGCAAAGGTACCTGTACCATTTCTCTTTTGAGATAGCTTGTACAGCAACCCATTATAACACAGTAAAGAACACCATAAACGCCAGTAATATCTTGCTGCTGAACTCTGTTTCACTATTTCCTTGTTTGATGGTCTCACTCCATATCGTAGGTATGTGCAGATTATGTATGTACCTTCATCTGATTCGTGTAGTTTCTTCAAAGCCGTTTCTGTGATTCTTCCTATCAAATCTGTTCTTGGAGGATCAGTGTCATCTGCACCTTGTTATACTGTAATATCATACTGACCCAAATAATGTAATCTATCACTTCTGGTTACAACTCAAATGCTCTACACCTTCATAAAGTGGATAATGAGCTTCACTATTTCCATACTATCCTTGCATTAAACCTAATTTATGTCTGGAACATGTGCTTTGTCTACGACTAATGCGATAATGTTTTGTACTCCACAACTGTTGTCACTTGTGTCAACTGCAGAATTCTTAATCTCATGACACTCCTCAAATGTGTCTTGTAATCTTTGAAAACTAACACCAACAATATTTTCAGCAATACAGCTACCAGCAGATAGTGTGTCGTGTTTATCAACACTATTTGTGTACACATCAGGTGCCCTCCATGGGCTACTGCTTTCCATTCCTATGGGATCCATAGTACAGCTCTCCATGAAAACACCAAAAGCCCAATCATGGCCTTTGACCACAATATCTTCAGCTTCTGCACCTCCATTCTCCTTACTTTCGACTCCTGTAAAAGATTGTGTCAATGTCCGAGTCATTTCCATCTGTGCCATATATGAGCCTGGTTCCATTGCCTCAGCTACCATGCCCAACCCCCAACTCCCTACCCACTCTATCTTCTACAATATGGGCCATAGTCAAAGTTTCTTCTCTTGGACCTCCATACCTGTACCTCCCTCTCTCTTGCGGACGTATGGCTGCACCACCTGGGCAACCCTATATTTGGTCCACGGACTCAAGTCTTTAGAAACAATCTCACAAGGTCGGTTAAAAACTCCATTTCTTCAGTCTGTCCTCTGCTAAATTCATTCCTCACTTCAATGAGCTAACATTTCTATTGTTTTCCGTTGACACTTTTTACAAGGCACACACGTCAAAGGTTCCACTTCTGTACATTTGCAATCCCAAAGGCTTAAGCATCTTGACATTGCATCTGCATTTCCATGTTTCCTTCCTGGTCTGTATTCAACAGTGAAATCGTATGTTGACAAAATGTCCAACGATCTTGTTATTCTCCCTTTCGGTTCTCTGAAACTAAACATCCAAACTAGTGCTAGATGATCCGTCCTGACTCTAAACTATCAACCAAGCAAATACTGTCTATAATACTCTATAGATTATCTCACTGTTAACAATTCTTTATGTCATACAGAAATTTCTTTCGGCTTTATTGAGTGTCCGACTTCCAAATGCAAATAACCTCTCTCTGTCACTTTGCATTTGGCTCAAGACGGCTCCGATGCCCATATCACTTGCACATGTGTCTAATTGAAAATTTCTCTCTGCTGTTGGTTTTCCTATTATATCGGTTTCTGTATGGGCAGTTTTCAGTTTCTCAAAAGATTCTTGGCATTCTGCATTCTACTTATACTCTTTACCCTTCTTTGTTAAGTCTTTTAGTGGCTTCACTTCGTAACAAGTCATGATGTAATAACTTCCCATTCCATGTATCTGCCTTATTTCTGTAACATTTGTATGTACTTGAAATTAATCGAATTAAGCAATATTGTCTGTATTAGGATGTACTCCTGAAATCACGTGCCCAAGAAAGATAACCTCATCACTCAACAATCGGAATTTTCAGTTTCAGTTTCAACCCAGCAATCTGTAGTCAATTTAACAACATCTCAGCTTTGTTCTTCAAAGTTAGATCCAACCACTATACTATCATCTAAATAGATTAGACATATATACCACTGTAATCCCTGAAGTGCAATTTCCATCATTATCTGGAATGTGGTCCCTGAGTTACCGCCAATAGCTTGTAACAAAAGCAGTCTTGGGTACATCTTCCTTCGTCACAGGTATCTGATGGCAACGAGATGTAAGATCAAAAGTTGAAAATAAATTCGCTCCCGCTAAGGCATCAAGACAGTCTTGGAAATGCATCAGGCTTTGTCACAGCATTCACTTGTCGATAATTTACTCAAGGCCTAATTGCTCCGAGTGAAGAAGCCCACGGTGACTAGACTTTTGAATTTACACGCTAAGATGCTCTCGTGATCTCTTACGCGAGTCCACTTTCCACAAGCACAACGTTTTATCATGATATAAAAAATGCCCATCCACCTTAACTCCGTTAAAAAAATAGCCTGATCTCCTTTAATATGAGCAGTTTATCGTTTAGGCAGACAACAGTATAAAGAAATTAAAAAAACATCTGAAATCCGCCTAAAGTCCACCTGGAAATTTTATTACGGGACATATTCATTCAGGCAATACATATTGAACTAAGCAATTCATATTGAAGCAGGCAATATATATTGAACCAATACTTTAAAAAGCAAGCAATTCATATCGAATCACGATATATTGAAACAGGCAGTGTATATTGAAAAAAGCTATATACATTGAAACATCAATACCTGCTGAAGAAGGCAATAGTACCAAGATATATAATGCATTTTTTCAACGGCAAATATCAACCAGGCAATAATTATTGAACCAATATATACCCATTGAAGCAAATAATATACATTGAGGCTGACTATATATATTGAACCAAGCAGCAACAGAAAGGGAGAGCCGACCTTTCGATGAAATGCTATTCTTTAAAACTAAAGCGTCCTAGAAAACAAAACTAACAGGCCAATAACGCCAAAATGAAGCCTCTAACCGAGAGTTTCTCATTGGCTTAGTTTATAAGTTACTACATAGTTGTCTTCGTGTTTGCTTTTTATAATTAAAATAAAAATTATGCACATGAGTTTACCCGCCAAGACTCTTGTTTGTGATCGCGTCATCCTTGCTAATGTGAATTAGGTCTTTATTCAATAAAATGACACCAGCTATAGAACCTTACACAACTAATTGTCTCGAGAGCAACTAGAGGCAATTAAGAAATTTCTACCAGTTCGTAATTCTGTCAGCCAAACTTTACAAGCGTGTCAGGAGTCTCAGGTGGCAGTTGCAGAGGGTTAAGAACAATTATTTAAACCTGTTACAAAAGTTACTGGGAGACTTGAAGATTTCACGAGATCTTTTAACTCAAATAGCTGCTGCACAACGTTCTATTAGTGAGGATATGCTTGAAGAAATTAGTAAAATAAAGCGCACACTTGCACCTGAAGAAAGTGAACCGAAAGAACAAGTTACTCTATCTGACAAATTTACTGATGATACAATTAATATAATTTTTAAAAAATCTGTCACTATGCAGGTTTTAATAATTGAGAAAAATGCGTAAAACCCGAACATAATAAACCTGTAAATAAAGACGTCTGGGAAAAATGGATATTTTGCAATAAAATATGACGAAGATCGAATTTCAAATAGTGATCCTGTGAAGGGGCACGTTTCTGGCGATCTAACAAAATTATATTTGCTGAGACCAGATAACCATTAATTAGTTTTATGGAGACAGGCGCGTACCAATAGCCATACTGCCATGTTTAGTAATGTCCTTTCGAGGGGATAATGCTACTCTTAATTAAGCATTTTTTAGACAGCAGCCAGATGGAATATTAGGGACATGGTAAACTTTATTTTCATGATAAAGCTGACCCCGACTTTCACGCCTCTGTCTTGGGAGGCAGAGATATTTTACTCTGATTGGTTACGCTAATTAAGGAGCGTGTTTCCCCACAAAAAATGCTCCAGGTTTCAATATCGCCACATCGAAATGTTTATTTAGTCTAAGCTTTCCTGCAAGAAAAACCAGATAGGCTCCGGCGGATTTGCAAGAAATACTCTCGTAAAAACTGTTGTCAAAATGGGACTGTTGTCGAAGGAAACCGAGGAACGTTGAAAGCAAAGGTAGTGTGACAATTCCATGTAATTTGTTGATGCCATATAAAATGTTTGGCTGAATTTATTTACTTCTATTTGCTCAATATATTTCTACTACATTCATATAATAATTTGCTTTATGAAGTATAACGATTTTGAATGTATGCATAGGAAGTCGTACATTAATCTGTCGATAAGTTTAACGAATTGTTTGAATGTGTCGTCTTGTTTGCATAAAAATTTGGTTCTAAGAATTGAATGCATTATATTACTTAATATGATTACGAGAATCCGCGTGACTTTACCGAATTTAGAAGTCTTCCCGTACGATTAAGAGTGAGTGTGTAATGACTGACATGACGAAGTAACTGATGTAATGTATCTCATTTATTCTCTGTATAAAGTGAGGCTGGCTCAGAAACGCTCGGCCTCGAGTGGTGTGTGTTAATGTGTGATGTTAATGCGTGAAGAATTAGCCATTTGACTAAGTAGGGTCATTATTGGACACGTGGAGTTGATTGATAGACTTAGCATCTGTTTAGCACCGACAGGAAGATCTGATAAAGATTTTAATGCAAAATCCCCTGTATCATAAATAACCGGAAATTTTGGTCGTATCTATTTATTTAAAAGGGAGAAAATAGCTCCTGATACGTATAATCATGTGACGCAAACCTGTGGCGTATCAATTCTGAGAAGTATGGAGAGAATTGTAGCGTAATCCTGCGACGTATCAATTCTGAAAGTATCATGAGACGAATTGTGAAAAGTACCATCCTGAGATTCAGGGGTCTGAACATCTACAGTGGCAGTAGAGCGAACTGAAGAAACATTTTATGCAATCGTACAAGGCGTTGACTTCGATTGTTCACTCGATCCTATGATGAACTAAATCTATCAGTAAACAGATTGGTCATGTTATTTGAATCCATTTTGTGCTACCCTTTGTAATTTGGAGAAAGTTTTGTTTCTAAAAGCAGAATATATTCCTGATGTAATGACCTCTCATACTAGTTTTATGTAATTGATTAAATTGTTTGTTTACATGTACGGTGCTCGTGTTCTGCTCAGATCCATATATATTTCAACTCTAAGTCTCACCACTTATATTTATGTATACACGAACCGGGCAAGAACATTGAGGACTGCCAACCTCTAGATTACTCTGCTCAGATCCACATATATTTCAACTCTAAGTCTCACCACTTATATTTATGTATACACGAACCGGGCAAGAACATCGAGGGCTGTCAACCTCTAGATTACGAAAACAAAATTAGATGGGACACCCAATCAGTAAAACCTATGTCCCCTACAGATCCAGTATTTCTGACATACTTGAATAAATTTACACAGAATTTATTTACACAGGACTTCTTTTATAAGAGCATGTAGAACCTATCATTAACCACGTGCACAAATTTCTTGTTTGAATCATTCTATCTATCTATCTATCTATCTATCTATCTTTATAATTTGAGATTATCTCAAATCAAACATTCAAAACCAAGATTTTAAGTTGACAGAAGAATACCTGACTTACCGAAGCAAAGTCTATACTAATAATTTGATTGAATAAATGGATTGAAAGTATCCATGGTGCCAAGAATTAATTTCGCGACGATGGTGCATATCGTGTTGTCAACAATCAAAGTTATACGCAAAACCAATGAGCAGCAACGATTATTAATTATCTCTACAATAAAAGACAGATTCTCAAAATACAGTTTATCATATTAGCATAAACAAAACAATACTGCTTGGATTATCCATGACAAACGTGACCCTGACCCTGACCTTACTAATGAAAAAATTGAATATTGACTGGCATTGACAAACCGTATTATACACGAGCGTATCCAGTAACCGCGGTTATTCATGGGATATGTCCGCTGAAGGATAAGCCCAGCGTTGAATTAGTCTTGGACTGAATTAGTCAAGGATACATGAGCTACAAAAAAATAATGATTTCGTTAAGTTAGAAAAAAAAACACTAAAATTTCCAATAACTGTAAAAACAATAGTGTGAGAAATTTGGTACAAATCGAAGAAATATAAAAAGAAAGGATCTCCAATAAATAGCATTGATCAAAGTCGGCATGCGTGAAGTAATTCAGAAACAATATTTCAACGAAATCGAACCATATGATTTTATAACAGTGATATATTTGATTTTATCGTAAAAATAAAAAACATGATCCTGTATCAGTGTGGTTATTTCTAAGTTTACCCAGTGCTGAAAATATTATCAATTTGTAAGATGTAACGGCGAAATGAATATCTCTACGAACAAATGAAAAATCTTGCGCAGAAAGTTCATTGCATACTGACAATACTGAACAATTACAATACTGAACAATTACTAAATGACTGTTTTACAGGCGCGTCAGTTGCAGCTCATTTTGCCCAAGAGAAGAATTCGTGGAAAGCATCACGGTTGAAATTCCGAGAAGAGGTTAGACTCAGTTGTGCTAAATATGGTCACAGTGGACTGTGGAATGCTAAATATGACCACAACGACGTTATCTCGGTTGATATGGCAGCGTGTTATCCAGAAAATGTTCTTCGTATGGGAGAGTGTTCCAGGTAATATAAACGATTTGGACATCTCACACACGAAATGACTAGAGTATTGACAATGATATAGTAAGATATGACAATGATATAGTAAGATATGACAGTGATATAGTAAGATACGACAATGATATAACAAGATACGACAATGATATAATAAGATACGAAAATGATATAGTAAGATATGACAATGATATAGTAAGATATGACAGTGATATAATAAGATACGACAATGATATAACAAGATACGACAATGATATAATAAGATACGAAAATGATATAGTAAGATATGACAATGATATAGTAAGATATGACAATGATATAACAAGATACGACAATGATATAATAAGATACGATAATGATATAATAAGATACGACAATGATATAATAAGATACGAAAATGATATAGTAAGATATGACAATGATATAGTAAGATATGACAGTGATATAGTAAGATACGACAATGATATAACAAGATACGACAATGATATAATAAGATACGAAAATGATATAGTAAGATATGGCAATGATATAGTAAGATACAACAATGATAGTAAGATATGATAATGATATAGTAAGAAACAAATTAGTTATATACAATGTGACAAAAATAAACGAAACTATGATCTCGATACTGAACTTATCATGACACTAAAACAACAACAAAATAATCATTGTGCTGACTGTAACACAGTAATGTTGTCGAGCAGTGTTTTTAAGAATCCAAAACAATTTACCTTAGATAGAAAAGATAGTAGTCTTGTCACAGACGTGAAAAGGTGATTCTGACCTGTATTGAGTGTACTCGACGTAGGGGTCCTAGCACTTTACAAAAGTTATCGCGGTAGTAATTGTGTCTTCAGGAATTGCTTGTAATTGTTCACGTGTAAATCCTCGTTAAGGAGCAGTTGAATCTAATCTGTATATTGCAGGTCTACCCGTGGATGTAACCACGCTAGAATTTGTATGCGTCGTAATACGCCAGATAGGACCAGTTGCACTTTTTTCATCACCTTCAAGTTTACCGGGTTCATATAAATATCTTAGTCACATAACCTAATATTGGTAGCTTTGAAAAACTATGTCGTATTGATATATGTTTTTTTGTGTGACTGCATTAACGGGTGTCATAGAAATTGCACAAGTAACCTCATTTTTAACGCAGATATCACACTTGGTAGTCTTTTAAACCATTCGCGAGATTGTATATATGTCTGAACTATTTTCTATCCATATTGATATCCAAAAAACCGCGCAGCTAGTGTTCGATTAAATCTCTCAACGATTGCCTGATCACGTTGAATTACGGTATGTCCTCGTCGTATTTTGACGTCACCGTTTTCCATCAGAGATGTTACCGCACCTTGAAATTCTTTGCCAGGATCAACTTGTAATAGTTTATGCCATCGCGGACCACTGTGTGGTCCAGATCCTCGTTGATAAATTCGTTCAAACACAGAAGCAACTTTAGTTGCTGTCTTTGTTAATAGTGGCTCTGCATTTTTTAATCGCAACGTCAACTACAGTTGACGTATATTTGTATGTTAATCGACGTATTCTAATTTGAATAGTATCGTGTGGTAAAATTAATAATAATGAACTTCATTTGGAACGCTGACATCGAAATGTGCGTACTGAATTTGTATAGGGGGTAGTAGAAAAATGTACCATATTGCCTGCCGTGCTAACCAATATGTTCTGCAAAAGGAAGTGCCACATTTGCTCCATCAGCGAGCTTACTTATCGCTGCTCCTCTTGGGCTATAATAAATCGAATCCGTTATAATAATACTCGGTTGATTAATACCAGCCCCTAGCACTAGTTTACCTTTCATCGCGGATTTTATTAGGAAACAAGCAAGTTTTTTTTTCTGAAAGATTTTTCAAAAAAGATAGACATTAATTCATGAGTCAACTTCAGATCTGCAACCTGTCGTTGTTGTAAATCTTTACTTGTATAAGCTACATCAGGAATATGACACGCTTTATTAATATCATTTATTGGATACTCACTGGACTTTGGCTGATCTTGGTCATACAGTCGGATATCAAGTCTGGTTCCAGGACAACAATAATTATATCCAGGAAGATGTTTTTCTCCTGGGTATTTAGGCCATATAATTCCTGGTAATTGTCCTAATGAAAATAGCTATATCACCGCCTATTTGTTCTTTTCTTGAGTTTGGGAGATAAATTTATATTTTTTGCACTTTAGTTTCAGACACTTGCCTGTGACCGCTCTTTTTTTTTTTCTGTTGATATTATTGTTGGATGTTACTCCATCTGTACGGGTTAGGCGTTCTACATTTTACACAATATATGTCCATATTATTTATTATATTTTAACAACACGGATGTATTTGAGTTCCAAGCGACAAGAAAGCAAGAACCAGTCAAACATCATCTAGCGCTACCGAATTCTATCAGAGAGCAAGTATCATAGGTACATCGGGGTCTGATAAGACGGCATTATTACCTAATTTAATAATGAGATGGATTAAGTGGGATAAGTTATATTTAGTAGCTACGTCAGTTGATTGTTTTGTTTGTTTTTTATGGTTTAACGCCATTTTTTCAACACAATATAGGCTATACATGGCGGTCAGTATTATTGGTGGAGGAAGAACCCGGACAAACCCCGGAAAGAACCACCGACCCACGAGAAGCTACCGGCAAGCTTTCTCACATAACTACAATTGCCGAATCTTAGACTCGAACCCACGCAGACAGTGGTGAGATGGCAGTGGTCCGTAACTGACAGCGCTTTAAACCACTAGGCCACTCGGGGCCCCTTCCGTCAGTTGATGATCAACAATGCTACGATATGGTTTAAATTTTTAATGAAAACGCAAAATTTACTGAATGAAGACGGCGATGATATTATTGAGTTTATTACTGATATTGATGAAACTCCATCTGTAGATGACCTCGATGGATTTATTAATAACTGATTCGTTAACGACTACGTAATGCTGGACAAACAATTGAATACAGCTCGGATATTTTCTAAGAGGCAAACATTAAAACAGATGTGAATATGTTACTTAGCGAAATACACAAATTCGAAAGTGATCAGTGGTAACGGTAAATATTTTAGCTGTATTTCACAGAATTGATACACATACTCTGCGTAATATTCATCAGATTTGGTGTAGCGGAGACATGGATATAATTAGGTTTAAAAGCTTCTTCTCACGTGCACAAAGTACCCCGTACGTTTTTATGACGATACATTTACATGATTCTAAGTCGCCATATCGTGTAGGTCTTGATAAAATATTTGGATAATATTTTATAGCTGCAGGGAGGGTGAGACCGCAATGAAACATCATATGGATAAACAAAACGCGCGTACAGAATTTGAAAAGAAGAAGAAGAAAGAAAACGCCAATAATACTGTATATATGAACTAACCCAATGAGAAACTCTTTCGTTTTCGTAAGAATCTTAAGGTTTCAAAAATGACGTATCAGCAAAAGATCGGCTCGCTCTCACAGATGCTCTTTTTAAGTAGTATATATTGAAGCAGGCAATACATACTGAAGAAGGCAATACATATGGTTTTTAAATAGTCTGCGCAATAAATAAACTATGTAACAGCTGTCAACGTGTCATAATTGTATTTGTCACCTATCACCACCTATCACTTTAAAAAAGAACAAAAGTTTAGACTTACTGCTTTGGATATATTCGCCACAATGTCGTCCTTCAATCCCATCCTATCGGCACAATGTCGTCTTTCAAACCCATCTTATCGCAAAAGCCGCTCGTGTTCAATCAGGTAACTCACAAAGCACTACTATCTCACCTGAATTAAAGATAATATTAGACCTTGTAAAAATCAATAAAAACTGCACGTATGTTACAGTGCGTGTAATAGAATGTGAGAGAAAACTGTATTTATTTATTTTGTTTGTTTCTATGATTAGGAATTTTAACGAAGCTTTAAAAAAAAATTCAGTCATATCGCTACGATGTCTGCTGTGAGGCAGTGTATAGTGATGTCTAGCACTGGGGCATCATGCAGACATGTAGCATGATGTCCCACCCAGTCACATTATCCTGACACCAGGCCGACCAGTCCTAACTCTTATCTCTTAATGCTGAGCGTCAAGCGAGGCAGCTGTTAGTACCATTTTTGTAAGTCTTTGGAATGACTCGGCCGGGGATCGAACACACGACCTCCCGCTTCCGCGGCGGACGCTCTAACCACTAGGCCAACGGAGCGGTTTGTAAAATATCATTTATTTCCACTTTTGTTGTATACAAGGATGAACCCGGACTCTGTAGTTGATTGTATATTTGCCTGTGGGCAAGTCCCTATTCCATTAGATACGTCCTTATTAGCAAGAATAGAGATAGATGCCAATTAATATTCCAACGGACAAGCCCCTAAGGGTAAAGATGGAGACAGAGGTCAATTAATATTCCAACGGACAAGCCCCTAAGGGTAAAGATAGAGACAGAGGTCAATTAATATTCCAATGGACAAGTCCCTGCGTAACGATATAAACAGGGACCAGTGTTTCTGTCGTGTAGCAAACCTACACCTGAACAAGCGGAATAAGCGTACACGTGGTAATAGAGAGGGTAATCATTATGACCTAGGGACTAAGTAGATAGACCCAGAAGCCAGCGTCACATTCGACATGAACTCTCTCTCTCTCTCTCTCTCTCTCTCTCTCTCTCTCTCTCTCTCTATATATATATATATATATATATATATATATATATATATATAATATAATATAATATAATATAATATAATATAATATAATATAATATAATATAATATAATATAATATAACATTCGGATCTCGATGCTTTAAAAGCTAGGAGCTAAATCCGTGTCAGGGGTGTGAGACTAGAGCACGGAGTCAAGGTTTTCTAACCAAGTAGTGTACGTAAGATTAAAGAGTGGAGACCATATTAATTAATTATTAATTCATATCAATGATTCAGTACATATGAATAATAGACATGGTAGCTAGCTATCTAAATTCGTTTTTATAAGCCTAGTAAGTGTATGTGTGGTTACAGGGAGGAAACCTCTATAGGTTTCAACGTTTTGAACCCCTTGAATGGGAGAGTACGGAGAGATTGAACGACCCAGGTATCAAGATCGATAATATGTCTGACTTTTCATATCATGATGTCCCTGGTTGTTTAAACAAAGCAAATATAAATCTGGAAAACGCGTAATTTTGCCATTTTGCCAACATTCCCATGAACTGTGGGTATTCAGAGCTAAACCAAAACACTTGTAGTACCGTTTTATATCAGTGAGGAAACGCTCCGCTAGATTTAATCCAAACATATTAGACTACTGTAAATGACGGACGTACAGACACAAGAACGAGTATCTAAGAAAATAAGTGTGAATACATGTCCTAACGAAACTACGTAAAGGTCCGATTAAGCTTAAATGCTGTATATTGTAAATATATTGCACGAATAACATACCCTCAACAGATCTGCACGCATGCGATATATTTAAAACCATATTTCGATAGTATTGGTCCACATTTCTTGGAAATACCTGACACTGGACTAGGGCGCGATACTTCGAAGATATTTCTGACAATTTTCGCAGCTGTTCAAAACGAACGTTCCGATGTAGAATTGTAGACGCTCAAAGTTGAAGGGATGTTATGATAAGTGTCTATGTGACTGTGATGCTTGCTACTTTCAATTTTAATTCCTTCATTCCCAATTGGGGTTTTCTTTCAAAACGTAAATTGCAAATACAGTATACAAAACGGGTAAATTCGAACATCTATATGACATCTTTCAACTGATATGGAGTAACTTCCAGTAAATGCGAGGGTAAATTCGAAGATGTACAACAACAACAACAACAACAACAACAATAATAATAATAATAATAATAATAATAATAATAATAATAATAATAATAATAATAATAATGTTATATAACGATGGCAACAATTCAAAGTCAGTGGTGGTAGTGATGAAGACGTAGATGTTAATGGGTATCTCATTTGTGGATTTTAGAATAATTATAGCGATGATGAAGAACAAGCAAAAGACTGCAGGATAATCTTGACTAAATTATCTGAAATAATGTTTAATGTGTGCGTGTGTGTTAGAGGGGGGGGGCATTTATCATTTTCTTAACTAATTTATCGAATCATGTTGACCGTGTTGTGTGAATGTTAATATTTCATATTTTCTTGCTATAAATGCGAACGTGTGTGTGTGTGTGTGTGTGTGTGTGTGTGTGTGTGGAGGGGGGGGGATTGGTCGACTGCATTATGCCTGATTAATTTTAATTTCAAGCAGAAATATGAAATCAAGTACGAATCGCATTCACATGTAACTGGAATCTTTAAATTTAAAAAAGTTACATATAAAACAAAATCAACAAATTTTAATAAAATCCTTAATGCAAACGAAATTACGGTTAAAGCATCAAATGTTGTTTGATTTTATGGATTAAGGAATCTAAAGACGGAATCAAAAGATAGCTAAACTTGAATTATGAATCAAATCATACAAGGCCAACTCGGTTTGAACTATGGATTAAATAATAAAAGACAGCTAATTTGAATTATCGATTAAAGCATCAAAAGACAACTCTTTTTGAGTTAAGTCATAACACTAATTCTGATTAATTTATCCCTTTTATAATTTTTCGCAAAGAATAAATGCAACGATCTGAAATTTTCTGAATATATTTTCTGTTTATAAAAGATAATGTCTTCAATTTCTGTTAAATTTTTCACTCTTGTTTCTTCCACCAGTCAAATGACGCTCAGACAATCACACATCTATAGTCTGTGCTATCTCGCTGCTCAAGATCGTGAATGGGTTCTCCTTTGTTCGTACGGCTCTGAAATAATACTTCCACATCCTTTACTACGATGCTCTGGCCTACTGTTTCGTGAATGCTGCTTGCTGG
The DNA here is from genome assembly GCA_030141615.1 of Unio pictorum. Classification (NCBI taxonomy): domain Eukaryota; kingdom Metazoa; phylum Mollusca; class Bivalvia; order Unionida; family Unionidae; genus Unio; species Unio pictorum. The sequence goes on along the minus strand of JARLTB010000017.1, from coordinate 6,603,888 downwards.
ATTCGGCATGAAAGATGGCATTTTGGACACTGTAGTAGTTATTTTACAACTGGAAAGGCTGCGATGCCCTAGTTATTAACAGTGGTCAATAATCGGATATTACCCTCATGGACTGATGAAGTAGTGCACGTGTATCCACATTTGTTGTTGGGATTAACACAAATTTTCAGCACACGATAGGCTATAGTGGCGGCCAGAATTATGGTAGAGGAAGAACCCGGGAAATCCCCCGGAAAGAGAAGCTACTGGCAAGCTTTCTCACATACCCACATTGGCCGAATCTGCTGAGACTCTAACCCACGCAGACAGAGGTGAGATGGCAGTGATCCGTAACAGAGAGCGATTTAGACCACTCAGCCATTCGGGGCCCCTGAATCTACAACTGTATTTTTTAAAATTTATAATGCAAAGCTGAATTGTCACCTAAGAAGTTCTTTAAATTATCTACGGTCGATGGTAGAGCTTGACAAATGGAAGAAGACACAAGATTTACGCTTTTAGTACCATCATTTGTTTGCACTGTTGACAATGAAGCGAGTGTCTGAGTTTTGTAATAACTGGAGCGTTCGCAAAAGAAAAAATGGCAGAATGTTTCATCATGGACGGCTGTGAGACCGAAGGAAAAAAGCCTACAAGCTATATTATAATTCCTAAAATGTGACACTTTTGTCCCATGGTTGATAAAGCCCGAAAAGGATCACTTTGTGATCAGGCTCTTTGGATTCTCCTCTAGCGTAGAGGAACAAGCTTCATTGTTGTATTGGTTATATTGACCAAATACCGTTCGGTTAAAGGGTTGCAAATAATCAGTGATATGTGGTAGCAAACGCAGTATATTAATATTTTCATCGAGCTCTCTCACCGTGAATGACTCCTGCGAGGAATGGCAATCCACTATGAATGGCTTGAATCTCTTTTCGCTACATTGCTTAAGAAAAACTTATTCAAACCATTTCTTCTCAATGACATATGTCATCCATCCGTTGTACTGAATTTCTACTGTAACCACTCATGTGTTGTACATGTATTAAAAAGCTTGTTTTCCATTCGCAAGGACAACTGTCGACATCTTGATTCCTGTTAAAGTGCAATATGCTTGTTACACGGTGTTCACTGCTGCTGTTTTGATTAATTAAATTTCTTCCGCCTTTCTCTGCTTTCACTTTCACTCGACAATGCTCATACTGTTTGCCACTTTGTTGCAGTTGCAGTTCCAGTCTGGGCGATCTTTTAGTCCAAATAAACCTAAAATGACTTCCAAGTCATGGAAATATTAAGAAGATCTTATGGCGATTAACCATCGTTGTCCGTTGTGTGCCCAGCTTTTCAGGCCTCTTAATGGAGAGTTCTGATTGTCTCTTCTCAACATCATACACCACCAGCTTTTACAAGTGACACCATTTTTTTTGTTGTATTTTATGGGATTTGTATTTGGTAGCTTTTATATTGGATCAGGGTTCGTATTATGAAATGTTATATTATTGACCAGAGTGGAATGAATGCGTCTGTCACATCCCTAATTTTAACGTGATGCCTTGAGAACTGAATAAAAATCTTTAAAGTGACTATTCACCCCCAAAAATATATGAAGTTTGTTTAACAAATTATGTTCATTGATTTACATGCCAATTAACTAAATGACACTATCTATCATATATAGATATTTTGCTCATGTAGGATATGTAACCAAGTCACGATCAATTGTAAAAAGTTAAATAATCTGTTATAATATTTCTTGTGTAATCTTAACGGTGTCAGTTAATAATTAAATATTAGTAATTAATAAAAAAAATAAATAAAATAAAGTAAAATGGTTCAAGAGAATTCCCATATCTGCATAGAGATCAATGCCACACTATGTCAATTAATATCTTAACCAAGCAGAACAATAAAATGGAATGCATTTTGTTTTCAGCTTCCTATATTTTGCTGTTTTCTTACACCCAATGGTACATATACCTGAGGAATGTATATTTTATCCTTTTAACCTGTATTCCTTTTGAAATTTTGCAAAAGAGTTTAAAATGATTTAGTAGATAACTTGAGTGGCTTCTATAATAAAGTTTTCATCCCTTCATTAAGTACCATATAACTTGTAATTTATAACGACCACTTGAGGTAGCGATTACTTCAGGACTGAATCTCTAGCTTTTATATATGACGCAATATCATATTCATGAATTTCTATCTTGACCTGGGGACCCGAATGGTCTAAAGCGCTCTCCGTTACGGATCACTGCCATCTCACCTCTGCGTGGGTTCGAGTCTCGGATTCGGCCAATGTGGGTATGTGAGAAAGCATGTCAGTAGCTTCTCGTGGGTCGGTAGTTCTTTCCGGGGATTTCTTGGGTTCTTCCTCCAGCATTAATACTGGCGGCCATGTATAGCCTATCTTGTGCTGAAAAATGTCGTTAAACCCTACAACGATAACAACTATCTTGACCTGTATTTATAACTAGTTGGCATATCTGTAGCACTAAGAAAGAGGTTGTTATGCAAGAGTAAATATAAAAGACACACTTTCTAAATAATGTTTTATTTTATGAATTGATGTCAGGAACAGTAAGAAATGATTTGATATTTATTTCAAATTATCCCATTAAATAACTGTATCCTTCGGAATGTGATGGCGATTAAAGTCCTTTTGAACGATATATTTTTTTACAAGGTACAGAATGTGACGGTCATTAAAATCCAGGTGTACGATATATTTTTTTTACAAGGTACAGAATGTGACGGTCATTAAAACCCCGGTGTACGATATATTTTTTACAAGGTACAGTACGTGACGGTCATTAAAACTCGGTGCACAATGTATTTTATCAAATTAATTTTAACATCCTATACCATAACATAAAATACAGTAATACACATGGCAAGCACTTTGTTTCCTCAAAAATTCTCGACAATTTCATTGGTTATATCGTCGTCTGCCATTGTTATTAATTATTTCAATCTGCACGCGACATAATTTCATAAATGTTGCTTGTAAATTCACGTTTCCAAATGTGCTGAATAATCTCCCTATCTCTGAATGCAAACGAGACGGTATTTAGCCTTCAAGTTAATAGTGAGTGCATCTTTTCGCCATATACGAAGGTCAATTCTCGTTCGTATAAACTCCGACCTCCCAGACACACCGAGAGAATCAGATTTCTTTTTCGCTTTTCTTTATCCAACTTCTTTGGCGATCTCACCATCGAATTCTGCAATATACTTTATGCTGTATGTAGAAGGCCTCTTTTACGTGGGGGGGGGGGGGGGGGGTAACTGTAGAAATAAGAAGCGTAAACTGGCATTTGCTGAAGAAATAAAAGATGACCTACAGCTGTGGGCAGAGAACTCGACATAATTAATCTAACAGAAAAAACGCGTCCAGGTTAACTACTCTACGAAAATCTAGAAGGGAAATTCGGACAGTCTTTATTTTTAATAAAATTCAAAATATTTAAATTTCTTAAAATTCATAAAAAGTATTTTTCCTTAAGATGTCAAAGAACTGTAACAGATGCAATGGCAAGGAGAAAATATGCACATACTCACTTGTAACCACGCCAGACAATACAGTCGAACAACGAAGTCTCCTAAGGTCTCGTACTGCAAGGGGCACTCAATTGGACGGACGGGAATTGTTTTCTTTCTTGGGGAAGTGTGCCAAAGTCTAAGTTCATCCAGGACGTCAAAACACAAACCTTTAGTCGAACCTGCTTGAATCTGTCTTACGCAAGGAGAATTATACTATGAAAATTCAAATTTACCGGGTCTCATACTCGGTGCAAACGGAAGTCAATTTCCCACTTTTTCTCTATCTAGTCCGATAAATCAACCCCACAAATATGTATTGATACTGCTGGACGATACACACGAACATCAACGTCATCACGGGTAAAGGGCTAATGTATCGGCCTATTTTGAATTGTACACAAAATATCTGAAAAATTCGACCGTATTCATAGATTTAAACATCCGGGTAATTAACAAGAAGAGTGCTCTCTCTTGCGTAGATACGCCAACTTCCGCCTCTCTGTAGGTGAAACACTAACCTCTCAACCATTATTTTAAGCCATTTAGACTATGGGGCAGTTTATCAATATAGTTACATTAAAAACGGTGTGCAAAATGTTTAAAACTTGTGCTGCTGTGGGTTGCAAAAATCACAACATGATGGGGAAGAAATTGTCATTCTTTACGTTTCCAAACACGTGGAAAGACAGAAAATGTGGTCGTCAGCACTGAAAAGGCACAAGCCAGACGGAAAGCCATGGCAACCAACCAAACACTCAGTTATTTGCGCTGATCATTTCCTCACTGGTAATTTTTTCTTTTTAAAATAATTAATAATTTAATACAGTATAAGCATATACATATTTTTATTCAAAGTCTGATTATTACCAGGTACGGAAAGTGGGGGGGGGGGTCTGCCTCCCCCCCCACACACACACACATACACACGTCACTTGGGCAAGTTTGTTTTGGGGTATTATGCACACTTTAAGTGAACAGACAAAAGTTTGCTTTGGTGCCTTTTCAATGAGAGTCAGGTCTCTTTTGCAATTTGGACACCCCCACCCCCACCCCTCAACGTTGGACTTAAAATGGCCCTGATCAAAGGAAAAAAAAAATCAATAAGCCACACATCATCAGCATTACTGATAGTATTTTACTACATATAATAATAATAGTATTTCGCTTAATTTGAATAAAGTGTGCAATTTTTACATTGTTAAATTACAGTAAGAGACTATACTATGATTTTATTTTCCTTTGATGTTATTGACACATACCTGCCCACCCATAAACACAACTCAAACCTTTCTTGCTTGCTACAAAGTATGACTACATATAACACTGATGTTTAATTAAATATATGCATTGTTCTTTTTGCTGTACAGGAAAGCCACAGGAAGATCCAGATCAACCTGATTATGTACCCTTAGTGTTAGAGTTTGCCAAAAACAAATACAACATATGTACAGCAAAAAAAAATGGTACGCTATATAACCATGGGGCTCTCCAGATTCATTATCAAACATTAAGAAGATCTGCACACAATCTATACCATGAACAGTGATGCAACATCCACTAACACCATCTGAACGAGAAAAACACTTGTACTGAAATGTACAGTTTGAGAGGAGAGCGAGACAGATTTCAACAACAAGTGCAAGATTTACATACCAAAATCGAAACAGTTAAGCTTTAATCAAGACTGATTGAAAATAATGATAACAAATCGATATTTTATACTGGAATCAAGTGGGATATTTTTTTTATCATTGTTCAGTTTTATGCAAAAATTTATCAACAGAACACCACTAGCCAATAAATTATCTTTGCAAGATCAGCTCTTTGTAACACTTGTCAAATTACAACTTGATATGCCGTTTGAATGTCTCACAGATCAGTGTGGAATTCCATTATCAACTTTGCATGACATGTTTTGGTGATGGATAAATATTTTAACAAATTTCCTAGACTTACATGCATAATTGATTGCTTTGAAATATTTATTGAAAGACCAAGAAAGTATGATGCATGAACCAAATGTTATTCCAATTATAAAAAGCACAACACAGTCAAAATATTTATTGGCTGCAGTCCACTGGGATCAGTGACGATTTTATCTACAGTTTGGGGAGGCAGAGTTTCGGACACAGAGATTGTAAGATCATCAGGGTTTCTTAGTCCAAATTTACATCTTCCAGGTGACCAGATTCTTGCAGATAGGGGATTCACATTACAGGATGACTTTGCAAGTGTGTGTTCAGCAGAACTGATCATACCTGCATTTACAAAAGGCAAAAAATAGTTGTCTGCTAGGGAGGTAGAGACATCACGAAATATAAGTAGTGTAAGAACACATGTCAAAAGAATTATAGGTCTCATGAAGAACCGATACAAAATTCTACAAGGAATTCTACCAGTAAGTATGATAAAAACATTAACTGATGAAGCCAATAATGAAAATCAAGCTCGCATTGATAAACTGATTCATTTATGCGCCAGCTTAACCAATCTTGGGGATGGCATTGTATACAATGAAGATGACTGACTCGGCTATTACTAATAGTAATATATAGAGAAGTGTTTCTTGCCATTATGTTCTACATGTATTGACAAAAATATCATTTTTATCCATCTTGTGGTAGCAACATTGTCAATGTATTTCTTTTTTAAGTCACTTTGAAAAGAACTGTGGTAGTTAATATGTTTAGATGTAGTATAGTTAGATATATAGTAAGAAAGCATTGAAATCAATAAATATGTCAAGATAAAATCATTGTTCAAAAGTTTATTGATAACTACATATGTCAAATCTAATGTTTGATAATATACTGTATATGTTGTACATGCAATAAATGATGTTACCTACATTGTGTACTTTTCATGCAGTATGTTCAGAAAAACTACAAACATTCAGAGTCAAACTGTAATTTTTTTTACACTCCTTGCAAAACCACTGACCTTTTGGCACACATTTCATTTTTATACATTTCAGATGGTACTATTGTATTTTGCATTTTGGATTGTCACAACCAATCATATCTGCTTTACCATCATCTTTAGAATGGCATAAACAGTAAACTTCTTTGTCGGTTACATTGTTATGTTGTTATGTAAAGTAACTGCACTGTGTTCCAACCTCCTTGTTAGCAGTTCAGGCATAACACAGTTTAAATAGAATAATTTATCTCTATCAGTCATCCTAGATATGAAGTCATTGTCTTTGTAAATATGTAATATAGCTGTCATTCTTAATGTGTACACAACAAGATCACACATTTCAACATTGTGGACAAATAGTTGAACTTGACTATAATATTTATAATATTATTATTTATAATATTTCCATCTTCAGTTAGACATAAAGTAGGGTTATTGATATATTCTTTAAATGCTGACTCTTTGTGTGAAAATGGACATTTAACTTCTACAACTCTGCAACCAGGACATGAACATGATGCCAGAGAATCAGCACTTGTTGCTAAAAATGGCAACTTGTCACAGATTAATAACCCTGTTGGTTGCCTTTTAAAATCTTTATGAATTGTTGCCATTATTGCTGCATACTCCTCTAAGGCAATTGCCTCATTTTCCTTTCCCCATCTAACTGCTGGAATATGGTCAAGAGATTTTATTCTTTGATAACATAATGACTGAAGTAGCGAAGGAGATGGGTTGCCTAAGTTTGTGTGTAAAATATCATGGACTTTTGAAGAGGTTATGCGGCCAATATGTTGCTCGTGCCAAGCTAAAGGAGAGCTCTGGCTTGTTAAATCATGAATATAGCTTTTAACCTTTGCACTGATTTGTAAGTTGTTGACCTGATCAGCACATTACTCTAGCAGGTCACCTTTAATTAATGTACAGTTGTCTGGATTATATAGGGAACACAGACACTCTGGAAGTTTGGATTCTGGATTTGTATTCTTTTGCCAATGAAACTTCCCAGAGAATTTTTCAAAAGTACTTAAAACAACAGGTTTTGCTTTACATGCGAACAACGTGCCAAGGAAATTTTCTTGCTCATGAACTGTAGATTTTTCATACACATAGGAATTTAATTTGTGACTAGTTGCCAACCTGTTATGAACCCTAGCTACACTAATGTCTTTATAAAAGCTTATGTCCTTAATTTCAGCTGGTTGAACTTTCTTCATAAAGTCAGAGTTCCCCATGCAAGGTAATTCTGTACATGCCAGACTGGTATAACCTTTTGTCAATTGACAAACTCTGATTTTAAAAATGGGAATCTACCATACACTACACAACTCTTTACTCTAACGCAGAAAATAAATTATCAGAAAATTGTAAAGATTTTTTTGTTTCTTGGACTTTATTATTATGGTCAATGAATTATATTAATATATGAAGCTCCTGAAATGAACTTCTAAGTTTATATGTTCATACCCTGCCATGCAGTCACAGTGAGCAACAGCCACAGCAAGAGCCACCCAAGGATGATGTGGTTCATCATTTACTCATTGTGAAGGCATAACATCTGCACGCAGAAGCATGTAAGCACTAATTGGTGGCATTTCATTACTGTGTGTACCGGGCTGAAGGTAATTGTAGGCCTCAAGACTTTTGTAAGCTTTCATAGTCACACAAAGGGATATAACTCTTAACCTTACCATAATTGACGGAAGTATCCGGGAGTAACCAAATAGGAACAATGACGTCACTCTATTTGCGGAAGAAAGACTTGCCCAAATTGTGTGTAATATGGTGTTGTGTTAGTATGAAAACTTCCGTTAAGCATCAGACGCGCAGACGATAAAGGTGTTATGGACACCCTGGTCACAATCGGGTTAGAAATTATAAATCAATGAATGAATTGATTAAGATTTATTGACTTTTTATCTTGTTTATGCTTTTCGTTACTGAAATCGGCAGGGAGGTACAAGCAAGCGGGGATGTAGACACTGACTATAGTACATGTTATGCGTAACCAATGTAAATAATCATGGCGTCATCAGTAGTAAATGGACATACATCACAATTCATGTTACTATATGTTCTCTACATGTATTTCTCAGTACTGACCTTTCAACTGTGTAACAATCAATACAAATCATATATTAATCTAAAATACTTCCGAAAATGTCTTCACAGTGAAGTTCTTGTCAAGGGTTCACTGGCATTTTTTTGAGCGGCTGCACTGTAAACGGAACAGCATGTAAAGAGAACACAGATTTCACTTTCAGATCATCACCAAGACCTTATTACTCAATGTACACTGTCACCGAAATACACATAGACAACCACTCTCTGAGCTCATATTCTCAAGAATAAACAATTACCTTTAAATCCTTACCAAAAATGCGTCAATATAGCTTTCTCTTCTATCACCATCAAAATGAGAAAGGGAAAAACCATGACTAGAACTACATTAAAAAATGCATCAATACAACTATTCTATCACCACCAAAATGAGAGAGGAAGAAATGTTCTAAAAATAGACTAGAACTACATTAGTGGGTACTGAACTGGAAATACTAATTGTGATACGATTCCAAATGCACCAAGGAATCGGACACCTTGAATAGGACTAAGGGCAATAAATACATTTTAATCAGAATTTAATAAGTAAAACTGATCTCATCTAATGTATTGTCGATACAGTATATGCTATTACTCGATACTGTATTGTCGATACAGTATATGGTATTACTCGATACTGTATTGTCGATACAGTATATGGTATTACTCGATACTGTATTGTCGATACAGTATATGGTATTACTCGATACTGTATTGTCGATACAGTATATGGTATTACTCGATACTGTATTGTCGATACAGTATATGGTATTACTCGATCAAATTAGGATTTAACACATTAGAACCTCTAATGTAAGCAGTATACACATATTTGAAGCCCAGACAAACTAGAAACCAATCCACTTTTCCAGACATCTCTTTTGCATGTAAACATTGTATCACAGGGGTCATTTAATAAAACTTTATTTGTTTAAAACTGACTTTGTACATTTTCAAGTGTATAAAACAAAGTAAAGTATATGAGATGCTTTTGTCATAAAATAAAAGAAAAAGATGTGAAATATATTATATTCTTTTTATTGGCATATTGTTACTTATAATAATAATAATAATAATAATAATAATAATAATAATAATAATAATAATAATAACAATAATAATAATAATAATAATAATAATATCGTAAATGGTAATTTTGATAAATGCAATTATTATTAGTAGTAGTATAATTATTATTATTATTATTATTATGTTTATTATTATTATTATTATTATTATTATTATTATTATTATTATTATTATTATTATTATTTGTCATAGTAGTAGTATTTAATTTTATTGATCTTTATTATTTTGCACATGTAAAGAAAAACAATACATCATTACCTTTAAGTAAATTTTGAAAAGTATATTAGGATAAACAGGCTGAAACTACTGATAAAATGACAAATTCAACTGAAGTTATTTTCCTGCTATCATAACAGCTAGGTAACTGACCAGCATGAAGCATCGAACAGAGTTGGAAGGATGCAGGTGATGCTCACATAGAATGCTGTTTGATCCATTTGCACATCTGCATGGTAAGTATATAGATTGACAATTAGTTAAAATATGTGCACTGGTAGAACACTTGATGCATACAATTCATTGAAAATTAAAATAATAATTAATATCATAGCACTTCCCCATCTTTGGTCCAAAACTTTTTTCATTTTATTTCAGTTTTCAGTAAAGAAGATTAACGCTATTTGCCCCCACCCCCAAAATACAGATGTATGGGGCACCAAAAGCTGCTTTCACCACATAGAGTGAGCAACATTAACTGAATTTTTGTAATGGAATGCTGACCGTATGTGCTATAGATGGGTGAATAATTATGCAGATTTATTCCACTACCAGTAAAGGTTTTTTCGCTTCTGAATCTTTTACATAAATGTGGAAGATGATATAGAATGTAATCTGCCAATGTTTATAAAAAATAAGAATGATTTACATACAACTCTGTCATAGGATATAACTACCACTACAATATTAAAAATTGTCAGAATTAAGAACAGTCCTATTTTGCATTAATCAACATTTACATTTTCTTTTGAATAATAATTTACTTCAAACTTTTAACAAATTATTTGTTTTCAGTATTATATATTAGGCATAAATTATCTGTTTTATTCTTCCAAATTTGACTAAGGTTTTACACACACAACTTGCTAAATTTCAAGTTTCAATAACTCAAAAAAAAGATATTGTTTAACTTCTTTTACTTCACACGTTGGGGGCTCCGAGTGATCTAAAGCGCTCTCCATTACGGATCACTGCCATCTCACCTCAGTCTGAAATGAGTTTGAGTCTCACATTCGACCAATGTGGATATGTGAGAAAGGTTGCCAGTAGCTTCTCGTTGGTCAATGGTTCTTTCCTGAGGTTTTCCTGTCATGTGCTGAAAAATGGCATTAAACACAACAACAACAACTACTACTTCACAATTACAATTCAGTAAACACAGTAAACATCATGTGTGGATTTTGCACTGAAGTTTTGTCCCTATTGTAAAGAAATATTTATAGATAATTATATACATGTATATAACGTTGTATACATAACATTACCATAAGTTGGTATTGGTAGCCACAATTTATAAATTTATTAATTTTTTTTAACAATATTATGGTGAAAATTATATATGCATGCATTGAGGATAAGTTGATATATGTATAAGCTAAATCAAGATGATAGTCAACATAAACTTGTTTTTACAATGTTACCATCAATATCTCCACCACCACCACACATATTGACGTTACTCTTAACTGTTCATTTTAAATTCAGATAATAATTAAATTGATACATTTTATACCTTGTAATTGCATGAGGAAGTATTTTTCCTTCTATTATCCTCACAGCTGCTGCTACTGGTTGATGACAATGTCAGTTAAATTACTTATGATATATTGGTAATTCGGTATTCTCTGAAACAATTATATATAAAAATTTTTTATTAAATATCTTATTTCACAAATAATCATTCATTGGGAAAAATCAGTCTTAGGTAGACAAATTCAATATTTCTAGGTTTATGATCATCATACACCTGGCACACAGTATTCTGTTTGTGGCACAAAGTTAATAATAATAATAATAATAATAATAATAATAATAATAATAATAATAATAATGATTTATTTATAGAGGGTGACTCTTTAGTCAAGGTCTATTCTCCCTTGAAGAGTATAACAATGCATTATATGAAGATAGCAATAAGTTTGTTTTACTTCATTTACTTCACAATTCTCATTCACCAAAGTCATACACCTTCTGCATTTTTTCTATCCAACTTCAGACAAGACTAAAAAATAGATTTATATGAAAGAGGACAATAAAACCAACATCATTGTTATACATCTTGTTTTTAAATTACAAATCATGCTATCAAGGAGTAAGATAATTGTTGTAAAAAGAATTGGACACTATAGATGTCATGGGTTCAATGGTACTATAAAAGTAAGTGCAGATTTCTTAACAAGCCATCACTCTCTAGCCCATTCTTATCGTAAGACTGATGATGTCCATTTTATCTATACCAAAATGGTGTCGACAAATATAGGTCACTGTTGCCTAATATCCATTCTGTCAATAATAATAATAATTATAATAATAAATAAAAAACAACTATCTTTAACAAGGATAATACATTTGGTCATGACTGACTCGTCTGCCATGTGGTCATCAGTTATTGTAATTGGCTATGTTAAAAAATAAATAAAACAAAAAAGACAATAGACATAATGAGGTAATGTTGCACACTCATTTGTACATATTTAACATCAATGACTACCGGTATTTGTGACTATACTGGGAAACATACAAATATGAACAATATTCTATACACAGGTACATATATTGCGGCGTAAGTTGTATGCATTATATATATGTATGTATATGTATGTATATATATATATATATATATATATATATATATATATATATATATATATATATATGTATATATATATATATATATATATATATATATATATATATATATATATATATATATATATATATGATCTGGACATATCATTTATGGATATGATGATAAAGTTTTCTATTCTGTGCTTTTTATATGTCATTCTAGCTAGTCAAGAAAGAATGACTCAGTCTGAGATCAAACCCATGACCTCCTGTATTCAAGGCAGATGCTCTAACCAGGTGACTGGAGTGGTCAAATAAATATGTTGCTATCTAAAAACAATATGGCTAAGACATGAAAACAATTTATGTTACCATGGAAATAATTGAGATTTTGTTGATTTTGGTTTGATTTATTGGACTAATTGGGGATATAATACTTGTTCCCAAATTTTAGGGACATGAGGGAAACAATATTTTTGTAACAATAACATTAAAAGCTTTTAATGTTATGAACAAAGCTGAATTATTCTCATCTTTATAAACCATGGAATTAATCCTAAAGTTATTAATGAATTAGGCATATTTTAAACAAAAAGTATAACTCAAATGTCTCCTAAATATCGTTTACTTATGATAAATCAGTTATTAGGGCAACTTCCTTCATCGCAAGTCTGTATTACATATATCTATGTCTCCCTTATGTGAATAAAATATGTCTTCAATTAACTATAAATGCCTATGTAGTTGTTTCTTTGATTTTTCTCTTCATTATACATTTTTTTGCCATTAAAATAACTATATGCAACTATATACTGTACTAAATAAGTACTGTCTTGATTTTTATTTGTGACACATTTTTCTAAGTCACTAATAGCAAATCATAATATGTGCAAAAGATATTGCAATCTGAAGGCTATATTATTATTATAAGATATTATTTGTATACCATGCAAACTATATATATATATTTATATATATATATATGTGTGTGTGTGTGTGTGTGTGTGTGTGTGTGTGTGTGTGTGTGTGTGTGTGTAATAGATCAGTAATCTCTTGTTATCACGGATTCAGCTTGTTTGTATGATTTTGTATTTCTGGGTTTAACACCATGTTTCAGAGCATGATAGCCAGTATAAATATTGATGGAGAAAGAACTGGGAATAACCTGGGTCAAACCACCAGCTAATGGGAAACTAAATGACAAGCTTTCTCACATATCCATGCTGGCTGTATCCAAGACTCAAACCCATGCGGACAGAGGTGAGATGGAAGCTCGGTAAAGGTGAGCACTTCAGACCACTACGTCACCCTAGGCCCAGCTTGTTCCATAAATAACTTTACACATTAGGCATTATTGAATTAGGCATTATTGAATTAGGCATTATTGAATTAGAATTGTGCAAGCTAGGTCTTGCACCTGTTATTTTGATAGGGTCAAGTTATTTTTGTCCAGATGTATCCAGAACTTAGTTTTTACAACTGTTGGTGAAACCAGGACAATAAAAATTTATGTTTAAAAAAAATAATTAATTTTTTCCAACATGCATTGGCTTCAGTACCTTGTTACACATGTCAATATGGTCAAGTTACTTTCAACCTGATGTGTGTATGCTTTAGTTTTAACAAAGCATGTGAAATTGAGTCCAAAGTATCAAGTGTATAACAGAAAAATCAGCTGACAATGAAAATGAGACTCGAGCATGATCAAGTTTGAAAAGATTATGAAAGGCTACGATCTGACACAACACACGCTACATGATAATAAAGGTTTGGGGGCTGATTTGTTTGAATAATTGAAGACAGAAACAAAATATTGAGAAAATAAACAAATGTATGATTGAAGAACAAACATGAACACACAAATGGGTAAAGTGCTATATTTCCTCCAACTTATTAGTGAGTTGAAAATAACCTCAAATTATTTCTTTACATCAGCATTAGATAACGTTTCTTTAGTCATTTTATATTCAAACAGAATATATAAACCAAAATAAGATGATGCGCATATTCTGGGACCAAAATCTAATACCCGACAGCCTGGTTTTAAACATTCACTTTTATTTTAAAAAAGTAAAATCGTAAATTTACATATGAAAATAACAATAAATATATACCTAAAATACAGCCCAAATTTTTAACATTCTACAACAAGAAAAGTGTCACTCACAGAAACTTAAGCTGTATTGACCAAAAACAAATCCAAGGAATCCAAGATAAAGATTGTTTCTTCAAAACTGCTGAGTATTGAAAGCTATTTATGAGCAGAAGTGATATTGAGAAAATGACAAGCATCACATGATATTAAAAATACGAAGTGTACAGATTCACAAATTATCTAGCTACAGTGGGACCCCGCTATAACACGGTAGTTGGGAGCCATAGAATCTGACCGGGCTATGAACCGAACCGTGTTATAAGCAACCATGTACAATACCAACACATTTTTGGATTTAATTGGGGGGGGGGAGGTACATAAAGACGGGTGCGAAAATGTATGGCACAATTACCATTTTTGATCAATATATATTAAATGAGAAAAACATTTCCTGTGGTAACAGAAATTGCAGATATAATATATTACTTTATCCAGAGAACCATGCATTGGTACATACACGTGTCTAATTTATGTATACATGTATAATCTATTGCATGAAAAGAGTATCAACACCGTGTACTCACCAGCGAATCTTGTAACATACATTGAAGCCATAATACAAATATTTCCATCGAAAATATCCACACACGGATGTAAAATATTCAATAATTTTGTCACAGATCATTATGTGACTGAATTCAATGAAAAGAAAAAAACAAAAATTATGTAACGGGTGTACGTAATGAATGATGAAATAGTACATGTCCATAGATTAAATAATGGAAGCTAAAGTGTATTCTTATAATAACTACATGTACATCTCAGGATCTTTCTGTCTCTGAATTCATTCATTGTAAATTTCAGCACATTTTCCCACCCAAGCTGCTAGTCAAAGTCCTTTGAACTTGCCGCCCAGTTATTGCGTCATGTTCTTTTGATGTACTCTAATAAATACAGCAGGCAGAACTGGCTTTATTTTAACCACTGAATATGTCACTGTTTAGCTCGGCAGTTCACTTTGATGATAAACAATGTACTTAAATTGATTTATACATTCTGGTGAGAATCTTTTATCAACCGCCGCATTGGATGTTGCTTAGTTGTGTATGAAATTAAGAGAACATATATCGGAGATTATTTAAGCAACGATTGTATTCGGAATGCATTCAAGACAAACCCAAAGTAGACACGATGGCTTCATTACTCAGGAATCAGTAATTATAATATTGACACTTATGTGCTGTAATTTTTCAACAATAAACAAAGATCAAAGTTCTCAGTAGGCCCAGCAATTGGTTCGTATTTCCGACGTTTATTTTGGCACAAAACTAGAAGAAATTTGATAATACATTTTCTACACGTTCTTTTTCACACTGTTTAGACGAATATGAGAATGAAAATTAAACTCTTAATTTTTTTTTTCATACTTAAAATTTTTTTTTTTTTTTTTTGGTTTTTTAGAAAAATACCTGTAATAAATTACCCGAAATTTCGGGAGCCATGCCATGACCGGGTTATATCCGAATTCGGGTTATAGCGGGGTGGGTTATAGCGGGGTCCCACTGTATATGAAAACACTTTTAAATGACAATTTAACCATATCATATCATAGTTTGTTGTTGACATCATGGCATTTGGCAGCACCAATTATTAGGAGTGGTATTTGGGAGAAGGGTAAATATCTCCCAAACTCAGATCGATTTTACGCCGATCTTGTAAATTGAGACCATGTCTTAAATTTTTAAAACAAGTACAAAAACAACAAATTAACAGACTTTCTGACAGAATTGTCTAACTTAAAAAATAAGTTTGCTCTCCAAATATTATGACTCAGATTCTTGAGACATTGAACTAGAATAATGGCCAATGCTGTCATCATCAAACAATATTTTGATAAATCATTATGCTACCCATATACAATATTCCAAATCATTCCTATTATAAGGTATTGTTGCTAGGTTAATTTTTATCCACATTCACATATTTGCAAACAATTATTTCAGTATGGAAGTTTTGTTCACTAAATTATAGTAATTATGGAAAATCGTACAAACTGTGTCTGTTTAGATGGTATATTTCTTGCAATTCATTAAAAATGAATTCGTGTATTAAACATTCTTTTTTGAAAATTTTTAGATTTACATGTGCAGTTTATGCTATACAACCAGCTTCTGTTGATGTCTACTGTTACAGAAGCCTAGGATTTTCCATGTAAATTTACACCTTGTTCATATATTAGATCAAGTATGGTGTCGTAAGTTATTCTTTAATTAAAGAAGATAGGAGCATAGTTGCCAGATAGATTATTATTACTTGATGTACATTAATGTACATCATTGATGTACATGGCTGGGCCATGTTGAGCGTAGTAAAGGGTGGATATCCAAGGTCCATTCCTTCAAAGTTACTGGTAGTCGAGCTCCAGGCAGACCTTAGCTAACATGGGAAGAGTTGACAAAAAGAGACAGAAAGACATTGGGGCTGAGCGGAATCAATCCACAGGACCGTAGAGCCTGGAAGAAAGCTTTGAGTACTCACATGACGAAACAGACAGGCCTACCCTCATTAGAGGATTAATAAAAGGCCTGGATAATCAAAATGGATGATGATGATGATGATGATGATGATTGATATCTGAGATGCAACATGTACCCAAAAAATGTGTCTTAGCTTTGTGTCCATTATTATGACAGAAGCATTACAAGACTATGTCATATATAATCCGTTTTTCATGTTGCTTTTATATTTGATACACAAGATGAAATATGTACCACAGTTTAAGGTATCGTTATGTGTGACATCTAGGGTTTTTAAATGAGAACTCTTTGATGTATTACAAACTGTTATTGATAAAGGTGGCGAAGATATGAAATTTAAAAAAATAGACTTCCATCTTTGCTTCATGATATCTTCAGCTAAAAATTCACATCAAGATGGAATCTGTACAGTCTTGAACCCAAGAAATTTTGATCATCAATGACTGGACAAAATAATTTATTCATTATCACCTCTTTATGTTCTGATTATTCAAAGGTTATTCTGGCTAACTGACCATTATTTTTCGTAAAGCCTTCAGCATCACATGTATATGCATACCTGTACATGCTCAGCCTCTGGCTTTACTCCAATAATGCCCCTTATCCTTCACAAATGCTTGGATGAGGGGTCCATTTAACCTTATAGTTTTGTTCTATGGTTCTCATGAAACACACTGCATATAACCCTGTCAGAGAATAAAGGAAGAAATAACTCAGTTAAGCCATAGAACAATTCGACCATTTCTCATTGTATATGCGTACAATATTACCTAGAGTGAATAATTGTTTTTCTAGTTAAGCAAATGAACTAGCATGTATCTCACTGAATATTGCTTGTGGCACTAAAAGCATGGTATTCACGGGTATTTCACCCTGACTAATACTCACTCTCCTGTGGATTTAAGGGAAGTCTTGTTTAACTGACACAATGGTCTTTGGATCTTGTCAAGGAGTGAATGTTCTCCATTTTTGTTCTCCAGCCATAGGGCTGTTTGTATTAATCGATTCCATAAAATTCCATGTTTCATTACATTGTGTTATGTCGCCTTTTGATCCAAAGATCCATTCAGGTATATCCTGTTACAAAATCTTTTACTCTTTTCTCATGCAGACGATGCCTGTTTTAGTATATTTTTCAAATTGAAATGAAGAGAAGATAATTAAATTGCTTGCCCTGCACTGAAAAACAGGGTTGGGGATATTTAATACAACTGATTAAAAAGAAGTACAAGTTTTATGGTGCCCTGCATGGATTCAATAACTCTACATGGATTATCAATAATTCTACATGGGTAACATCTAGATGAAACTTGATATGCATAATGTTTCATCAATTAAGAAATACCACAAGTTAACAGTCAAGTTGAAAATGTTGAAGAACATGTTTCTATATCAAAACAAAATAATGGATTCATTACCTTTGTTGACTTTTGCAGCCATCTGCAGAATCCTAATACCTCTGCTAAATCATACACATAGTGACCCTGTGAAAGTAAAAATAAAAATATTTCTGGCTGTATATGAAATCTAAATGTGCAGGTTCAAATCAAACAACAGTGCTTTATAATCTCAGAAGTCGGCGCTGCTAATTATTTCATTATTTATCATTATCTAATTGCATGCTTGTAACAGTAAAGGGTTCTTCTTTCACCAGTTATAGTGGCTGCCATGCACTGAAAATGGCATTAAACCCTCCGAATCAACTACATCAATGTGAGATCCAGTGAGATTCCAGTATAATAGACATGCCTCTGCCCAGTACTGTAGTTAAAGCTGTACTTGCAGGGCCAAAAAAAAAATATTTTTTTCAAGAAGAATTTAAATGATCCATAAGGTAGAAAACAGTATATTGCATTCTGAATTTAACTCGATCATAGTCATATACCTTTGTTAATTTTTTTCTCTCCAAATATTTATTATTTTTTTTTTGCAAACATTTAAAGAATTAGGAATGGTACTTGGTATGACATCTAGAAATGTTTTAATACAAACAGCTTCATAAACAAAATTTATAATACAGGAGTTAAAACAAATTTCACCACATTAACATGGACTCAAATTATTTTATTCATATCATTTTAAAATGGACATGGAACTTGTTTGTTAAGCTGCTACAATGTTGTCTGAAGTTTTGAAAGGATACAAGCATAGGTTCTGCTAATTTCTAGTCAACAATTCAGTTGTCCTAATTTTCTTAATTCATTTTCCCCCTTTATGGTTTATTTTATTTATTTATCAAGAAACAATTATCTTTGCAAAAATTAAGTCAGCTTAATTAAAAATTACCCCAAATAATGAATATAGGTAACATCATTAATAACATTATAATATTGTTGATTGATAGTTTTGGCAAAATTGTAAAAGTTAAGACATTTATTAGGTTTTAAAATCAATAATAATAATAATAATAATAATAATAATAATAATAATAATAATGGGGGCTTTGTATAGCGCCTAATCATTAAAAAAAAACACACCTCCCCCCAAAAAAAACCATGAAATTGGAAAACATAAAAAATGCTGAAAATATTTAAGGTACGAAACAGTATTAGGTCATTAAATTTGTTCTTGCAGTCGAAAAAAGTGAGTTTTAAGAGCACTCTTGAAAGGGATCACTGTGTTTTTGTGTCTAATTTTAATGGGAAAATCATTCCACATTGCTGATCTCTGGTATGCAAACAAATGTTGTACATATAACTTCGTTTTCATATTGGGAGCAATGATTATCAGAAGAGGAGCATAAGCATCTTGCTGGTGTGTACACATGGGTGAGGCCGGATAGGTATGTTGGACTGTAGTCTATCAGTGAACCATGGCACAGATAACAAATTTTGTGTTTGACTCTGGATTGAATGAATAGCCAGTGTGAAGTACAGCTCAGTGGAGAGGTATGCTCTGATCATGATACACTAAGGATGATTTGAGCACTGTGTTTTGTACTTTTGAAGTTTCTGGAGTAGATTTTGCGACGAACCAGAGAGAATTGAGCAGCAATAGTCCAGTCTTGAAAGTACTAATGAACACAAGTGTTTAAGTGGCATCAGCTGAAGAGATCTGTAAATATAGCTGATCCGTCTCAGCTCAAAATATGCAGCCTTGCATATGTTCAGGACATGTTGGTTCAGTGTGAGAGTATTGTCCAGAATAACACCTAGGTTTTGTACTGACTGTTTGAATTTAATGTTGGTTTTGCTGATAATTACTGTTAGATGTAAAGGATGTGAATGAAAAAGTCTTTGTGATGTTATCAGAATGGCCTCAGTTGTATCATCATTCAACTGCAGCTTGTTACATGTCATCCATGATTTCACATCAGAAATGCACCTCACTACTCCTTGGAAGGTCGCATCAACTTCAGTTGGGTGGCTGGATTTGTATATTTGGGTGTCATCAGTTTGCAGTTGGTGAGACACTGGATGATTATCTATGACACTTGAGAGCAACTGAGTGTACAGAATGAAGAGACCATGTTTAAGAACAGGCACCTGTGGAACACCACAACATATATCAACTGGGCTGTATTGTATTCAATTTGCAGATACAATTTGTTATCTGTTGACTAAGTAGGACTTGAACCACAATAAAGCTGTATTGTGAATGCCAAATACATGCTTGAGACGGTGAAGCAATATACCATGGTCTATTGTGTCAAATGCTGCAGACAAATCATGGAGAGTGAGGACTGTAATCTTTTCGCTATACAAGGCAGAGAGAATGTCATTAACTACTTTCAGAAGAGTAGTTTCAGTATTGTGGGCGATATGCAGCCTGTACAGTGATAAAAAGATCGTTGGAATTCAGATGAGATACAGGTTGTTTTAGAGATTTTTTTTTATATCTACGGAAGATTAGAAACTGGGCGGTAGTTCTTATGGTTGAGTGTTGGTTTCTTCAGTAGAGGCTTTACAATGACAGTTTTGAAAAATAATGGGAATTACTCAAATGATAGGGAGGCATTAATAACATCAGTTAGTGAAAGCAATATTGGACCTAAGCACTCAAAGCAGCAGTGATGTTGGAATTGGATCAAGTTCACATTACTTTCGTGTACTCTTCATCACTAATAGTAGTCTTGGTCATACACGAGAAAATGTGTTTCTGACCTGTCTTGAGTGTAATCGACGTAATGGTGCAGGCACCTTACAAAAGTGATCACTGTGGTAATTGTGTATCTTCAGGAATTACTTGTAATTGTTCACGTGTAAATCCACATTGTGGAGCAGTGGAATATGATCTGTATATTGCATGTCTACCAGCAGATCTTACCACACGAGATTTTATGTGTAATTACACTCCAAATAGGACCAGTCGCTCTTTTTTTACCACCTTCAAGTTCACAGGGTTCGTATAAATAGCTTACAGTCACATTACCTAATAATGGTTGTTTAGATAAATCAGGTCATTGTATTGGTATATACGTTTTGTGACTGCATTGGTAAGTTTCATAGAAATTGCACAAGTAACCTCATTATTTAACGCAGCTTACACGCGTGGTAGTCTTGTATTCCGTTCGCGAGATCTTATATCTTTATGAATTATTATCTTAGGATGTTGATATCGAATAACCGCTCAGTAAGTGTTTGATGAAATCGTTCATCAATTGCTTGCTCACGATGAATTGCGGTATGTCCTCGTCGTATTTCGACATTATGTTTTTTTTTAATTAAAGATGATACTGCACCAAGAAATTCCTTGCCTTGATGAGCTTGTAGTAGATGTGGCCATATCACGGGTCCTCGTTGATAAATTCGTTCAAAAGCTAATACATCTTGATCTGCCGTTTTAGTTAATAACGGCTCTGCCTCCTTACATATACTCGCAATGTCAACTACATTCAACGCGTATTTGTATGTGTATTGACGTCTGCCAATTTTAATAGTGTCATGTGGTCAAAAAAATATCTGCCTGATGAACTTCATTAGACACACTCACATAAACAAAATGTGCGTACCCGATTCGTTTAGGTGGTGGTATATAAAATTGCCATATTGCCTGTTGTGTAAACAATTTGCAACAATAATGTAACATTTGCTACATCAGCGAGTTTACTAGTCGATGTTCTACCCCTCCAATACCTCTTGAGCTACAATAAATATATTCCATTATAATAAAAATTGGTTGATTAATTACTAGCCCTTAATGCTAGTTCACCATTCATCGCGGGTTGTACTAATCAATTAGCGATATATTCTCTGAATGATTTATTTTCTATAGAATTTAATGCATGAATCAACTACATCCGCAATGTCTTTGTTGTAAATCTTTATTTTCATATGCTACATCATGACTAGCTTTATCAATATCATTTATTGGGCTTTGATCTTGGTCATCAAGTCATGAATATCAAGTTCGGTTCCAGGACCACACTAGTTACATCCATAAAGATGATTTACTCCTTGGTATTTTCCCCATGGATTTCCTGGAATTTTTTCTAATGAAGTAGCGATATCACCATCTATTTGTTTGTTGTCATAACTGAGTTAGATACATTTATATTTTTGTACGACATTTCACATACTTGCCAGTGACCACACGCTGTTTATATTTTGTTATTATTGCTTTTAATCCCTCTGAAGGGGTGGGTGCTCTAATTTTACATAATAGAGATCCTATTTTTTTTAAAAAATTATATTTCTATATCATGGATGTCATTGATTTCTTAGCGACACGACTGCAAAACCAGTAAAACATCATCCAGCAGAGCAGCTTATATCAGAGCTATTATTATAGGTCCATCTGGAAGTGGAAAGATTATCGCTTAATTTGAAATTAGATGGCTCAAGTGGGATAATTATATTTAGTAGCTCCGTCATTTGATGATCAACGATGCTACGATATGCTTAAAGATTTTAATTAAAACGCAAAATTATTGAATGAAGACGGTGATGACATTATTAATTTTATCATATATATTGATGACGCGACGAGTGTTGAACTTGATGGACTTTTTAATAATTTAGCAGTATTCGACGACGTAATGCTGGACAAACAAATCCAGCTCGTTATTTTCTCGCGACAGGCATAAAAAACACAGACGTGATTTATGTTCCTCAGCGATATACACAACTACCTAAAGTGATCAGAGATAACTGTAATATTTTAGCTGTATTTAATGGAATTGATACACTTACTCTGCGAAATAGTCATTAGACTTGGTCTAGGTGAGACATGGATATAATTAAGTTCAAAAACTTCTTCCCACGTGCATAAACTACCCCACATGTATTTATAATGATACATTTAAATGATCCTAGATCAAGATCTCGTGTAGGCTTTGATAACGTCTTTGGATAATATAAAAAAATAGCAACAGAGAGCGCGGGTCCTCAAATAAGTATCACGGCGGGTAAACGCTAGTGCATACTTGTTGAAAAAACGACGACAAAAATGTAACAACAACAACAACAAAAAAAAAATAACCCAATAGAGAAAGACTCGGTTGGGTTAGATGTCATTGGTTTCACGTTGTTGACTTTTCATTTTGTTTTTGTAGAATGCTTTTAGTTTACTAAATAGACGCTTTTTACAAAAAGGCGGGTTCGCCCTCTCTGCTGCTGTTGCCATTGTTGTTTGTCCTGATTGATTGTCTCCATCAAAATCCCTGCACCTTATAATGTACATTTGGATGATGTCTCCAAGAAACATCATAAACACCGAACTCTCCTCAAACTATATTTTTCCAAATTCAAAAATTCTGTGTACAATGGGCATAGTCTGATTTGAAATTTGTAAGGTATGAAGGAATTGAATAATTTTCACTTCTCAAGTTGACTGTGTAAGTGACAGGAAAATAATTTTGAAGATTGAAGTTAGAATACAATTCATAAGTAGTAAACCAAATTTATTTTTTTCATTGGCGGGAGGGGGGGGGGGACTGGGATTACTTTTGAGCAAGAAGCAAGAATGTTTCTTCTAGTCTACCTATAGCTTGATTTGCAATAAATAATAATTAAAAAAACAACATATTTTTTCATCAAAAAAGTTTCAGCCGCCAACCCAACCCCCAAACATTAACACAAACTTGACCAAAAAAAAAAGAAAAGTTGATTGGAAACTAAAATGCTTGTTACGGTATGGGTGTGAAAATGATCATACAGTATAATGTTTACCAGGCTGGTGCCATATGGTTGACTGTTGCACCATTCTTACAGATAAACCTATTCTTTCTTTCAAATAAATCATCTACGGTCCCCTACATCTCACCTACAGTATAACACTTGTTACAGGTTAGAACCCCCATCCCTTGATTCATTTTCTTTGTAACGAGCCCTATGACCCACCCAATCCGAATCCCAAATAGTGACTCATGTATATCACTATTTTAATTAACCAAAACCAGCCAGAATAAAATTCTACAATTTTATCAATTCTATCGTGCAATCACTTTACTTTGAATGACTTTTACTTAAAGCATCTATTCTCTATCCGGACAAAATTGCTTGCTAGTAAAATATGGGCATTACACCACTAAATTCCTGTGTACAACTTTACCGGCTACATCGAGATAAACTATCAGATGCAGACTTCTAAAATCAAATGTATAACACTAATCTTTTGACTTTATTTCGAACAATAATGACAGTGATTACTATCTGACTATTTAAATATGCAAACGAACATCTTCTAAAATGCGAACTAAATCATAATCACACAAGCTGAACATAAAACACCATAATTACAAAATGGCATTCTGGGTATCTTTTTGCGCGGCAAATTTAAATTTAGTTGTTAGAATCCATTTGAACAGGTTGAAATATAAATATGTTCAATGAATTCTTCTTTTAAAACATCAACACGTATATATTCGACATATTCTGTTTCTTGGAATTTATGAGTTAACTTAAACAACTCCTCAATTTCGTTATTTTACGTTGAGCCTCAATTTGAAACATTAACAATACCCGTGTTCAATACACAGTGCAGTTACCGTAAAGTAAGTCAACTTTACAAGAACATGATCCCTGTGAGTCATAAGACAGTTGAGAATAGGTTACTTGGACATTTGTTAAATAGGACATTGTTTGTATTATTTCCTGCAATGGCTTGAACATTATTAAAAATGTACAAGTAAAATTAATACTTACATTATAGCGCTAAATCATCTTCAGCGATCTTCAGACTTGTGCACTGCGCATGCTTAGTATAACCGCTAGTGCTTCTTACTTCGTTCGATTTATAATATGCAACAAACTCAAACGCAAGGATAATTTTAATCTGAATATAACACTTCATTCTACAGAACATTGAAAGGATTTCATTATTTTGTCATGGATATATATGCGTCCCGGAACATACATAAGTTAAATTATACAGTATCTCCATAACGGCCATTTTTTAAAAACAGTCATATATATGGTCTTACACTTTTCAGGACGTATATTTGCAAAACACGTATATGTACGTCTCATCTACATCAAATAATAAACTTGGTTCACAATCCCCATTTGACATGCGGTGGTCATTTTGGTAACTAGCCGACTTTTCGATGACAAAAAGACAAGATTTTGTCGCCCTTTGCATTCTGTCCGCCTTTTGCACTATTTATTATGGTAAATTGTCTCCTTTTTCTGCCAGGCAACACACACACACACACACACGCACACACACACATACATAAATACATACATACATACATGTGTGTGAGTGTGTCCTTGTGTGTATTTACTAACGAAGCCAGATATAAACTGGCTAGTGTGGTTCTTTGACAACTGCTGATTTCAAACTGCTAATCATAATTTATGTCTAAATTCCCAAACTTATCCGTGTCATGAAAAAAAAGGAAAAGTTGCCATGTAAGCATAGCAAACAAAAAAGGTG
Organism: Unio pictorum; assembly: GCA_030141615.1. Classification (NCBI taxonomy): domain Eukaryota; kingdom Metazoa; phylum Mollusca; class Bivalvia; order Unionida; family Unionidae; genus Unio; species Unio pictorum. The sequence continues at coordinate 6,578,022 of JARLTB010000017.1, read as the reverse complement.
TTTAAAAAAAGAGTTGGTTTTATAATAGAATCCACTTGATTGTACTCTTTTTTTCAGTAATTCTTACTTTTTCTCTCACTCCCACCCCCACCCCCATGCATCAAACATTAGCAATAGTCTATAATTATGAATTCGCTCCCTCTCACATAAGCACATTAGATTGGGGGTTGGGCACTTCCTGAGCAGATACAACTCCTGTATAGACATTTGTCAGTACATATGTGGACTGGTTTACCATAAAGAACTTCGGAATGTTGATTTGATAGTTATGAAAATACCTTTTCACAATAAATCTCGACGATTGATACTACGTTCAATGAATGATGAACATCAAGGAGAATAAAACGGTTTTATGTATACTTGACAATAAAGACATTGCGTAGTCTGTCAATTTACACAATTATATGCTTGACTTTGTCAAATCTTGACTCGAATATTTTTATAACGCAAGTTTTAGTTATGTTCAATACACTAGTGCTATACATACCATATACTTTCAAGTTTGAGTTATCTTCGACAAGTTAATTTTAGTTTTGTTCAGTTCATAGTAGATCTTCCGATTGAGTTATCTTCAACAAGCTTGTTTTTCTTCTCTTCCATCAACACTAGTTAGTAGTTTCTTCTTCCAGTGGGCTCATAGCCATTAAAAAACTTTCTGTTTCTTACACCATTGTTGGCTTGACTTCGCTTGCGAAGATTTAGGAAGGGGGATGTCCACGTCTATTGCAAGCGCGCTGGAGGCTGATAATCCCAATACGTGACAGACACTGCCGTCCACAGAGGATGCAGGGGAATGTCTGGGTTGTGGTGGGTGCTTCCAATGGTTCCCGGTTTTTTCTTCGCTATAATATTTCCTCGTAAGGTTGCCCGTCTACTTTGTTCAAAAGTGGCAGTGGCCCGGTGAACTGTACTTCGCCAGCTTTCACGGTCAGAAGCTTGTGATGCCCATTGGTGGTGATCGATGCCACAGGTGCTGAGGGTCATTTTCAATGAGTCTTTATATCTCTTACGAGGTGCGCCTCTATCACGGTGGCCAGTGGACAGCTCATCATACAGTGCAATCTTTGGCAGGCGATGATCCTCCATCCTGGACATGTGCCCTGCTCAGCGTAGCTGTATCTTCGTTAGTTTGCCTCAACGCTGGCGATCCCTGCTTGGTTTCGGACTTCAATGTTGGTGACGAAGTCACTCCATTGGATGTTGATGATGGTGCGGAGGCAGCGCTGATGGAAGCGTTCAAGGAGGCGGAGGTGGCATCTGTAGGTGACCCATGATTCTGCACCATATAGGAGGGTGGTCAGTACGACAGCTCTGTAGACGTTGCTCTTTGTACCTCTCTTGAGACTGGCATTGTACCAAACTCGTTTATAGGGTCTGCTGAAGGCGCTGTTTGCGTTGGCCAGCCTGTTGTCTTTTTCTTTGTCGAACTTGGCATCAGAAGATATCACACAGCCCAGGTAGGTGAACTGGTGGACTACATTCAGCTATGCTCCCTTGGGTGCAGGCTGGTGATGTACCTCCTTTTGCTTTGGGCTGACCTCAAATTCAAAGAGCTGTTCTGCAAAGCAGAATGTTACATCCTATAAGGCAGCTTCCGCGTGTCTTACACCATATATATATACAACAGCTAGTATATCTTTTTAACAGTTATATTTTTGTTGAAAAGATGATTGATAGCCTACATGGTACTAGAACTGTAACATTGTTTAATTTTAATTATAATAAATGAACATACTCGTTCATTAATAGTTATGTTGATGTTAGCTCCAGTTTAAATCCTCCCAATATTCCTAAAGTGACACATGCTTCTATTGTGTATACAATTGAACGGCTGGCCCAGTTGTCTACGGTATATTTGTTTGATCTTGTTTATCCCTGTTTATGGACTGTTTTGCAGTATTATATGACCCACACATAAACACAGGACACATTAAATTAAGTTGGGGTTGTATTGTCTTGCGGTCTAATTGTCCTTGGTGTCGAAATGTCCAGACTGAATTGTCTTTGGGGTTGAAATGTATTGGAGTCGAAATATCTTGGGGTTGAAATGTCGAGGATCTCCAGCAAGCTAGTTTACTTTAATTCTCAATAGACTTTCGAGTATGAGTTATTTTCCGCAACTTCGCTTGCGTTTTATTCCATTCATAATAGATGTTACTATGTGAGCTGTCATCGACAAACTAGTTTTATTTATATTCAGTTCAAAGTAGACTTTCCAATGGGATTATCTTTCCAATGGGATTATCTTTCCAATGGGATTATCTTCAAGAGATTAGTTTGATCTCCATTTAATTCACAGTAGACTTTCCAGTGTAAAATATCTTCAGCAACTTAGCTTGCGTTTTATTCCAATCACAGTAGATTTTATAATGTGAGCTATCTTCAAGAAATTAGTTTGATCTCCATTCAATTCGCAGTAGATTTTCCAGTGTGTGTTATCTTCAGCAACTTAGCTTGCGGTTTATTCCAATCATAGTAGATTTTACATTGGGAGTTATCTTCAAGAAATTAGTTTGATCTCTATTCAATTCGCAGTTGACTTTCCAGTGTGAGTTCATTAAAGAAAATTTGTCTAAATAGTTATAGAATTGTGATAACAGTATCAAGCACATCGTGTTACGATTATATGGCCATAAAATAAGTCACCAAAAAGACCGAAAGCCAACAAGTTTTATAAATTTGAAAAAGACCTTTTTATTTCCCTAAAATACAAAGTGGAAAAGTAAAAATAACATGCAGTATGGTGAATGAAATCCATAACAGCCCTAAATGTTATTATATACATTCGAAAAGTATTGAGTAATCCAAATGAGTTCCAGTAGTATTCCAAATGAGTTCCAGTAGTAATCCAAATGAGTTCCAGTAGTATTCCAAATGATGTTCTGTAACGTACTGACAGATGAAAAGTAGAAAATGATCAATATATAATAAAACATGTTTTGTAAATAAATTCACAGTAATTCAGCAACAGCTAGTAAATATCAAAATATCTTTAAATGATTGTTTAAGCACTGTAATTAACATACATGATAATTACATCTATGAACCCTTTCAATATAACTGAAAAATTTCCGAGGCTATTAGTAACGTAATAATTCACTTAGATAACAAATATGCAATACAGTATATTTTAAGATAGATCATCTCAACTGTCAGTATGGTCATGTGAGTTATACTACCTAATCAGATCATGTGGGCTACACTACCTAATCGGGAATTAGGTCAGCCTGGCCTTTCAGAAATCACGCTCCAAAGTTAGGTTTGCGTGATCTGTACTTCAGATTATTGGTACATTAGTGTCGAGACAATAACATGGCTGGCTGGTTCCGCGATTTGAGTTTGATTTAAATATAACAGAGATATTACCAGTTTTAAAAAAAAAAAACAACTTAAATTTCGCTTTGGTTTGAATTTTAGTTCTCTGGTACTTTAATTTCACACAAGTGGAAAATTTACAGTGAAACTAAGAACCTTTCGCCAGGACATCAAACATAGAGATATTTGACACAGGCTTTCGCCAGGACATCAAACAGATATTTGACACAGGTAGGGTTGTATTTTTTTATACAAAAGTATGTGATGCTTTAGCTTGCCAAACTGTATGATCTTTTTGAAGTGAAGGCGTCTATAATGAAGCAAGAAATACATATTCTGATTCATTATATAGTAAAAATGAATATTCTTGATGGATGTTTGGGTTTGTTAAGAGAGTCTTTATCTGATTTGGACAATGCAGTTGGAAACCAGATGGAAGTTTAGTTAATTAACAGAGCTTCATCTAGGATGTAAATGGCATGCAGAGAAAGAAGATAACTAGAGAAATGTTAATGCTGAGAGAGAGAGAGAGAGAGAGAGAGAGAGAGAGAGAGAGAGAGAGAGCATTGGTTTTTGTTATTATAACACATTTATTGGCAAATGAGCTGCGTTCATAGTGACGTTAAGTTCTACCTTTATAACAAAAAGGTTGAAACATTAACATATCATTTATTCATATATCTTCCTCATAGCAGTTTGTTTTCTTCTATAAACAAATTAAATCGTACGAGAGTACTTAGGTTTGTTTTCTTCAAACTTGTGCATCTGCTGATACTTGCACACGATCTAAGAAGCAACGGCATGTAATGTTTAACTGCTACATGTTGAAATGTAAGCAATAGAGTTGTTCCAAATGCTCTTGTTTCTAGGTCAAGGTCGCAGATAGGTCTTGAAAGAAATACATTTGTTTAGTCTAGCAAACCCAGATTGATTTTGTTTGAGAGAATGATGAACCATTTATGTCAAAAGGTTCTGTATCATTTGTTGGTGATTATGCCAAGTCTATTCTTACTAAAAAGACAAAAGATTATCAGAGTATTGCACTTTCCCTTTTTTATTCTAGTGAACGTGTTTCTTTATTCAGGGAGTAGAGTGCGGAATTTTTTGATAATGTTCCAACCCATTGTGTTTATTTTTCATCAGACATAGTTTCTATGCTCTTAACATATTTGCCGGCTGAATTCATTTGTTACAAACTAATGACCTAAATGGGGATAACGTTGCGATAAATCCATTTGTAACTGATAAGCCTTGTTTGGAACAAAGAGTTAATCATATTAAAATTAAAATCCCTTGTTTTTATGCAGCTTGTACAGTTACTAGCGATATGGCAAAAAATGCTCATGAGAACGATGTTGCTCGATGTATGGATCAGGCAAGAAAAAATGATTTCACTGATACTTTTTTTGCATTCTCTTAATTATTTTGGGTGTAATATAAAAGCATCATTAGCTATCTCGCAGGATTCAAAGTTCAACTTCTTTAAAAATTGAAACCACACAAGCACAAACCTGTTTATTTGTGAAAATGTGATCCTTGTGAAGAAATGGAGGTCACTGAAGGTACCAGATTGTTATGAATGGAAGTACGCCGTCATGTTGTTCCTATGCCATATCGACAAAAACTACTTCAACTATAAAACATAGTTGTCTGATAATTTTGGAGTCAGTAAGGCGTTTCACTTTTCTTGTCCGAAAATTAAAATTGATATGTCTAAATACTGTAGATCTTGGCACACATACCTATGGTAAGAAAACCCATCCAGAAGATACCTAGGGCTAGTTTGCAATATATTCCTGCATTTGAGTAATCATTCAGTAGAACACTGGCTGATTGAATCGGTCCATTATCTAAGACTTCAATCATAAAACCAATGCTTTTTGACCATCATGCTTGCCTCCACAAGATTTCTAGAGGCCATTCCTTTGAGGATTAGAAAACAATAAAATAATATGACCATATCAAAAGCTTTCAGAAAGATTTAAACATTTGTTGACTAACCCAAATATATCAAATATGATCAAGTGTCGAATTTTATGTTTTGAGTTTTTTCCCAGCAAGTTATGCACTTAAAGTCGAGTGGCTTTAGAAAGATTTCATAAGGTATTAAGGAACATGATTGGGTCGTATTCCTTTGATACACGAATAGATTGGAATGACCGTTCATTTGTTGTTGTCTTCTGTTACGGAATCAGATCCTCTTCAAGTTAGGCAATATGGTCCTTTTAAAGTAAAAAGCAAGTGGCTTAAACTACATTATCAATACAACTGGAAGGATGAAACATAATATTGGCTGCGTAAATGTACCAAAAGAATATGTAAATATATTTAGCCCTGGATATGTTTGATCAATTTAGTTACAGCTGTCCCATCCAATGAAGATTTAAACGATGACACGAAATTGGACTTCAGAGATATTGGTATAACCAATCTTAAAATCTCATATATATTGGACAATCTTGTCCAGAAAATTTAGCATCAGTTTCCACAAAAGAGCGAATTAAAACCGCTATTAAGTGAATAAGAACACACGTTTCCAGATGATCGAACACGAACATATAAACTATACCACGACGATGAACATGATGTTTACTTCGAATTATTAGTACACATCAACTTTGAAATTTTATAAACAAATTTATGCACTTGATCTAAGAATTACACATTTTAGAGCGCGGACATATGATTAATAAAGCAATTAGCATTTAAAATATTAGTATCGAAATTCCCTTTACATTTATGAACATAATATACACAATATAGAAACATGCAAAACCCAACATACATAAGTGTTATGTTCTTGGGAATTTGACGAAAGTTGGGTTTTACTAGGATACATAGGTTTCGACATCATGATGAAAGATAACTTTAGCAAAACACAATATAAATATCTTTAAAATTATGAAACAATGTAACAGAAATGATTAAGACATGTCCACGAGAGACGAAGCAAAAGTCCAGGCATACATAAGCATTCTAAACTATCTGTATATATATATATATATATATATATATATATATATATATATATATATATATATATATATATATATATATATATATATATATATATATACATATTCCATAATTTGTATATTATTTAACTTACAATGAAATAAATTTATTTTTCAGGGTCTTTATCATTATAATAGATCATATGCCATGGGAAAAAAATGCATTTCTCCATCTTCCAAATATGTAGTATGAGAAAGACTTAATCATGACTAAATGTTAGCTGGTAGATTCTTGTTGTCTCTGAATAAGAACTCCCTACAACAAACATGGCACTGCTATTGTTAAAACAAATGATATTTGGATGGCTGGGAATGCTCTGTGTGATGATTCGAATCGGAGTTCCATTCGATTCCAATTGATGGATGTTGTGTGACAAGCATCCCGCCACATAAACGTTATCATCCATGTCTGTGGAAACACCCTCAGGCCCCTTGAGACTGTCGGGACCGTATACATACATCCTCTTGCCATCCATAGCAAAACAGTAAAGGGAACTAGCATTCCACACTGTGATGTAGACGCGTGTAAAGGATGCATTCAGAGCGGCGTAAGTCGATGATGGTTTACACTGACATTCAAACTTATGAGATGAATTTCCCTCTCTCTCATTCATTACCACACCCCAGTAATGTTTGCCTTCATCATTACACGAACCAGATGCAACGATCGTCCCATTTCCAGCATAAGCGATACCCCAGAAGCCAAATCTGGTTTGTACACTCCTGGTGGGTTGGATAATCCCACTTGTTACAGACATGTATTGAAGCTTCTTCTGATACGGTAAAGAGACTGCTACTTCCTGATGATCCACTACACATATATCCCATGGATCCCCTGGCAGTGTTAAGCTGGCAATGTATTGGTACGAGGAGTCTAACAGAAGAACTCTCTTGTTATTCCAGTCTGCCAGCATTATTTGATCCCCCGGTATGAACGTGACACCTGTAAACATTGGAGGTTTATCATCAGGTCCTGTTATCTCCACGTATTTGTCCACATCGAACTGACGTTCACTTAATTGCGTTTCTGCCGATGATAAATGGAGCCTTTTGCGTTCTTTTGTGCATACCACGCTCCCAATATCAGCTGTATGATCCAGAATGCACTGGATTTGTTGATCAATTTCAAGATTTAATCTGACCATCTCTGTCTCACAAAACTTCTCTTTAATTTGTTCGTAGTACATCTTCACCTGTGATATCATTCTATCAACAATGATAATTTTCTGAAACGAAATAGAATATATATATATATATATATATATATATATATATATATATATATATATATATATATATATATATATATATATATATATATATATATATATATATATATATATATATATATATATATATATACATACATACATACATACATACATACATACATATGGTATGTTCTACACGCTGTAGTAACCAAACTGATTATTAAGCATCAAACAATTTCGAGAAAAGTGGTTTAGTGGTTTTCAGGAATAAAGGAAGATATGCTATAAAGCGAGTACAAATGTATGGAATTACTGATTCTATGCTAATACAAATTCCAACTTGCCGGTGGTCGTAAAAACAGTGAAGTGATGGAAAGAATATTTTCGCTTTTTGAAAACATAATTAAATAGTACGTTTATTTTGAATGGAACTCTGTTCTGACGCTTGATATTTTTCTGATAGAAACAAAGCGTCACTTTTCAAAATCACTCAAGACACAAAGATTCAAGTGCTAAAAAGTACACTTATAGCTGAAGGTATAGTTCTTGTTATAAATGAATACATAGTCCCATTGTACATGAAGGTGTAATCCCATTTGAACAGAAGGAATAATTCCTATTAAAATTTAGGTTTAAATTAATCTGAAGAAACAAAAAGAAAGATAGTTCATATTTTGAAACATATCGATATATCCCCTTCTCCGCTTTCGTTAGTTTCTTTTTAGCATCAACCTAACACGCTATACCAATCTCAAGGCATCAGTATTGCATAAATTAGTTGATTTCTTCAAGATGAGCAGCATTTATTAACAGGGAATTTTGATAATGTTTTCCATGCGTGGAAATCACTTAGGAATACAGGTAGTAATCGCTGAAAACCTCTTATTATCTTGTAAACAAATACGAGTTAATAGAAAACCAACACATGTACATATGCAATCGCAATAATCGTTATATTGCTAGAATCGTATAGTCCTAAATTAAGTCACATATTATATTATACTTAGCAAATATTTTGAATTATCTATGTTATAGGATGAAAATGTACAGCATTATGAAATACGTGATAATAAATAAAAGTATAGACCCTTTTAGTGCACGTACAATAAAGTTCCGAATTAAGTCAGTGTCCTGAATGTGCTGATGTACCAAGAGCTTTGACCCAAACTGTTTTGAACAAATTCACCAAAATCCCAGAATTGTTTTTAGTCCAAAGTCAATGAATACTTTATAGTTCCAATGAATAATCACAACAAGTATTTACTCTCAAATTATATCTAAACACAACATTAAATACATATGCAGACTGATATTAAAATAAGTAGTACAGTGGAAGGTAGGTATGACTAAATTGTCAGACTTCTTCGTCCTTATGTACACCTTACGGCTCTTACGTCGCAATATTTCCTGATATATATATATATATATATATATATATATATATATATATATATATATATATATATATATATATATATATATATATATATATATATATATATGACCTCCAATGTGACACCTTTCACAAAACATTCACAGATCGCAACAAAACCCAAATGGCATAGGAGGCGCTCTATAGATATTATGAAGTTAAGAAAGAGTGACAGTGGTAAGGTGAATCTGTTTTTAATTGCAACATGCACAGTGTAGAAAATATGTGAATACATTTGTGTTACTTTCATTTACAGTCGTTGAAATATAATTGGATTTTGTGCTTGTGGAATAAGTACACAGAGAACTGAAATGATTACACTTTATATGCGCAAAAGGTAAGCTTGAATTAATTCTAAGTACACTATCTTTAGCAGTTCTTAAAATGAATTTTGCCAGATTTTTCACTACTAGCTTGTAAAAAAGCAATGAATGAATTACAAAATATTTAAAATGTTAGCGAGTTATATTTGTTCACAATTTATCTCTGACACCAGAAAATGACTCTGCAGAGCTAGATTGTAATACATAAAAAGATTTTTACCACATTGCCACATTCCAGGACATTGGCACATTATCACATTCAAGACTACAAGCAGAACGAATTCAGTATTAGAATTTATTTGGAATACTACTGGAATTTAATCAGAACTCTATACTTTTGGACCTGGGATATATCGTTTAAGACTACTTGGTGTTAGTTCACAATAGTGTACGTTCTTTTGAAATTTTCACTTTGTATTCAAGGGAAATAAGTTATTTGTTGAATTGTGCAAAACCTTTTTCTCTTCGGGTGTTCTGCTACTTAGTTTCAGATAATATAGTCGTAACGAAAGTTAAACAGGACGTGGATTGCAATAACAAATGCGAGTTTTGCATTTATGTATGAGAAAAGTGAGGCCTTTTCCATAGGTCACCAGAAAATGGAATCCATGAAGTGACTGACAACATACTGACAGCAAACACGAACAGAAAAGATTCTCAGACATTTCAAAATCGATTTTGTCATGCACCTACCCCCGCCCCCTTCCACCAACAATTACAGGATAATCTCTCCCGAAATAAATCAACACCAGAGGACTTTCACGTGATGTGCATATCAAATAATACCCCGGTGCCACCAATGACTATCTGAAAACAGAACTGAACAAACTTGACTTCGATAAATACCATACAATTATTGTCCAAGTATGATAAAATGATGATGGCAGAGGTCTGGAACTAAATCGAACTGAAGCCAAATGCATGCCCCTTTACAAATAGTTGCTTGTACAGGTAAATTAGGTCGTTTCATCTTACTCAATTCCAGCAAGATGAGAATTGGGCATGACACAGTATGATGCCATATTGGTAAATATTAGCAGATTGTTCAACCTACCATTCATATCAAACATCATCAGTTTAGCTACCTTCTACTTTCTTTCACTGTGACATGATTCACTCATAAGACGCAGGCACATAAAACCTATTGAAAACTATGCACAGTGTTACTCCTGTACTCCAATCAAAATCTACCGACGGGGATGGACGCTACCCAAATATGCAGTACCAATATAAGCAATAATAAACCCTAGAGGTACAATGCAATCCCTAATAGGTGAAAAAGGAACCGATGATAGTAATACATGAACCTTTGTCAAAAATACGTATCAATGTGTTGGTGATATTTGTTATGTTTCTCTAAATATCCAAAGTATTAATTCTTAGTGTGCATTCCAAGGATTCAATAGCTCTTCCTCTAGCTCGGAAATGAATAATAAACATGTCCTCGATTCTACAGCGGCTGGGGAAAATTTACACTCTACATAGTTTCCTTTGAAAACTTATCAAATTCATGTAAGACATATCTTACCAAACATAGATGAACTAAGACTTGTGATACAAAACGAATTTAACCTTGAAATTAATTGAACTGTGAAATGTTTCTGGACTGTAATATACCTGACTATGCTATTTCTGTTTGCTACTCTACATTGTAAAGACGAGGTCGTCACCAAAGCATGCGAGAGATAGACTTGTAAGTTTCAAATATACAAGAGAACAGATTTCGAATATCAACTACAGAGGCGTAGCTAGACTGTTTTGGAGCCCGGGGACAAGATTCATTTTTAAGCCCCCCCCCCCTTCTGAAATTCATTATTCCACATATAACCTATTTCAAAGCCAATTTCGGCGCCCCCCCCCCCCACTAGTTTGGCGCCCGGGGGCATCTGTCACCCTTCTGCACACACACACACAGCTACGCCTCTGATCAGCTATAGAGAAACAATATAGTCCGATTCAACTTTTCTCAATAGCAAACCTATTTATATATGGTCGGCTTACCGACATCCAAACCCCTTACAGCATGGATTGGCCAATTTAGAAGTTACTTCATCTTTCAACGATGACTTAATTATCAAGGGTGGGATTTAATATCGATTTCGTTTTCGATACTCACTCTAAATGTTTCATGTGATACAACTGCATGACCGTACCCAAGTAATCAATGTTCCTACAGGAGTAATAGCCTGTACTTCTACCCTGGTCGAACACATCCACACTACCCACCATTACATTTTCTGCGTTATAAACGTACCTGTATCTCTGTAAGTGATCACTATTCCATATCTGTAAGTGATCACTATTCCATATCTGCATCTCGTAAGCAAGAAAGCGCAAGAAAAACAATGTAGAAATCCTATATGCAACATCGATGCGTTACAAATTATCTTGAAAATGGAGTACTCTCTGAACTGTAACAAGGCTTACCAATTTTCTCTAATATAGACCCAGATTATGACTTGTCTTTTTGAATATGGTTTTCCTACAATCCCGAATAGACACGCTCCCATACAAACCAAAAGAATAAAAAGAACTATACGGAAATCAAAACAACGGAATTATATAACAACAATTAACACCAGTCATAGTAATTTTCCTAATGATGAATAGTGTTGGCATTAGACGATTTTCCTATTATCTATGCCACGTTGTTCTGTTTTTGGGTTGTTCGATCTGTTAATCAATTTCTGGCTTGTTCCATATGTTATCCCATTTTAGGGTTGTTCCATCCGTTGTCATATTTCCGGGTTGATCATCTGTTATCCTATTTCCTGGTTGTTCCATATGTTATCCTATATCCTGTTTGCTCCAAATGTTTGCTGAATACAGCCTTAATCTTTAAAAGGAAGAAGACTTTCCCGAATTGATGTGTTGTTGCTGTTGTTTTGTTTTGTTCAGTTTCATGCAATATTTCAGTTTAAACAAGGTAACTTGGTGAATTTTCGTTAATGTCCTCCCAATTACATGTATTGTTGTTGGAGTCGGTGACTGTTTTCAGTGAAGTCAACAATATGGAAACAGCTTTGTGACATTGAAGCCATTTGTCAGTATCTATTAACCTCGAGATAAATAAATCTAAATACTTTTTAAACATTTCCTAATCATATAGATTCAACAGGATTCAGTAATTTAATGAATGATTACGGTAACGATTTGTCTTATCGAATAACATACATCTTCAATTCTATTATTTTCATCCAAGATACATTTATGATTTGTGTTTTGTATATCTATGTCATATCATATTAACGCCTTCCTGCCTCCTACTTTCAGTCATCAAGTATCTGGTCATTAATTCAAACATTTTTATGTCTGATATGGTACATCAGTCATGAATTGGTATCATACTGCGTCACTAATTCAAATATCTCTATGTCCTATCTCGTACATCAGTCATGAAGTGGTATCATACCTCGTCACTAATTCACATATCTCTATGTCCTATCTCGTACATCAGTCATGAAGTGGTATCACTAATTCACATATTTCTATGTCCTATCTCGTACATCAGTCATGAAGTGGTATCATACCTCGTCACTAATTCACATATCTCTATGTCCTATCTCGTACATCAGTCATGAAGTGGTATCACTAATTCACATATCTCTATGTCCTATCTCGTACATCAGTCATGAAGTGGTATCATACCTCGTCACTAATTCACATATCTCTATGTCCTATCTCGTACATCAGTCATGAAGTGGTATCACTAATTCACATATCTCTATGTCCTATCTCGTACATCAGTCATGAAGTGGTATCATACCTCGTCACTAATTCACATATCTCTATGTCCTATCTCGTACATCAGTCATGAAGTGGTATCACTAATTCACATATCTATATGTCCTATCTCGTACATCAGTCATGAATTGGTATCATACCTCGTCACTAATTCACGTATCTCTATGTCCTATCTCGTACATCAGTCATGAATTGGTATCATACCTCGTCACCAATTCACATATCGCTATGTCCTATCTCGTACATCAGTCATGAATTGGTATCATATCTCGTCACTAATTCACATAGCTCTATGTCCTATCTCGTACATCAGTCATGAATTGGTATCATACCTCGTCACCAATTCACATATCTCTATGTCCTATCTCGTACATCAGTCATGAATTGGTATCATACCTCGTCACTAATTCACGTATCTATATGTCCTATCTCGTACATCAGTCATGAAGTGGTATCATACCTCGTCACTAATTCACATAGCTCTATGTCCTATCTCATACACCAGTCACCACGTAATATGTTATCTAGACATTAATTCAGATGTATTAATCATATCATCTACATATTGATCGTCATTATTGAAAAATTATGTGTAAAGATTAATTTGAATGGTATGTCTTTTTGATTGGATAGAACACCTACTTAATTGGTTAGCATATATATTTATTTGAATGGCATACCTATTTCATTAAATTCTCAAAGTCATTCACGTATTCGTGCTTTATATATTTTATAACCGTTGTATCGTTAAATTTTCTGGCTAACTGCGTGAAAGCTTGACATGTACATCGTTACAGAAGTCTCTATTTGAACGGTTTGCAATGATCTCTTTAACGTACGATTTGCAATGATCTCTTTAACGTACGATTTGCAACAATCTCTTTAACGTACGATTTGCAATGATCTCTTTAACGTACAATTTGCAATGATTTCTTTAACGTACGATTTGCAATCATCTCTTTAACGTATGATTTGCAATGATCTCTTTAACGTACGATTCGCAATGATCTCTTTAACGTACGATTTGCAATGATCTATTTAACGTACGATTTGCAATCATCTCTTTAACGTACGATTTGCAATAATCTCTTTAACGTACGATTTGTAATGATCTTTATTACTGCTTAAACGAATGTGTAAACGTCACAGTTCTTAATAAATAATGTGAATTTTGCAATGTTATTCTATTTTACAATCATATGGCAATTTGCATAAGAAGGTCATGACAAAGGTCATACACACATGACTGTGTGGAGCTCAGTGTCATGTTTTAGTGGTATAATCATATTTTATTACATAATATTAACCGACCGCTCCGGTGGCCTAATGGTTCGAGCGTCCGCCACGGAAGCGGTATGCAGTGGGTTCTATCCTTGGCCGAGTCATACCAAAGACTTACAAAAATGGTACTAATAGCTGCCTCGCTTGGGTCTCAGCATTAAGAGGTTAGAGTTAGGACTGGTCGGCCTGGTGTCAGGATAATATGACTGGGTGGGACATCATGCCCCAGTGCTAGACATCACTATAAACTGCCTCTCTGAAGACATTGCATCAATATGAATGTAAAATTGCTAAAGTTACGTTACAAATCACACACACACACACACACCCGTATGTACCGTTCGTTCTTCCACGTATTAAAGTTACAATGCCGCCGTCACATGCAAAAGGATGCATATGCCATATCATTTGAATAATGCTGAACAGTGACATTTATTGGTCCTAAAATTCGTTGGATTCCATTAAAACTAGATAATATTATCGTTTCGTTACATTATGAGGCATGCAATTTTACTGGACATTTTCCCACATGTGCACGATTTAATCCGATGTCGATCAGTAACATTCGTGGGTCAACCGATTTCACCGTTGGAAACATAAGCCAATACAACGGTATTTTGTATGCGGTAAGTGATTATTATGCTATACGCAGTTCTTATTTTGTGTTTGATATGATGCAAAATTCTGCTTGGCATTTATATGCTTTTATTCTTTAAAAACTCAAATCACATTCATTATGGTTTTACAAGTCCGTTTCGTATACCTACCAACTGATATAGAAATTCGCAGCAACTTGGTTTGTCCTCAGCCCAAATTCGGTCTCAGTTGTACCTGTTGCGCTCTCTGTTACCTCTCATATCCACTTATACAATGCGATCATGTCTATCTTCATTCCCTTTCGAATTAATTTGTTCGCCACGTGCGAATGATGTTGTTATTACATTATACTAACTGAATGTGTAGAATGTATCACAGCACTACGTTTGGAGCATTCCAGCTAAAATCATCATCATCATCAGACCCTTGACCTAGGGTGGTCTTTGAAGCAATGTGCTGCTGAACATCTGACCTGTGACTTCGCAAGACGTTTCCTGGTCCATTCTATAATGTTGTCAGTCCAGTTTGTTCTCTGTCTACCTCTCTTTCTGCCACCATGGACACTGCCCCGCAGTACTGTTTTGGATAAACTGTAGGCTCTAGTGACATGGCCATACCATTTCAGCTTTCTCCTTTTGACAGTGGTGAGGAGGTCCTCATAATGGCCTACGTTGTGCTTGATGGTGTTACGCACTTCTTCGTTTGTAATGTGGACCATGTAAGAGATGCCAAGAATGGTTCTGTACCATCTCATTTCAAGTGCCTGGATCTTCGTTGTAGTTCGGGTCCAGGCCTCACATGATATATGAACAGGCCCTCTATTTCTAGTTCCTGTCCTCTGACTTTAATCTTGGCTGAGATTTGTTTGCCACTATTTGACACTAGCTTATGTGGTATTTTCCGAATTCACACCATAACACTTTTGACGACGATATAAATACAATGTTTAATAACTAATGACTTGAATGAGCACTTAAATTATCAGTACGTGCGTATATATTTAATCAAAATATTGGATTATTAACATAATAATGCATAAATGTAATAAAGAAAATTACAAACAAATTACGCTACAAACGACACAAGGTGTGAATGATTCACAGTGACTAAACAATTCAAAGAGATGTAGAAGTTTACTCATGTAGTAAAATGAAATCACTCATAGTGAAATTGTGCAAATGAAAAAGAACAGATATGTAACTTATCTTTACTGTCCCTAAAGTTACAATGGGTTTTACTAACCCCAAAGGTTCAGCTTTACAGCTGCTACGAATAATTCCTCTGCTTGGCTTTACTGCTTGCACCACGTAGACCTCGATCCCTCTGATACATGGAACGCTCGCGTCCCTCTAGCCACTCTGGACGCCCCAGACAGCTCTACACTTTCCGAATGCTCCGGACATTAGACTTTGGACAGCACTGGGCACTCCATATACTAGATACTCCAGATACTGGACATCACCGGATACTCCAGGTACTAGACACTCCAGATACTGGACAGCTCTATAGCTGGTACTCTCCAGACACTGGACATCACCGGACCCACTGAGACACTCCATACACTGGACATTCCATTCCAGACACTCGCCAGCACCGGACAACACCGGACATTCTGGACATTTCCAGACACTGGATAGCTGAAAACATATCCAATACCGTGTACTAATATATTCGGTTCATCTCATCAAAAGCATATCGCACGTGCGGCATTAGGGTGAACTCACTACTGTATTTTGAAATACGACACAATATACATCATTCACCCTTGGGTATCGTTGTACGCCGAAAACGAAACTCTAGTACACGAATTTAATATAAAATAATAGATATTTATACAATTCCGTGACAGCTTTGTCTTCTCGGCCCTTAACTCCATCGTCAGATGTGGAATATGTTTCATCCAGGTTCTTCACTAAGGTGGCAAGCTTGTCTTCACTGCCTGCCATCCCATCAATATCGTCTGAAATGCGTAGATTAGTGATGTTACGCGCTCCAATGCAGACTGTCATACAGGTTTTATTGTGGTTCACCCATGATGCGCTCTAAGTAGATGTTGAAAGGGTGTACTCATATCAGTCACTCCTAATTGATGTGATTTAATCATGGCTATCACTCCTAATATATGGGATGTACTCATGGTTATCACTCCTAATTGATGGGGTGTACTAATGGTTATCACTCCTAATTGATGGGGTGTACTAATGGTTATCACTCCTAATTGATGGGGTGTACTAATGGTTATCACTCCTAATTGATGGGATGTACTCATGGTTATCACTCCTAATTGATGGGATGTACTCATGGTTATCACTCCTAATTGATGGGATGTACTCATGGTTATCACTCCTAATTGATGGGATGTACTCATGGTTATCACTCCTAATTGATGGGATGTACTCATGGCTATCACTCCTAATTGATGGGATGTACTCATGGTTATCACTCCTAATTGATGGCGGGTACTAACGGGTATCACTCCTAATTGATGGGGTGTACTAATGGTTATCACTCCTAATTGAAAGGGTGTATTCATGGGTATCACTCCTAATTGATTGGGTGTACTAATGGTTATCACTCCTAATTGATGGGGTGTACTAATGGTTATCACTCCTAATTGATGGGGTGTGCTCATGGTTATCACTCCTAATTGATGGGGTGTGCTCATGGTTATCACTACTAATTGATGGGGTGTACTAATGGTTATCACTCCTAATTGATGGGGTGTACTAATGGTTATCACTCCTAATTGATGGGGTGTACTAATGGTTATCACTCCTAATTGATGGGGTGTATTAATGGTTATCACTCCTAATTGATGGTGTGTACTAATGGTTATCACTCCTAATTGAAAGGGTGTATTCATGGGTATCACTCCTAATTGATGGGGTGTACTAATGGTTATCACTCCTAATTGATGGGGTGTACTAATGGTTATCACTCCTAATTGATGGGGTGTGCTCATGGTTATCACTCCTAATTGATGGGGTGTACTCATGGTTATCACTCCTAATTGATGGGGTGTACTAATGGTTATCACTCCTAATTGAAAGGGTGTATTCATGGGTATCACTCCTAATTGATGGGGTGTACTAATGGTTATCACTCCTAATTGATGGGGTGTACTAATGGTTATCACTCCTAATTGATGGGGTGTGCTCATGGTTATCACTCCTAATTGATGGGGTGTACTCATGGTTATCACTCCTAATTGATGGGGTGTACTAATGGTTATCACTTCTAATTGATGGGGTGTACTAATGGTTATCACTCCTAATTGATGGGGTGTACTAATGGTTATCACTCCTAATTGATGGGGTGTACTAATGGTTATCACTCCTAATTGATGGGGTGTACTAATGGTTATCACTCCTAATTGATGGGGTGTACTAATGGGTATCACTCCTAATTGATGGGGTGTACTAATGGTTATCACTCCTAATTGATGGGGTGTACTAATGGTTATCACTCCTAATTGATGGGGTGTACTAATGGTTATCACTCCTAATTGATGGGGTGTACTAATGGTTATCACTCCTAATTGATGGGGTGTACTAATGGTTATCACTCCTAATTGATGGGGTGTACTTATGGTTATTACTCCTAATTAATAGGGTGTGCTTATGTCTATCACTCATAACTGACAGAGTATAGAGGTCGCTATCACTTGTAATGTATAGGATCTACAAATGATTTCTATAAATGAACTATATTGACTCCTTAATGCATTAAATACCCTTACAGTACACCTGCCTTAACCTACAATTTTGATATCATAATTTCATTAAAAATACTTATAGTCACACATCTTTTCCATGTCTGTGCTGGAGATAACAGCATACGTTTCACATTGTAGCGTCTAAGGGTAGGTAAATATACATCAATGGGATTAAATATGTTTTATACGGATACAATGCTGGAAACGAATGCGGAAATATTGTGTGACTTTAGAACATGCACTGTAAACATTAGGTTCAAACAGCGTTTTGATTAACCTTACGGAGTAAAGGAGTCGTTTTTGTACTGAAGAACTGAAATGTCTCGAATGTCAAGAGAGATTACCCTTACATTTGCTGAATGGTGGTCAATAATAATAATAATAATAATAATAATAATAATAATAATAATAATAATAATAATAATAAAACCAGTTACATTATCTGTCAGAATTTAAACTTATACATATCTTAACGTTTCTGATTCCGTCATCCTATCGTTGCTGTCTACTGCATACAGTTGAAGATTTGGTAACGATATCAATAAACGATAACCGAGAAACAACGTTTTTCTACTGAACGAATCTAAAGAATCGCATTTCATTATTAAAAAGCTTGCTCGTATTTCATGATAAGAAGTTAAATGTTTACTTTAATATAATATATTTAAATAAATAAACATACCTGCGTATCGCTACCGTGTTGAATAACCGTCTCTAAGATCACATGCGAGTTTCCCACCTCTTTTAACAATGCCTGGCATGCCTGGTTTTCCTTTTGTTTTCGAATTGCCTCTTCTCTGGCAAGTTGATTTCCTTCCAACTTGACCTTGCGTTCTAAATTATCGAGAAGCCCATTTATTTTCTTCCTGATCTCTTTTATTTTGTTGGTTATCTCTTGTACTTGCGTTTCAAGATTTATAATATTTAAATCATTAAGTTTCTCGAAATTCAAAAGATGATGTTCAATTTTAATCATCGTGTCGATGACAGATGCAGGTTTAAGATCCTGTAGAAGATTTCTAGCTTCTTGCCTCGTGTCCAAAACTTGGCTGCAGGTTCTGTGATGAATGAGGCAACAACTTGCACAGCAAACAGTCATATGTTCCTTGCAATAACTATTCAGTTCTTCCCCCACGTGGTCTTGACAGCGAAAGTCCAATCTAATAAAATTCTCTGAATTCTTTAACAGCGCCTCGTTCGTTACGATGGAGTGTTCTTTTGTCGCCTTTTGCCTCTTGTGAACATGTAGACAAGTTTCACACATCGCCTCTTCACACACAATACAGAATCCACGAGCCATGACGGAGACACCGTCAGATATACAACAGTCACAATGTATATGCACTTCTCTCTCTTTGCCTTGTATCGATTTTGAAACGGAACTCCTCGAAAATACAGAAGCCCACTTTTTTGAAGATTTACTTTTTAGGGGAATGGGAACCAAGTATCTGCATATTGGACATTCAAACTCTTTCATTTCCTCTATCATTGCAGCCCTGGACACATTATGATCTTCCAAACATCCCTGGCAAAACGAATGCAAGCATGGCAGCTGCTTCTGAAGGTTAAATTTTCCTAGACATATCGGGCACCGTTGTTTTATTTCATTCTTGTGACTGTCTTGATTAGAAGCAGCCATTTCGAGCTAAGCATTCAGCAAATTGTGAACAATCAATATTTAAATCTTATAGAATTTGTATAAGTGTCCTGTGAAGATGAGTGCCTTCTTGTGTATAACTTTATCTATCCCTGAATATAATGAGTAATTGTTATTGACTCGAACGCGACGAAACAAAGTGCATGGAGATAAGTAATAAGTAGGTCAAATTACCTAACAGCTGAGTTACCTTCATTGTCAACTTGTCATATGTTTGCAGAAAATGTCGCACAATGTAACGAAACGTAAGGGTGTTTTTTAATGTCAAGTTACCAAAGTCTTTGTTCAGAGTAACAAACATGCGCCTACCGATAAATATGGACACATTGATAGTTAGTTGACAAGAAAACATACATGCTTAATTTGAAAAAACATCGAAGAACCAGACAGACCAATCGAATTAATCTAAATTCATATAGATACCATCTCTCATATCTTGATCAATTGCAAATACAAACGACGAGCATGTGCGCTAAAGTTTTAGCAAGAACGTATTATTTATCTATATACCTATACTGAGATTTGATGTGAGGCCGGTGGAGAGGTGACAATCAGATTCAAAGAGGGAGCATTTGTTTTAAATATAAAAACTGAGTGCTCGAGGAAATAAAGTATTTGAAATTCATTCAAGAGAAAACAATAATTGAATTCAAGGTTATTTTCTGAATGTGTGTTTCGCCTTCACTATTAAACATAAGCGCTAAAGATATAAAATAATCATGCTAAATGATAATGACAACCGGATGACACCAGTTTGGATTGCGTCCCACAACAAAAGTCAAAAATCGGGTGCACAGGGAAAATGGCCGCCAGCACATCGCGAAATGAAACAGTGCGGAAATTGTTCGTAGATATAACGAGCCAAAATAATATTTTGTTGTTAGCAAACACTGGATCACCAGATCTGTGTATTACCAGATCCATCATTTGTTTTAGTAAATGAGAAAGAACTAATGATTTGAGACTTTTCGACATCTTCACATTGCTACCATTTATTCAAGATAAACCCTATCCCTATACTTTTCAAGCAAAATTTATACCTGTTTTTCCGTTGTGGAGACCAGATTCTTTCATATTTATTCTCGTCCAAATCATCCCCCACCCCTACAGGACAAAGGCAGACGAAGTCAACGACACACAGCCTGCGAGTAACCATTGATAATCTGATGAATACAAGGCTAAAACGCGAAACATCACAAAAGTATCCCATAATTGTAAAAGAAAACCAAAACAGCTGCCACTCAAATGTAGATGCCCGAGAGACGACTGTGTGGGAGAAAATTTTGACTGTACTAAAAGTGAAGCAAAACGTAAAGCGACGAGCGACAGGGACACCAGTACGAATACACAGTATGAAAGTAGATAAAAACTATTCTAATTTTCTATTAAGTAATGGTTTACGATCCATCTAACAGAAGTGTGTCTACTCTCCAACACTTAGCAATCACGGCAATTATATGTCTGCTCTGCACCACACGGCAATCATGTGTCTGCTCTTCACCACACGGCAATCATGTGTCTGCTCTTCACCACACGGCAATCATGTTCGATATAAGATAATTTCAAAAATAAATCTCTGTTACATCTAAAGGTCGAATTGTTCATCTGCCATGACCAACAGTTAACATTGCTGAAAAGTATAGCAAAAGTGTTACAACCGCCCCATTAAAACGCTACATTTATAAATTTGTAATTATACCATCATATATATATATATATATATATATATATATATATATATATATATATATATATATATATATATATATATATATATATATATATATATATATATATATATATATATATATTTATATGATACATGTTAGAATTGAAGCGAAACGTTATGCTTAATGACGTAGATGAATATACGCAGAAGCCTTAGAGGTAGTTGACACGAGAGAACCATAATTGTATCACTGACATAACGTTGTATAACATACATGAACAACCTCATTATTGGTCATACTAGTATTAGGACAGAAATTTTAGTAAAAGTAATAAGACATTTTCTCTAAAATTGTATTAAAGTTATGTTTTGCTAATATATATATATTGAAGTAATTTTCTACTAAAATATATTAAGATTAATTTTAATTATTTATATTTCACAACGATATACTATTGGAATAAAAGTGTACGCCTTATGTACGCATAACTTCCTTGGATTTGTACATTTCTCTTGTATTGCAAAGTCAGCAAGAAAAATACTCTTGGCATGTTACATTGGTTACAGACTACACATTCTTAGAATTCCAATTTAGTGAGCAGATTGTTAATGCAGCAACTTTTCTGTCGAATGAGGTAAAACAGCTTTGGTCAATAATATTGTTTATTGGAGATGAGAGCCTCTTTCTGGCTAGAATGAAGTGAACACTCACTTGAATCCATAATTGGTTGTGTGGTTACGTCCAGATTAAACATAAAGGAAGTACAGACCGCGCAACATCAGTTCATTCATTCTGAAGTCATAAAGACACGCCTCTCTAATTACAGGTAAGAACTGTCTATGTTCGTAAACTTCTTTATGGAATAGGCACATTTTAATGTTTGAGATTTTAATGATAAAGTTCATATATTTGCCCCAAAAAATTATACTGAATTCTTCTAATTTTTGTTAATGTAATGGAATGTTTAAATGTTTTAAAGTATTCATATTTATTTATATTGATGGTAATTTTTATTGTAAAAGACAAATTCGCTACCAACTTCACGTTTAGATTCAATGTTGAAATAAACTATTCTTTAAGTAACAAGGAATAATATTTAATATAATAATAATGAGTATTCTGTTTTAAAATGAGTAAACTACAGTTCTTCAAAATGATTGTTGCATTATATGCAGACATAACATTTTATATTTTTGGCTATCGTGAAATTAGTCTCTATTTAACTATTTGTATTGTATTCTGAAATGCAGACATTTTACAAAATGAATGAAGTTAGCAAGCTTGAAAGGAAAGTGTAATTTTAAAGGTATTTTCATGTATTTTAAATATAAAGTTTTATAGATGTTTCTCTAGAATGTAGTAATATATGTATATTAATTATTTCAATAATATTTAAATAAAGTTCTTTCATTCTGAAGTCAAAAAGACTCGCCTTTCTAGTTACAGTATCCCTGGACCTCTCGCACGGCCAATTTTCGCAAGATGTATCTGCATCTACACCATTATGAGCGACGATCCTGTAAACGCTCTCCCCTCCCCTCCCTTCCCCCTCCCTCCCCCCTCTCTCTCTCTCTCTCTCTCTCTCTCTCTCTCTCTCTCTCTCTCTCTCTCTCTCTCTCTCTCTCTCTCTCTCTCTCTCTCTCTCTCTCACGCACACCATGGACATTGACATTCCGTAACTTATGAACAATTTCTTCTCATAGCTAGAAATGAGAAGTTTATGACAAGTCACTACAAACATACATAACACATGAAAAAAGAAATTAACCCCAAACTGTACATGGGCAAAACGTACATGTTACCGCTAAACTGTCTGCATCCAAAATAGTTTATTCTTCTTTTGATTTATGATTAATGCACTAAAATATACTAAAAGCGAAGAGTGCCCCTCAGTGAGGTTTCATCGCACTAAGCGACCTAGCAACGTGTACGGTGTCTTTAATAGTCACATGCTGAGTAGAAAGGCAAAGAAAAGAAAACATGGCTGTAATTAATGTTTGTTTAAAAATCATATTTTGATCATTATTTCTTTAGTGCACATAAACTTTGGAATCAGGGATTAATTGAGGCCTAATTTATTATTTTTTGTCTTTTTCCATTAGTCTTCTGGGTAAGAATGTTGTTTTATTACTTGTTTATATTGGTTATCATTGTACAAGCTATCATCAACACCCAATTCAGTCACATATATTGCCATTATCGTAGTCGTATCAGTCACCATGTATTGCGATTATCGTAGCCATATAAGTCACCATGTATTGTCATTATCGTAGCCATATAAGTCAAGCCATTATCGTTGCCGTATCAGTCAAGCCATTATATAGCTATATAAGTCAAGCCATTATCGTAGCCGTATCAATCACCATGTATTGCCATTATCGTAGCCGTATAAGTCAAGCCATTATCATAGCCGTATCATTCACTATGCATTGTCATTATCGTAGCCGTATCATTCACTATGCATTGTCATTATTGTAGCCGTATCATTCACAATGTATTGTCATTATCGTAGCCGTATCATTCACCATGTATTGTCATTATCGTAGCCATATCAGTCACTATGTATTGCCATTGCCGTAGCCGTATCAGTCACCATGTATTGCCATTATCATAGCCGTATCAGTCACCATGTATTGCCATTATCGTAGCCATATCAGTCACCATGTATTGCCATTATCGTAGCTATATCAGTAACCATGTATTGCCATTATCGCAGCCGTATCAGTCACCATGTATTGTCATAATCGTAGCCGTATCAGTCACCATGTATTGACATTATCGTAGCCGTATCAGTCACCATGCAATGCCATTATCGTAGCCGTATCAGTCACCATGTATTGCCATTATCGTAGCCATATCAGTCACCATGTATTGCCATTATCGTAGCCATATCAGTCACTATAAGGAAAAATGTCCAGCCAGTCAGTTCGTCCTAGTCCATGAGGAAGAAAGCTCAGATAGTCAGTTCGTCCTAGTCCATAAGGAAGAAAATCCAACCAGTCAGTTCGTCCTAGTCCATAAGAAAGAAAATCTAGCCTGTCAGTTTTTTTCATAAAAAAAGTCCTGCCAGTCAGTTCGTCCTAGTCCGTAAGGAAGAAAGTCCAGCAAGTCAGTTCGTCCTAGTCCATGAGGAAGAAAGTTCAGATAGTCAGTTCGTCCTAGTCCATAAGGAAGGAAATCCAGCCAGTCAGTTCGTCCTAGTCCATAAGAAAGAAAATCTAGCCTGTCAGTTTTTTTTCATAAAATAAGTCCTGCCAGTCAGTTCGTCCTAGTCCGTAAGGAAGAAAGTCCAGCCAGTCAGTTCGTCCTAGTCCATAAAGAAGAAAGTCCAGCCAAGCCATTCAGTTCGTCCTAGCCCATAAGGAAGAAAGTTCAGCCAGTCAGTTCGTCCTAGTCGATAAGGAAGACTATCCAGCCATTCTGTTCGTCCTAGTCGATGAAGAAGAAAGTCCAGCCAGTCAGTTTGTTCTAGTCCTAGACTTTCACGAACCAAGTTTTCCCACAAAAATGAAACACTATTATATTGAAAATTACAATGCTGTGTATACTTACTTGTAGTAAGAGTGACACCAGCCGGGTTAGAAAGGTCTATCAAATCTTGTTTTTAAGATCACACAGCATTAGTCATTAATACAAGTTATAGATGGGTATATCTGAATTAGCCTATGCATTTTGTTGTTGTTGTAGTTGTTGTTGGGTTTAACGCCATTTTTCAGCACACGATATGCTAAACATATTAATGTATTAATGATGAAGGAAAAACCAGGGAAAAATCCCGGGAAAGAAACACCGATCCACAAGAAGCTACCGGCAAGCTTTCTAATATAGCCACATCGGCCGAATCTGAGACTCGAACCCACACTGACAGAGGTGAGATGGCAATGCTCCGTAACATATAGCGCCTTAGACTACTCGGCCACTCGGGGCTCCCTTATGCATGTCATACTGATTCAAATAACTGTGAAGATAGATAGATAGATAGATAGATAGATAGATAGATAGATAGATAGATAGATAGATAGATAGATAGATAGATAGATGGATGGATGGATGGATGGATGGATGGATGGATGGATGGATGGATGGATGGATGGATGGGTGGGTGGGTGGGTGGATGGATGGATGGATGGATGGGTGGACGGACGGATGGATTCCTTTTCAGTGAAACAATATCAAGATGTATCGATTAATGGATGTATCCAATGGATGAAAATAAACACTCCATATCTGTCTGTCTCATATCTTATTACGACCAAAATTATATTTGAGCGAGATATAGGTTATGTCGGATTTATCAGGGTTCGTAGTACATATACATGTTTCTTGTCATTACATATTAGAGCATTGTAGCAAACAGGTGAATCACACAAACAAAGGAGTGAATAAAAGCGAACTTGACAATACTATCACACAACAAACATTTCATCGTTTATATGCGCTGACATATGGGGAAAAACAACATACTGTAATAATTTGGAGTATGTGCATTTGATAGAGCCATGTTTTAAAGAAATTTTAGATTTGTGTGATTACTTGTGTGAATAATAGGAATATCTTTAACATTAAATAATTAGCAATTACTAAGAGGAAACGTCACGCATTAAAGTGTTAGTGAGTTCCCATGATATCATGATTGACTAGTAGTCAAGTCAGGCCAAAACCGAATGAATGTCCCTGGAACGTACTCCATATGAAAATTTAGTTGTGTACATTGGTGGTGTGACTGCAGTAGCAGGATATACGGTAGAAAACTGGTAAATTACTCATAGGAATAAACAAGAAAGGACTCGGCAGATACCGTTTATGTCGCCAAGGTGACAAATATGGCGCAGTTATATGGCAAAATAAGCCTGCAAGATTCTGACGATTATATTCTTTTTTTTTTTTTTGAGATTTTTTTCTCATCTTCTCAGACCATTTAAAGGAAAGGCTCTCCCTTTTTTATATAAGTGTGTGCTATATTATTTCTTTTTATTCTTATATGTTTGTAATCAGAAATTTTTTCTTTTATTTGTTTTTAATTTTTTTTTTCTTCTTTTAGATTTACATCAGGCATTCGTCAAAATACAGTTCATGTTGTCTTTCCATTTGTTCTTCCCTGTCTCTTCTTTTTTCTTTCCTTCTTTGTTTCCTTCCTTCTAAGTTAATTTCCTCTGTTGACCTTTCCTCCACTATCGTTTCATCATTATACATAAAATCCCATCTTTCTTGGTCTTCAGCGTAATTAAAAAATTCTTCTAGATGTCCATTATCTATATCTCTTAAGGGTTGTTCTTGTGCAGTCATTTGTACTATTTTTTGTTTCTATTGTTCCTGTGGTTTATTTGTGTTTTCTTGACTGTTTCTTTTTTGTTCAATTTCCGTTTCTTTTTCGGTTGTTTTGTTGCTTGTTGTTGTTGTTGTTCTTCCTTTTGGTTCCCTTGTATTTTTTGTATGTTTTCCTCTTTATCCTTAGTTTTGGTTTTCTGGGCCTTTATTATTTCCTGTACATTTACTTGTTGTTCTGTTATTCGTTTATTTTTCGGTTGTTTTGTTGCTTGTTGTTGTTGTTCTTTCTTTTGAGTCCCGTCTTTAACCTTGGTTGTGGTTTGCTGGGCATTTGGTGTTTCGTGTACTTTATTTTGTTTCTCTTGATCCTGTACATTTACTTGTTGTTCTGTTTCTTTTGTAGTCTTGTTGTTTATTTCCTGAAAATTTGTTTGTTTGTTCAGGATTTGTCTTGGTCTTGGGATTGGTCTTGTTTCTTTTGTGTTACTGTTTTCTTTTGTTTGTTCTTTTTCTTGTCCATTGTTTGTTTCTTCTCTCGTCTCTTCTCTCTCGTGCAGTTTCTGGGTGTATGTCCTACTATCCCGCACTTGTTACATTTTCTGTAGTAGATACAGCCTTTGTACCATGTTGTAATCAAAAACCCACGTAAGAAACATGCTCTTTTTATTGTCCTAAGTTTGGTTCTTTCTATCTCTAGTATTCTTGTTTCATTATAGATATTGAAGCCCGGTACTTTCCCTAAACGAAATTTTTCCACCTTGATTCCCAATTTTTCCTCAGCCCATGTTACTATAGTTTCAATTGGTATTTCCATTGGTAGTCCATTTATGTGCAATTCTCCCGTTTGTTTCTTTATCTTCCTCATAATTGGTTTCGGACTTTGTATTATTGCTCTGTGACCACACACAGTGGTTTCTCCATATGTCAGTGCTGGTGTATTCCCTCTGTATCTAATGTTGTATCCATTTTTGCGTAGTTTATGGAGTAAATCTTCGATATTATTTCTTCATCTATGATTTTTAGATGTACCAATACCAATGTTGTTCCTGGTAACCCTATGCCGGTAAGATCTGGAAATATTACTTGTTGTGTCCCTTCTTTGTATTTACACTCAATGTAGTCTCCATCTTCTAATTCCACCCTCTTTGTTCTGAAATATTTTTGCAGTTCAGTCATTGTTCTTCTAGCGGACGCCATTTTTTCTCGTGCTTCCCGTGTGTTATATTTGAGCTCCACTTACTTTTTTTCCTTTATGGTTATCTTCTTCTATAATTATTTATCATGTAATTTATTTTTTTTCATTTAGTATTTTGTTTTCATTCTAGTAGTCTCTCTTGTGTTGAAGCATGTCGCATTTACATCTTTCCAGTGGATTTCCTTAGCATTTTGCAGGCTTCAATGTGAATTCGATGAAAGGTTGATCTTGCTTGAACTTAAGTGCATTGTTTGCCCCATCGGGCGCGATCCTTCCAGGGGTTTACTGGGTACACTGATGCCCTTCAACTGGCTCACACCTCATTTATGTTAATTAGCCCACTTTTGAAGTTTAATGTTTGTTGAGGGTAGCACAATAAAATTAGCAAGAACACGGTCTTTTGATTTTTTAATTTACCTCTTGCGATTATATTCAAGCTTTCTAATGGTGCGGAAGACATGGAAGTATGACACTGGAAACACCCCCGATACAGAGTAGAGAAAGCGCAAAAAAGCCCGTGACTTAAACCAATTTCTTAAAGATTTTTTTTCCATGATCAATTCAGAGGTGCGAAACCAAAAATGCCCAAAGTAATTGTCTGTCTAAATAACATAAACCAATAGATGTTTTCTTTCAGGAAATATGTTTTAAAAAACCCAAAAGAGTTTTAATCCCATAATCCCACAAAGCTCCATAATCCATACACATTGTTTAAGAATGCTAATAAGGCTGCTGGAGGCGTTATTGATCATTATAAATAACTCAACTACGGAGGAGTTGTCGATCATTATAAATAACAACTACGGAGGAGTTATCGATCATTATAAATAACAAAAACTACGGAGGAGTTATATTGATCATTATAAATAATAAAACCACGGAGGAGTTATCGATCATTATAAATAACAAAAACTACGGAGGAGTTATATTGATCATTATAAATAATAAAACCACGGAGGAGTTATCGATCATTATAAATAACAAAACTACGGAGGAGTTATATTGATCATTATAAATAATAAAACCACGGAGGAGTTATCGATCATTATAAATAACAAAACTACGGAGGAGTTATCGATCATTATAATTAATAAAACTACGGAGGAGTTATTGATCATTATAAATAATAAAACTACAGAGGAGTTATCGATCATTATAAATAACAAAACTACGGAGCAGTTATCGATCATTATAAATAATAAAACTACGGAGGAGCTATCGATCATTGTTAACAAAGAAATTACTCGCAGCCAAGCTAACCTCATTACTTCTTTGTTTTGTATGCGCTCGTAATTGTAAAAGCATAAATTACACTTAGTTAAATATATATTGCCCAAGCACTCAGATCAATCCATCTGACTGCACAGTTACCGAAACCTTTGTTTTACTTGGGGCTGTAACAAATATTAATGAGAGAGGAAGGGGTGGGGCCATATGATTTGATAGTGGTTTTGATACATAGATCAAAGATCAGATCGGACGATTTTGTTTCAAACAGAATGTGGCGCCAACCTGAAGGTCTTGTGCCTTACAGATTGGTACATATCTGAAGGTCTTATATCTCACAGACTTGGGAGCGGATCTTAAGGTCTTGTGACTCAAAGATTAGGGTGCAGATGGAAAGGTCTTGTGACTCAAAGATTAGGGTGCAGATGGAAAGGTCTTGTGACTCACAGATTGGGACGCATATCTGAAGGTCTTATATCTCACAGATTTGGGAGCGGATCTTAAGGTTTTGTGACTCAGTGACTGGGAAGCAGATCTGAAGTTCTTGTGTCTCACAGCTTGGAGTACGGGATACGAAATGACCTACACGATCTGAGTCTAAAGGCCGTCTTCCCTCTTTCATATAAAACTTTCTCTCAGACAGAGAATTCAAAATACGAATGTGGCTCTTCCCACTCTTATAAGCACGAGCAAGAAATGGGTGTGCCACGTGGAAGTATTTTATCTGTGACGCTTTTCAGTATAAAAAATTTAGCATCACCAAGTGTTTGGCTCCTAGTGTGGATTGCTCACTTTACGTTGATGATTTACAAATATGTTATATATCAAAGCACATGCATACAACTGAAAGACAACTGCAACAAAATATCAACAAGATCCAAACTTGGGCCTCTACTAACGGTTTCAAATTGTCGAAATCAAAAACGGTATGTATGAATTTCTCTCAGTTGCGAAGTTATCATGATGAAACTAAACTCACGCTGGACGGAACACCTATTCCAGTTGTTGAGAAAAGGAAGTTTTTAGGTATTATCTTTTAGGTATTATCTTCGACAGAAAACTGACTTTTATTCCACACATCAAGAACTTGAAAGCTAAATGCTTAAAAGCTCTAGATCTACGTAAAGTAGTAGAGCGCACTGACTGCAGTGCTAATGAAAAAAAGTCACCTCAATTTAAATAGAACGTTTATTCGCTCAAACTGGACAATGGTTGCGCTGTTTATACTTCATCTAGGAAGTCATATTTGAAGATGCTTTACCTAATTCATCATCAATGAATACGACTCGCTCTGGGATAATTTAAGCCCCCTCCATCCTTCTCGCTCAAGCGAATGAACCACCTGTATCACATCGTAGAGAAATGCACAGTGCACTTTCAAATTAAGATCAAACTCTCTAAACCCTGCTTTTTCGGCTGTTTTTCAATCCAAATACAAAACCTTGTACAAAAATAAACCGAATGCCATACTTTTCTTTGGCATTAAAATATCATCCAACCTTGACAGTAACAAAATTGACATTTCTAAAATCAGAAAACGTTTGAGTCCGAAATACCTCCCTGGCTAATTAAACAACCGAAAGTACTTCTTACGTTATACGATGGGAACACATCTGAGACCAACCCTTCCATCATCCAGAACTCTTATCATGAACTCCTCACCGAATTTAGAAATTAGACAAGAATTTATATTGTCGGATCAAAAAGTGAAGAAAAGACTGCCGCAGCCTTTGTAAGTAGAAAACACACAACAAAGATTCGCTTGCTATATAGTACATGTTGTTTTTCATCCGAAATCAGAGCAACAGACCTTGATCTGACATTTATCGAAAACAAATGTATTGTAAACAGCATTATCTTTTCTGACTCACTATTAGTACTTCAGTCACTACACAATAGAAAACTGGAGAACCCATTATTAACCAATCAGAACCTCGTCAGAAATACTGAGCTTAGTACATTCTACAATATAGTATACTGTTGGTTATCTAGCCATATTGGTATTAAAGGTAATGAAGAAGCAGATCGCGCTGCTAAATTGACCCTGTCATAGGAACCGTCTGATTTTTAAATACCGTATACTGCTACTCTGTACCTTCATTGTATGATGATAATCATAGGCATCAACCTCATTATCTTCCTTAACTTAAGCAAAAACCTCTTTACCGGCCTTGTATGATGGTAAAAATACGCATAAACATCGCTACCTTTTATAATGGTACATCTGGGCTTAAACCTATGTACCTTCCTTGATGATAACCTAGACATAAACCTCTGTATTTTCCTGGATGATAAACCTAGACATAAACCAATCTACATTCCGTGATGATATTCCTAGACATAAACCTCTGTATCTTCCTGGATGATAAACCTAGACATTAACCTCTGTATCTTCCTGGATGATATTCCTAGACATAAACCAATCTACATTCCGTGATGATATTCCTAGACATAAACATATCTACGTTCCGTGATGATAAACCTAGACATAAACCTCTGTATCTTCCTGGATGATAAACCTAGACATTAACCTCTGTATCTTCCTGGATGATAAACCTAGACATTAACCTCTGTATCTTCCTTGATGATAAACCTAGACATAAAACCTCTCTGCGTTCCTTGATGATAAACCTAGACATTAACCTCTGTATCTTCCTTGATGATAAACCTAGACATAAAACCTCTCTGCGTTCCTTGATGATAAACCTAGACATTAACCTCTGTATCTTCCTTGATGATAAACCTAGACATAAAACCTCTCTGCGTTCCTTGATGATAAACCTAGACATTAACCTCTGTATCTTCCTTGATGATAAACCTAGACATAAAACCTCTCTGCGTTCCTTGATGATAAACCTAGACATTAACCTCTGTATCTTCCTTGATGATAAACCTAGACATAAAACCTCTCTGCGTTCCTTGATGATAAACCTAGACATAAAACCTCTCTGCGTTCCTTGATGATAAACCTAGACATTAACCTCTGTATCTTCCTGGATGATAAACCTAGACATAAAACCTCTCTGCGTTCCTTGATGATAAACCTAGGCATAATTTTCCACAATTACTGAGGACATAGTCTTCATGAATGAAAAAAATAAACTGGTATGAAAAATGCAAATATCAAACAGCTTGGTATGACGAAAACGTTTGAACAGAGGGATTTCAGAAGGTACCAAGATACATACCACGATACGTACCACGGTATACTGCAATTATATTACAGACCAACATTTCGTTGTTCTGGGTACACTTTTTGGTGGAATTTCGTCTGTCAGTGGATCGACAAAATATCTGGCTCTGATTTATAAAGTAAAACAGATATTATATCTATGATATTATTTGAAATAAAAACCATTACTTATCTTGAGACAAAAGAACAGAAAATATTTCAGCTCAAAAGAAAATCACAACTCCTTCCCACCAAATATAAATGGCATGTACATTATATATATATTTATATATATATGTTGATTGTTGTATACGTTTCAATCTAAAATATATGACTTAAGTGGGGTGATTAAGTTTACAGTACTGTATAGTTGCTAATGTAACAGACATCACGCTGACATTAGTGACTACATTGACTACAATAGAAAATACTGACACGGATGTCAGCAATTCTCTAGCTACATTATTCGTATAACTTTTGAATGGGATGCTAACATCCGGACACTGTATTTGTCAGAAACGACCCGAAAAAATAAAATACACTTATTCAACAAAGGAGAAATATTCTGTGGACATGAGAAGAATTTCGTAATGATCAGACACAAAACATGTATGTTCCTGAAGATCCTATGATGATTTGCAATCATACTCAGGAAAACATATACTGAACACAGTCACATGCTATAATAAATAACTAAAGCCTGACGTGTATTTTAAGGGTCTTTACAAATCCGAATGTTGGATAGGGCTACATTTTGGCTCGCTACAAATTATCATCAGCCGAATGGCATGTGGTGTTCTCTTTAGTTTTTGATCTTCAGGTGTGAAACATTTCTAAACACTGAATCTGTTCTGTATGCGTGCATATTATTTCTTTGTGACCAGATAAATTATATGTGTCCATATAAAGTCTGTGTGACCATATAAATTATATGTGACCATATAAAGTCTTTGTGACCAGATAAATTATGTGACCATATATAGTCTTTGTGACCAGATAAATTATATGTGACCATATAAAGTCTTTGCGACCGGTGGTTCAGATGGCTTGGTCTCCATAAATCCGTTGCTAACGCCGAGCCTTAGGAGGTCTTATTTTACTTGCTCACTTGCTAGTGGACTAAAGCGTTCACTGTTACGGGTCAAAGCCATCGCACCTCTGCGTGGGTTAAAATCTCGAACTTGGCCAATGTGGGTATGTGAGAAAGCATACCGGTTAGGTTCTCGTATATCGATGGTTCTTTACGGGGCTTTTCAGGGTTCATCATATACCATTTATACAGGCCGCAATGTATAGCCTATTTTGTGCTGAAAATGGAGCTAAACCCTATAACAACTTGCTCAATTTCTCTATCTTTCTCCATATATTTATCTTAATACCACCGTTGCCCATACAGTCTACCCCTTTATTTTTCCTTTTTCCTATTCTCAGAAGACCTCTTAGAAGGCAGCGACTTAACGACTAAATCGTGAAGAAATCATACCTACTGAATATACCACCTGTGTATCCCTGACACTCGTTGGATTCCAGAGCTGGTGGTCGAGCACGGGTGGAAAAACAACTAAAGAAATCAAAAATGGAAAAATCAAAACAAAACCAATCTGCTAAAGAGAATTTAAAACCATTTCAGGCTATGACGATGGGCCACGTGGCTTGGAATCTTTTCCTAGTTTCATTGTCATCCAATCCAAAGATTAAGCCAAACCACTTGCCACATTGTTGCCATTTATAGTCGAAATAAGCTTTACTCGAATTAGTCGTCAGACCCAAAAGTGTTATATTAAAAAAAATGAAATCAAGTGGTCTACTTGAAGAATGTCAGCTTAAAGAATATACGGAGAATATCCAAAACTTTAGACATTTCACGATATTCCAGTAACCTGTTTCGCACACGCATCACTAAATACATCAAAAGGCGTCTTTCTTGTCGTGACTTCCCTAAAAGCACAGACTCAGAAAACATCGGAGGAATGGAAAATGAAGTAGTCGCTGACGTCTGTAAAATTCATATTAAACGTAACCAACAGCATATAAAGTGGTCAAAGCTGGATTTGTACAATTCAAGGTTCATATATACATTCGACATCCATTTCGATGCTTCAAATATCAGAAATATTACAATCATGAAGACAGACGCGAAAAAGCCATGTATGTGGCCAATGCGTAGAGGAGCACAACGCCCATTCAAATGCTCGTGACGCCTGGACAAAGGAGAAGGAAATACAGAGGGTTAAGCATACTTGCAACATCCTCTATCCAGAGGCCAGAAATCTTATACAAGCTAGAACGTGTTAACCCGGTCTAGCCTTCTCAGTTGTAGTAGACAATATTCCAAAAGCAACGAAAGACGTCCAAACCCAAACAAACCTACTTGAATAGACATCCAGCTCAAACAATCCACAAGATTCAAAATAACGCTAATGATATATGTCTCAAATTCTCGAAATCAAAAACAGAATGCATATATTACAGTTACGAAAACACCATGGCGTTGCCTAAACACTCGCTGGACGAATACCTATACCAGGTGTTCAGGAAACAAAGTGTCTATGTATTCGACAAAACACTGATCTTCTTTCCATGCATAAAGAACTTGAAAGCTATATGCTTGAAATCTCGCGCGAAACTGGATTTTGGTTGCATTGGTTATGGTTCCTCTAGATAGTCCTACTTGAAAATGCATGACCACGTTCATCATCAAGGAATAAGACTTGCTATGGGATTATTTAGGACATCCTTTTGTTAAAGTCTTCTCGCTGAAGCGAACGAACCACAATTCTCACCAAAAATGTGAGACTAATTCCTCTCTGAATTTAATAACTACAACAGAATTTACACTGATGTATCAAAGGATGAAGAAAAAGTCAGCCAAAACCATCGTTAGTCATAAGCACACAAAAGTTCGCTGCTTACTATGTGGTACCTCGATTTTAGCAGCCGAAATCAGAGCATGGAGCTTGCTATGCAATATATCAAAAGAAAACATATTTTAAACACGATTATTGTCTCCAATTCACTATCAGTACTTTAATCACAACACAGTAGAAATTAGAAAACACATTACTAACCAATATTCTAAGCAATAATACTGAACTCTCACAATATAGTATGCTGTTGGCTACCCAGCCATATTGATATTAACGGTAATGCAAAACCAAATGATGCTGTTCAAATGGCTCTATTCCAAGAACTGATCATACTTAAGTAACCTACTCCTACCTAAAGGCGAAGACCCACCAGAGTGCATTTTTTATGTGATGTATATCTGATTGCATTTACCTTTGATTTGGGCCCCGAGTGGCCGAGTGGTCTAAAGCGCTGTCCGTTACGGACCACTGCCATCTCACCTCTGTCTGCGTGTGTTCGAGTCTAAGATTCGGCAAATGTAGTTATGTGAGAAAGCTTGCCAGTAGCTTCTCGTGGGTCGGTGGTTCTTTCCGGGGGTTGTCCGGGTTCTTCCTCCACCATTGATACTGGCCGCTATGTATAGCCTATATTGTGCTGAAAAATGGCGTTAAACCATTTAAAAAAAATACCTTTGATTTAATTCCATTGTTTGTTTGTTAGTTTAAAACTTGTTAAATTCCATTACAAGCTATTGTAATAGAATTCTATTTAATGGATTGGACATTTTTCCAGACATTTATTTTCAAGAATTTAGTTCAGTGTTTCGCAAAACTAATAATATAAACTTTGTATATAATGCTTACCTAGTTTCTGACCTTAATTCAGAATCAGTAAGCAGCTTTTGTTTTCTTCTTTATAATTGGTTTTGGTCAAGGCCATCCTTGGAGTACGTGACAAATAACATGTATCAATTAGTGTTAACATGTATCAATTAGTGTTTTCCAGTGGACTGACCCACATCCTGGTATCTGTTTGCGCATTAACCAGATTTAATATATATGTATTGAGAAATAAGTAGGATTCTTGCCTTAAAACAGGAGAAGTCCAAGTATTTTGTTGTGACCAGTTTGAGTTGAATTTTTTGTTTCTTCAAATTATTTGGATTCTAATAGATTATCATTCCCTGTAAATACTTGCGTTTTAAATTAATTCTTGAACAAGAACAGTTATTGAAATTTACACAGAATTCAAGCACAAATATTATTTTAATAGATTAAACAAAGAACTGTTGACACATCATTACACCACTGACCACAGCATACGCCTTCGCCTTCCAGTTTGGATTTCATCGGGATTCGAACTCAAGTTTCATTAGAACATTTTATTACTAGACTTCTCTCTTGTTATGGAATTATTCTTGGGTTATTTTGGGATTTGATTCGTAAAACCGAAAGATTTTTTTCTCATTTTTTTTTTAGGGAAATAAATTATTTGTTAAATTTTACATAGCTTGTTGTCTTCACTTTTTTTATTTGTTGCGTTTTGCAGGAGCCTAAACGTAACATTTGCAGTGCACCTTTCGTAGTTAAACACTTTCTGATCAATCGTTTCGATCGCCAACCGGAGCGCTATCAGTTCTATAACGTGCTTGACATGAAATAACTTTTCGATACAATACACGTCTCTTGCTTTTTTAAATTCCTGAAAGAAGCAAACATTTATTGTTATATATAATTGTTATGCTATCACCGAGTGTTTTCATGTAAGTATTATATCGTCGTTCATAATCAATACCTTCAATCTAAATTTCATTGACACACACCATATACAATCCACGTTGATCGGGAAGCCTTATACATTACCGTCACCAACTCATCTTTCTGCCTTTAACTTTGATTTTATTATGATCGCTGGTCGACGTGAATTCTTTCAAAAACTGATGCTAATGATATAGCCTTTTCTGGTGACCGAGTTGTCAAAAAGTATTTTCCGTTACATCTAAGCTAACTTGGGAATTTGAGAAAGCCCGAAAATAGCTTTCTATGAGTATGAAGTACTTCCCGGGGTTTTCCCTATGTTCTATAGCCTCTAAATATCCTGGTCGCCATAAATAGATTATCAAGTGCTGAAAAATGGCGTCAATCCCCTAACATACTTACAATGTAAATATAATAATTATTAATACTCATAATATTCATATCGACATTTGGCGTTCAGCTTCTTCATGTAAATTCGTCCTTATATAATAACTAGTTTTTGGCCCACCATTAATGATATTCAAACTTGAATACTATAGTCTATTGCATACACATATTATCTCCCTTTATTGGGACGAATTACTAATACCATCCTCTATACCGTCATATTGTAGTGCGGTATTTCTTGGGTAGGAATACGAGTTGTGTATACATGTATACGTAATGTAGGTTGTATACATTTCTGTGAGGTTTATATTATTGAGTAGTTTTCATGCTAAATATCGCATCTTCTTACAATAATGACGTTATCAATGAATACATTTCTTCACGTATCCATACCTATATATTTCCTTCTATCTTTTCCAATATCTATTCGTTTATTTAAAAAAAAATATTTATGTATCTGTTTTCCATTCATTCATCCTTCTATTAGCGATCCGGAAGTGTGAAAGAGATTGACCCGTGTAATGACCTAAACATTTAATGTAAAGTGCCCCATAAATGTTACTGGACATGCTATCAAAGTCACACAGGCTTGACTGGTTATCACAAAAAGTGAAAGTACTTTTCCTATACGAACAGAAACAACAACTAGTTTACTGGCTAATGAACAGACAGAGATACGCCCACCAAAATAAGGATTCATGAATTTGTGAACCACTCGGAGTATACTTTTGCACACCTAAAGAGGAGCGTACAAGATAGGGTATGGATTTCTGTACTTTATTTATTAATATGATAGTAGGGACGTGTCGTTCCTAATTGTTTGGGCGTGTACATAGATACCACAGGAGTCTGACGTTTTATCAGTAAAGTACGGCGAAATCTCTGACAACATACCGATAAGGGGAATTCATGTTGTCAGAGATTTCGCCGTACTTTATTGATACAACGTCAGACTCCTGTGCTGTTTTCGTACAGTTAGACTGGTACACGTGTACACGCTGACTTTGTGTGGTTTACTAACATTAACAAAACTATACGCTCAGTAATGTCACATTTTGTTTCAGTCTGTCTGGTGTCGGTTCTTTGTGTTACGAGTGTTATATATTATATAATTCGGCCAAATACAATGTTGTGGAAATTGTTACCGTTTAATCAACTTGTACATTGTCTATTGTTGTTTGATATTTATTGTAGCAAGCAGCTTCTTAGTAACCACCCCCACCCCGAAAAAAGAATTTAGCTGTTAAAAAAATATTTAAAGATAACTAGTACATTGCGGTAATATGGCAGTCCGAATGCCTGGTGCATAACACCGTCTTAAGAAAACAAAGTAGTCAGCGCACAACCACCGTTTTATTTGTTGTTATCAGCAGCGGCGTCATCTCTCGAAGAAAAAGATGATGCGGTACTGCTGATGATGACGATGAAGTAGAAAGTAGGATGATTTATGTTTCAATATACTCAACACTATTGTTTTGATGCGTCTTTAAACGTACTACATACATAAACCATAGTCCGAGTTTCCTCTGACCCTTGCCACCCCATTTTTTATATTTGTTTTTTTATGTTACACCCCAGCATAAAAAACCAAATATAAAAAAATGAGGTGGCAAGGGTCAGAGGAAACTCGGACTACATAAACCAGTGGTCATTTATATTATCTTTCTTCGCCTTCGTCCATAATACATGTCGTTCCACTAAGTAGATTCAATACCGCATGCATTATTATTGCAGGCAAGAACTGACAAAATGTAGCGTAGAAAGAATTATATACTTGCAATATTACTAGAGAAATGTATTACGCAATTGATGATTTCGACTTTACATCATCTATGGCATTCAACTAATTAAACACTGCTATCGGACTCATTCAATTAGGTGAACAGCTATGTTATTATCCTTTTAGATCTTGGTCTTTGATAGCGAAGAAAATCCTTCTACCCTGATATATTTGTTTTAAAACTAAATTTGTCTAACTAATAACAAGCTGAAATGTATTCCCGATATCTTGCAAGATTCATTTTTTAAAAAAATTATACGATGACGAATTTAGATACTTGTAAGGCAAAGATGAAGGGTACAACCAAAGTAAATCACATGTTTTCCTCTACTGGAACCGCGCGTCAAAGTCTGTTGTGGCGCTTATGTCGAATTCTCAATTGTGAGTTAAACTGTCCGGCCAACGACCATGCACATTGGGGTAGGATACTAAAGGCAAACGTGCTTTTATTCAACTTTATAGGTAACAAAATGAAATGCAGAAACCTCCGACTCTTGATTTTTAAAAAAAAAATATAATCTTAACGCACAATTAGTCATTTATTAAGAAACACATCAATAAAATTGCACATGTATAATAATCATAAAGGTCTTCTCTTTGTGAGATGTATAAGAATGATGTCTGAATGTACAGCTCAATGTACGATAAGCTCACAGTATGCTAATATTAGCACCGAATTATGTATGCATTAATTATAATCAATGCCAATGTTGAAGAATGAAAATTGTATAGGTTTTACTGCGTTTGGGTAGAATGACAATAAAGTTTAGAACGAAAGAAAAACAACAATTAAACATGAACTCTGCCAGAACAATGCATGCTTGACTTTATAAATAATCCATGGCATAACAGTTTTTGGAATTGAATTGGTATAAAGTGGCATTAATATAAAGACTATGACAACTAGTCAATTATGAAAGTCGTTATAAATTTATACAGAGCTTTGAATTATTCACTTACTGAGTAGAATAGAGAATGTCAAGTCAGTGAGGATCACGCTCACTACCACCAGGGCAGACTCAGGGCAAGTGAGGGGCGGGGGCGAGGGGAGGGTCCAAAAGTTTATAAAGGTCATGATTTTCTTCGGAACGGCACCAAAGCAAATATCTATGTCTGTTTGCTCAAGGTGTGCGTACTACCCAATAAACGTGCGCAAAAATAAAACCATGGTCAAAGTTCAAAACGTGACAAGTGTGTGTGTGTGTGTGTGTGTGTGTGTGTGTCTGGGTAGGTGTGTTTAATCTCCCAGAAACCTCAGACCTTTTCCCCTCTCCCCCCCCCCCCCGATCCACCACTGACTACTTGAACATTTTAGGTTTTATGAAAATTATGGAATGATTTGCATTGGGTTTTGATCAAGAACGTATTAAATTGAAGTTAGAATGGAACGTTGGTGAGAATGACGCTGACAATGACTGGACATTCTATCTTTTTGTGAAAATGTTGGAATTATTATATGATGGGCTGAATTAAACTTAAGTAAATTTACAACGTAAGTTATACAAATCTATAATTTAAGAAAATTAATTTCTGTTTGCAGCATAACGAACATTTTCAGATATCGAATTCAAACTTAAATATATCTAATTCAGCCTTATACAAATTCCTATACATGGAATTTAAACACAAATAGGTCTGATTCAGTACAAAATAACATTATAAAGATGCATGGAACTTCATAAATAAATTACAGTAAGATATTATTAAATAAAATAATTTATTGATTGCAAGTAAAATGGTATTCGTGTCATTACTAAAGAGACAAAAGTTCCATGAAATAACTGTTACTTTGTGCTATAATACAATTTAAACAAAAATGTACTGTCTTAAATATTCCCTAAAATTCTAAAACTTTATGTAGAAAAAATGTACTAAAAGTTAAATAGCAAATTAAAAAAAATATAATAAAAAAAACCCACGCACAATCTGATTGTGATGAATGTGACTGTTTGAAAGTTCCTGATTCGACTCCACACTTACTGAATTCCTATCGCTTGCCTTTGAAATTCTGTCACTGTAATAAGAAATTTCCGAATATTGGAGAAAAACTGAGAAATTAAATTCTGTCCAAATATAGATAATAATAGAATTGTTCTCCCACTATTTTTTCTGAAATATTTTTACTTTTCTTACTACACAGCGATAGATATTCGAAGACACGTGTTCCGACAAGACAAGATCTGCGAAGTTTATTAGAATCTTCCGGCAAACACGAGCTACTATGGCTACAGCACGCTTAGTGAAGTTCCACAGAGATTCTATAAAGAAATTACAAGTCGATATTTCACACCTTATCACCTTAAAATTATATGTCAGGCAAAATAAAATCATATCGTCTTTGGCAGCAAATATGTGCTTACCAACAAATAGCGGTAGTTCGGAAGATCTATGAAGTCATGCACTCTTTGAAAAGTAATAAAGTAGACCGCACGACAGGGGAAGGTACATGTACTTTTAGCAAGTAAACAGAGTGTGTTTGATTTGGATATTTTAACGTAGCTTTAACAATTGTTCATTCATATCGCTACGATGTCTGCAGTGTAACAGGTATAGTGATGTCTAACACTGGGGCATTATGCTGTAGATATATAGCATCATGTCCCACCCA
The DNA here is from genome assembly GCA_030141615.1 of Unio pictorum. Lineage (NCBI taxonomy): Eukaryota > Metazoa > Mollusca > Bivalvia > Unionida > Unionidae > Unio > Unio pictorum. Next base: position 6,535,822 of record JARLTB010000017.1, on the reverse strand, counting down.
GTCACATTATCCAGACACCTGGCCGACCAATCCTAAAACTTAAACCTCTTAATGCTCAGCACCAAGTGAGGTGGCTGTTATAGTCTATATCCTCGTTTGTTCGTACCCCCCCCCCCCCGCTGCCGATTTCAGTAACGAAAAGCATAAACAAAATAAAAAGTAAATAAATCTTACTCAGTTCATTCATTGATTTATAATTTCTAACCCGATTGCAACCAGGGTGTTCATAACAACTTTATGGTATGCGCGTCTGATGTTTAATGAAAGTTTTCATATTAAACACAACACCATATTACATATAATTTGGGCAAGTCTATTTTCTGCAAATAGAGTGACGTCCTTGCTCCTATTTGGTTACTCCCGGATACTTCCGTCAATTAGGTAAGGCTAAGAGTTGTATCCCTTTGCCACCTATAAAATCTACCTTGTATGTACAGTCGACTCCACTTAATTGCACATCAGTTAACTGCACATGCCGGATAAATGCACGTTGTCACGCCAGTCCTGTTTTTTCTCAATGTTTTTCAATGGGAACAAACTTCGGATAACTGCACTTCGCTTAAATGCACACTCCGGATAATAGCACAATAAATTTCTGCCCGTGGCACATTATTCAATACAATTTTACTCCGGTTAACTGCACAATGTATATTCATAATCAGTTATTGCCAGTGCACTGCTGTAGCACTTCAAATAAGCCGACAGTGAAGCTGGTAAATGTGACTGATTGACATGTAAAGGACGCCTTAGGTGGTATATACATGTATATCCACGCCCACTAGGGAGCAATAGCGTGGGAAAAATCATAGTACAGCATGGGAAACATTGCTCTAAAGCATTCGGGATTGAATGATTTCAACCAAAAAAATGGATGGTTGAAAAGATGGAAAATGCGCAATGGAATTCAATTTAAACGACAACACGGCAAAAAACAGGATGCAGACGACCTTGGAGCTGAACACTTTTTCTGTGGGAGATGACCCATCAATGTTTTACAGCAGTCAGTGGCGTCGCTAGGGTTGGTGTCACCCAGTGTGTAAACTCATGGTGTCACCCCTCATTAATTAATGTGTTCGCAAATAACTGCAAATTTTGCTCCAATCATTCATATAAGCACCAGACGCTCTACAGACTGCATGGTGGCACCCTGTGCCTGCTAGTCATGTATTTAACTATGATTGGTTATCTGCTTATGAAATCCGACTAGACCGAGCAGTGTGTGCTCTGTAAAGTTTGCAATTTTTCATTTTGGTGTCACCCCTCTGAGATGGTGTCACCCCTCTGAGATGGTGTCACCCAGTGCCTTTTGCACCCCCCGCACGCCCTAGCGATGCCACTGACAGCAGTTTTCGAATAACAAGCGATCTATAGAATTTCTTGAAATTTGCTATAATTCCTGGATCCATTGGTTGAATCAGTGAAGTTATGTTCAGAGGAAGGAAAACAAGCTTAACATTTAAGTAAAAGTTGAAAGAGCGGATTCTAATCATTGTTTAAATTTATTCTTCACATATATTCATGCCATGCTGTACTGTACTTCGGTTAACTGCACACTCCGGTTAACTGCACGGTCTCGTGACAGGCCCGAGGGTGTGCAGTTAACCGGTGCCGACTGTACAAACATGCATATTTATGCTTCCGCCCCTTTGCTGAAAATAGACTTGTCTAGGAACTGGAAATTGATCTCAAGGATGGCCATGGTTGTAATGATAACTTCTGTTAAGCATCAGACGTGCAGACGATAAAGGTGTTAATGGATATCCTGGTCGCAATTGGGTTAGAAATTATAAATCAATGAATGAACTGAGTAAGATTTATTGACTTTTTATCTTTTTTTTATGCTTTTCGTTACTGAAATCGGCAGGGGGTACAAACAAACGGGAATACAGACTCAGACTATAGTACCATTTTTTAAAAGTCTTTTGGTATGACTTTGCTGGGATATGAACCCGTGACTTCTCACATCCGAGGCAGACGCTCTAACCACTAGGCCATCAGAGTGGTAGTAAGTAAAGTACATGAAAATAACAAATGAAATGAAGATACATAACAAACTGAAAAAAGATGGCGGTAAACACATTGATTAGGTATCGTTTATACTGAAATGGTTTAGCTAAAATATGTTCTCAGCTCAAATTATCAAGCATGTCAACTGCTGGCATGGGGCCCTGACTGGTCTAAAGCGGTCTCCATTACCGATCACTGCTGTCTCACTTCTGTCTGCGTGGGTTCGAATCTAAGATTTGGCCAATGTGGGTATGTGAGAAAGCTTGCCAGTGGTTCTTTCCGGGTTTTTTCCATGATTCTTCCTCTACCATTAATACTGGCTGCCATGTATGGCCTATCATGTGCTGAAAAATGGCAATAAACCCTACAACAATAGCAACTGCTGGCATAAGTATTGTATCCCCCTCCCCAACAACTACAATGTAAGACATCCGCCCTGAATCTGATATTATGTTGTTTGGGGTTGATCCCGACAACAAATCGGATTAGATGTCTTACATCGTAGGACTGTTACCTGCTGTCCGACTATAAACAAAAAACAAAACAATGAAAAGCATTAGAGATATTAGAAATGCAAACAAACTATTCATCACAGTCATCAATTTACAGTTTCTTACCTGAGTGTCACCAGGTGGTCTATAACACTGTCATTTTCAGTGTTTCAAACCAAATGGGAATTTCTTGACTAAACACTGTCATATTTGCATTTGCGAGTCAAATTTTGTTCATACAACATTGATTTAGTTTGTTGTATTTTTATTATCAAATTTTTTTTATTTGCATAATTTTGGGAGTTACATCCATTTGAAACCTTGAATGTAAGAGCTGTACCTTTTATATTGTTCAGCTTCATTTAAAAAAGAACATTGCAAATATTGGTAGCAGAGGATAATTTTTATAGAAACACAGCGTGTCTGGTCATTTACATAGCTTCTATTTGGTTTTAAATATGTACAAGATGGTAGTGTTACTGCCACTTAGCAATAGTCATGTTTGGAATTATAATTTTATAAATGAAATGACCCAAGTTTTGTGTATTTGTTATATCCTTGATGATTTTCATTTTTAAAATCACTAGGGTCTACGAACAAATAGGAATGAAAATGATTATAATTTCTTTTTTCAACAACTGTATAATCCTGTATAACAAAAATAATAACATTTTATGTCATCATGGTCACTAAGTAAATTAGGCTAAATTAAATATTAGTTATTGTAAAACTCACTTTTTTCGACTGCAAGAACAAACTTAATAGGCCTAAAAATGTTTCCTACCTTAAATATTTTAATCATTTTTTGTTATCCAATTTAATGGTGTTTGTTGTTTTTTTTGTACTCATATCATTATAGATGTTGTAAAGCACTTAGAGCTTCTAAAGATTTGTCGCTATACAAAGCCCTCATTATTATTATTATTATTATTATTATTATTATTATTATTATTATTTTAGCAAAGCCTTATCAATCCTGACAGATGAATGCCCTATACCCTATATATCATCACAAAATCTGAGAAAATTAGATAACACTGGACTTTACAGTATTGACCAGCTGAATCACACTGAACTTTACAGTGCTGGCCAGGTTGATCACACTGGACTTTACAGGGTTGGCCAGGTTGATCACACTAGACTTTACAGTATTGACCAGGTGAATCACACTGAACTTTACAGTGCTGGCCAGGTTGATCACACTGGACTTTACAGGGTTGGCCAGGTTGATTACACTGGACTTTACAGGGTTGGCCAGGTTGATCACAATGGACTTTACAGGGTTGGCCAGGTTGATCACAATGGACTTTACAGGATTGGTCAGGTTCTAAAGTACATATCACATGGATTATGTGGGCATTTAGTGCCAACTATTTCAGTGACAATGCTTTCTATTTTAGTGAAGAACCTGGATAAAACACCAGATTTGACATGTAGTTAAGCGTAGAGAAGACAAAGCTGATGAAAATTAGTGGCAAACAAATCTCAGCCAAGATTAAAGTCAGAACCAGTTCAAATATCTTGGTTTCATAATCAAGAGGGATCAAGAGCAGAAATTTTGTCACAAGGAGAACAAGCAACGGCAGCTATGTCAAAGCTAAGCCCCATCTGGAGAGACAAGAATATCAGTCTGAAAACTAAAATCAGACTATTGAGAGCACTAGTCATCTCAATCTTTTTTTATTCATGTGAGGCCTGGACCCTGACATCAGAATTTCAATCAAGAATCAAATTGGCACTTGAAATGAGATGCTACAGAACCATCCTTGGCATCTTTTATATGGACCACATCACAAATGAAGATGTGCATAACACCATCAGGTGCAAAGTATTCCAATATGAAGACCTCCTCACCACCATGAAAAAGAGAAAGCTGAAATAGCATGGCCATGTCACTTGAGCCAGCAGTCTATCCACAACAGTACTGCAGGACAGCATCTAGGGTGACAGAAAGAGAGGTAGACAGAGAAAAAAGTGGACTGACAACATCACAGAATGGACCAGGAAATGTTTTGCAGAAAAACAGGCATTGACACATGATCAAGACAATTGGAGGGGACTGGTCAGATGGTCAGCAGCACTGCACATGGAAGACCACACTAGGTCAAAAGAATGATGATAATGATGATGAAAGTTCAGTTGTATGTTATTACCTTGTTATCTGTTACAGCGTTATCCTTTCTTGAACCAATTTATTACCTGGCCACCATTGTTAAGGTCAATTACGATCAATAATATTTGTCTGGAATATTTTGGATGACATTTAGGGTGCAGAGCATTCAAGAGTCAGGAGAATGGTTAAATGATTTAGTTTATATTTTACAATGCACCGACAATGCACCGACATGACCGTAAACTAACTTAGGAGCCTACTCTTTGATCAAGTTAATTTATTGATTATTTACTTACTTAATTTTTCTCATCCAGCTGTCACCATTAATTGAAATTTTAAACAGTGGTTTAGCACAGCTAAAATTAACTAGTTTGTTTTAATTTTTTATTTCTAGTTACATGGGGCACTGCCTAAGTTGGATAAGATGAGTTACAGTGCTTTTGGAAGCAGCATCCATGTTGATGAAGAACACAAGATCAAACTGACAATGATTGGTGATTCGTCTGTAGGAAAAACTTGCCTTGCTCTGCGATTTAGCCAGGATTTATTTGCCACTGACCACAAGGCAACAATTACAGGTAAGTAATGCATTTTTCAGCACAAACATTTCAGATTATAGTAAAAGTACAATGTGCTCAGGTCCCATGTTGAAACATGACTGGATAACTTGTGAATTGACTTATAACATGGAGACAGATGTTGATCTGGTGTCTTCTCTGTTGAAAAATTTAAAAATTAAGTTATTTGCTTGATGTCAAAATTCAAGATTGTAATTGGTAAATGATAAATGTTAACTACATATAAACACATGTCAATGTCAAGAAAGGTTTATGATTGTTATATTTAGTTGATGACCTTCATGCTAGATTGTTATATTTAGTTGATGACCTTCATGCTAGATTTTAATATTTAGTTGATGACCTTCATGCTAGATTGTTATATTTAGCTGATGACCTTCATGCTAGATTGTTATATTTAGCTGATGACCTTCATGCTAGATTGTTATATTTAGCTGATGACTTTAATGTAAAATTGTTATATATATATATATATACATATATATACATGCTTACGTGCATTGTTTAGATCATTTTGTTGCTAATATCAAGGTCTTCTTATTTGATAAATTTATGAATTGTTAATACAGTAAAGTTTGATTTTTTTTTATAGTGTATACATGTGTAAATTTTGGATTGATAATATTTTATAATTATGTAAAATTGGGATTCTTAATAGTATATATCTGTGTAAAGTTGATATTCTTAATACTTGATATCTGTGTAAAATTGGGGTTTATAATGCCTTATACATGTGTACAGTTTGGTATGTTAATATTGTATAATTGTGTAAAGTTGACATTGTTAATACTGTATACCTGTGTAAAGTTGGGATTCTTAATACTGTATACTGGTGTAAAGTTTAGGTTTTAATGCTTTATACATGTGTACAGTTTAGATTGTTACTATTGTATTATTGTGTAAAGATGAGATTGTTAATATTGTATGCATGTTTAAAGGTTCATACTGTATGTGTGTAAAGTTTGGACAGTTAAAGCCATATACATGCATAAAGTTGGGATAGTTAATGCTGTATACATGTATAAAGTTGGGATAGTTAATGCTGTATACATGTATAAAGTTGGGACAGTTCATACGGTATACTAATCATGTGTAAAATTGGGATTGTTAATAATGTATACATGCATAAAGTTGGGATAGTTAATGCTGTATACATGTATAAAGTTGGGATAGTTAATGCTGTATACATGTATAAAGTTGGGATAGTTAATGCTGTATACATGTATAAAATTGGGATTGTTAATAATGTATACATGCATAAAGTTGGGATAGTTAATGCTGTATACATGTATAAAGTTGGGATAGTTAATGCTGTATACATGTATAAAATTGGGATTGTTAATAATGTATACATGCATAAAGTTGGGATAGTTAATGCTGTATACATGTATAAAGTTGGGATAGTTAATGCTGTATACATGTATAAAGTTGGGATAGTTAATGCTGTATACATGCATAAAGTTGGGATAGTTAATGCTGTATACATGTATAAAGTTGGGACAGTTAATACGGTATACTAATCATGTGTAAAATTGGGATTGTTAATAATGTATACATGCATAAAGTTGGGATAGTTAATGCTGTATACATGTATAAAGTTGGGATAGTTAATGCTGTATACATGTATAAAGTTGGGATCGTAATGCATACTATACATGTATAAAGTTGGGATAGTTAATGCTGTATACATGTATAAAGTTGGGATAGTTAATGCTGTATACATGTATAAAGTTGGGATAGTTAATGCTGTATACATGTATAAAGTTGGGATAGTTAATGCTGTATACATGTATAAAGTTGGGACAGTTAATACGGTATACTAATCATGTGTAAAATTGGGATTGTTAATAATGTATACATGCATAAAGTTGGGATAGTTAATGCTGTATACATGCATAAAGTTGGGATAGTTAAATTGCTGTATACATGCATAAAGTTGGGATAGTTAATGCTGTATACATGCATAAAGTTGGGATAGTTAATGCGGTATACATGCATAAAGTTGGGATAGTTAATGCTGTATACATGCATAAAGTTGGGATAGTTAATGCGGTATACATGCATAAAGTTGGGATAGTTAATGCTGTATACATGCATAAAGTTGGGATAGTTAATGCTGTATACATGCATAAAGTTGGGACAGTTAATGCTGTATACATGCGTAAAGTTTGGATAGTTAATGCTGTATACATGCATAAAGTTGGGACAGTTAATGCTGTATACATGCGTAAAGTTTGGATAGTTAATGCTGTATACATACGTAAAATTGGGATAGTTAATGCTGTATACATGCATAAAATTGGGATAGTTAATGCTGTATACATGCATAAAGTTTGGATAGTTAATGCTGTATAAATGCATACAATTGGGATAGTTAATGCTGTATACATGCGTAAAGTTGGGATAGTTAATGCTGTATACATACGTAAAATTGGGATAGTTAATGCTGTATACATGCGTAAAGTTGGGATAGTTAATGCTGTATACATACGTAAAGATGGGATAGTTAATGCTGTATACATGCATAAAGTTGGGATAGTTAATGCTGTATACATGCATTTAGTTGGGATAGTTTGTGCTGTATACATGCATACAATTGGGATACTTAAGGCAGTATACTGTACACATATAAAGTTGGGATTCTTAATAACGTGTATAATGTAAACTTGGGAGTATTAATATTGTATATATATATGTAAAGTTGGAGTGTTAATATTGTATATATATGTAAAGTTGGAGTGTTAATATTGTATATATATGTAAAGTTGGAGTGTTAATATTGTATATATGTGAGTAAGGTTGTGATAGTTAATGTGGTATACTATGCATGTAGTTGGGAGTGTTAATATTGTATATATGTGTTGTTGTTGTTGTTGTTTTTGTTATAAGGTTTAATGCCAGTTTTCAGCACACAATAGACTATATGTAGTGGGCATTATAAATGGTGGAGGAAGAACCCTGGTAAATGCCCGAAAAGAACCAATGACCCACGAGAAGCAACTGGCAAGCTTTCCCACATACCCACATTGTCCGAATCTGAGACTTGAAATCACGCAGACAGAGGTGAGATGGCAGTGATCCATAACAAATAGCGCTTTAGACCACTCGGTCACTTGGGGACCCGTATATACATGTGTAAAGTTGGTAGTGTTAATACTGTATATATGTGTAAATTTGGGAGTGATAATATTGTATATATGTGTAAAGTTGGGAGTGATAATATTGGTTATATGTGTAAATTTGGGAGTGTTAATATTGTATATATGTGTAAATTTGGGAGTGATAATATTGTATATATGTGTAAATTTGGGAGTGATAATATTGCATATATGTGTAAATAGGGAATGTTAATATTGTATATATGTGTAAAGTTGGGAGTGTTAATATTGTATATATGTGTAAAGTTGAAAGTGTTAATATTGTATACATGTCTAAAATTGGGAGTGTAAAAATTGTATGCATGTCTGAAGTTGGGAGTGTAAATGTTGTATACATGTATAAAGTTTGGAGTGGTAATATTGTATACATGTGTAAAGTTGAGAGTGGTAATATTGTATACATGTGTAAAGTTGAGAGTGGTAATATTGTATACATGTGTAAAGTTGAGAGTGGTAATATTGTATACATGTGTAAAGTTGAGAGTGGTAATATTGTATACATGTGTAAAGTTGAGAGTGGTAATATTGTATACATGTGTAAAGTTGAGAGTGGTAATATTATATACATGTGTAAAGTTGAGAGTGGTAATATTGTATACATGTGTAAAGTTGAGAGTGGTAATATTGTATACATGTGTAAAGTTGAGAGTGGTAATATTGTATAAACATCTAAAATTAGGAGTGTTGATATTGTATATGTTTCTTAAGTTGGGATTATTGTTACTTGATACATGTGTAAAGTTAATATTGTATACATGTATTAGTGACATTGTAAGCAAGCAGCACAAATTCAACAGGCCTTATGTGAGTTGGTAAAACATGTTGAACTGTAAGAATAAAATTCAACATAGCCAGAGAGGTAATCTCCATAACAAGTGCAACTTGTAGAAAAATACACCTTGAGCAAGCAGGCATTAGAAATCATGACAACATAGTGCTCAAAACTATTGTAAAGGTATTTGAAAAAAGGAAAAAATAAAGGATACAAGTTTTTGGAGATTTATACAGGAAATGGTAACAAAAATAAAGAAATTTCACTCTCTTTCAATACAGTTTATGATCATTTTAAAAAAATAGCAACAAAGCTGAAAATTCTAACCCTTATTCTGATTTTATTTTGGGTCTGTTTTCAAGAAAGCATCAATAAATAAGAAACTTAGCAAATATGAGATACAACATAATAAAATCATTAAAATTTGGTTAAACCTTCTGGCACAAGGATGTTGTCAATGATTATATCAAGGCTACATAATTTTTTATTCAGAATTAGTTCCTGATGACTGGTCATAAGAAATACTTAAACATTCGTATAAAAGTAAAGGTTTTAAATTAATACCCAATAACCACCAACCTCTTTCATTATTAAGCTTGTTCCTTTTGCGTTATCAAGAGAATTTATCAGTTTTTAAAGAAAATAATCTATTGTCAGTGGGATAAGCTTGTTTATATAGTGGGTGCTGATTATCACAATGGATTCTGATTTTCAAAGTAGGTGCTGATTTTCACAATGGATACTGATTTTCAAAATGGGTGATGATTTTCACAAAGGATTCTGATTTTCAAAGTGGGAGCTGATTTTCACAATGGATTCTTATTTTCAAAGTGGGTGCTGATTTTCACAATGAATTCTGATTTCAAAATGGTTGCTGATTTTCACAATGGATTCTGATTTTCAAAATGGGTGCTGATTTTCACAATGGATTTTAATTTTCAAACTGGGAGCTGATTTTTACAATAGATTCTGATTTTCAAAACGGTTGCTGATTTTCACAATGGATTCTTATTTTCAAAGAGGGTGCTGATTTTCACAATGGATTCTGATTTTCAAAACTGATACTTGTTTTCACAGCATTTACAAGTTTTCATGGTTGGTACTGGTGTTCACATTGGTACTGGTTTTAACAATGGATGGTGGTTTTCACAGACAGTGTGTACTGGTTTTCACTGTCAGTACTGGTTTAAGCTTTTTGTAGTGGTTTTTACTGTGGGTACTGGTTTTCACAGTGGATACTGATTTTTACAATGGATACTAATTTTCACAATGGATTCCGATTTTCAAAATTGGGTACTGATTTTCACAAAGGATTCTGTTTTTCAAAGTGGGAGCTGATTTTCACAATGGATTCATATTTTCAGAGTGGGTGCAGATTTTCACAATGGATTCTGATTTTCAAAACTGATACTTGTTTTCACAGCATTTACAAGTTTTCATGGTTGGTACTCAGGTGTTCATATTGGTACTGGTTTTAACAATGGATGTTGGTTTTCACAGACAGCGTGTACTGGTTTTCACTGTCAGTACTGGTTTAAGCTTTTTGTAGTGGTTTTGACTGTGGGTACTGGTTTTCACAGTGGGTATTGGTTTTCATGGTGGGTATTGGTTTTCATGGTGGGTATTGGTTTTCATGGTGGGTATTAGTTTTCACAGTGGGTACTAGTTTTCATTGTGGGTATTGGTTTTCATGGTGGGTATTGGTTTTCATGGTGGGTAGTCAATGTTGCTCATTGCTACAATGTTAGATCAGGGGTGCACAACCAGTGAATATAGTCTGTCTGGCCCTCATTAAAACAAAACAGAAATCTGACCCATGAACAGTAATTAAATTAAATAAATTAGTGTTTGCGGCCCTCGAGTGGTCTTAGAAAATGCAATCCATCTCTTTGCTTAAAAGGTTGTGCACCCCTGTGTTAGATTTACAGGCTGATTTTCAAATTCTGAACAAGAAAAATGTATTTAGCTCTAACATAGATTTTAATAATGATAATATTTAAAGAGTTGGCCTGTGAGTCTAATTGTTGACCAGTTATTTGGACGTTTATTTACAGTCTTCATAAACATATTAAATCATGTATTAATGACAATGGTAGCTATTCAGAACATTTCTCATATGATACAGGTGTTCAGCATGGAGAAAATTGACTGCCATAGTTGTTTTCATTTGTATTGAATGATGTAGAGACCTTTGTGAAAAGTAACAGGTGTAAAGGTATCAAATCATAACAGCTTCTGATTTCACTTGAGCTTTTCCATTTACTCAAATCAGGCCTCTACTGTGGGCTAAAATCTCTTAACCCAAAGTAGAAAAGGCATATAGTGATACTCTTGGAAGAGTTTTTGATCAATATATGGTCTATCACTATTCAATAGCTTGACTGTCTGTTGGAAGGGTTAGGCAGGTTTTAAATTAGACAAAATTTGGCCAAGGATTCTTGTTGCCATGCTCAGTGAGGCTGGTGCACAACTAATTTCCTTTTAGCAAAATTTAGCTAATTCCTACATATATGGTCTTCACACTCTTAGGTAGAAACCAAATCTTGGATAAATGTATGCTTAGCCAAAATGTGGTTAGTGTCATCAGTAGATTTTAGTACAAGTTGCATGTGTGGCTGTTAGAACTAAAAATCCTAAAAGCTGTATAATTAGCCAAATTTGGCTATCCACCTCAGTCTCTCTTACCATAATGTACATATATATGACCTCAAGGCACAAACCAAATGTTTGGAGAAATATATATTTAGCAAATATTTGTTTAATTCTTGTCATAACCTGAAGGTGTTGATCAAATAAATAAAATATATTTTGGATAAGTGGATGATCAGCCAACATTTGGAAGATTTGAGATTAAAGCTTGGAAAAATAACAAAAACCATGTTTCTGTATTTCTGAACAAGTGTTTATACAGTAGACTCATGCTGTATGGCACCCTTTTAATTGCAAGCGAGGTTTGGTATTAAGTAGTCAAAACCTGGTTTAGTGGCCACTTGCTTATAAACCTCATCCTTTCCATTCTCATTTTTCTATCAAGTTTGCCTGCATATTTTGACCACTTGACCAGTGTGTTTCCTGTATATAAATCTTTGTAAGGAACAACTTAATTGGCTTTGACCTTCAAAAAACTATAAACCTTTGCAGCACAGAAATAAAGTACAGCTAAAATGTAAAATCTGTTCACCCAACAAATTGTCTATGCAAAAAGAATGTAAATGAATGAAGGAAAAGCTTGCAATTGATATTATGTCTTTATTTCAATATTTCATGAAAAGGGGTATGAGGCACATGTTGGATGATGGTACTTAGGTCCGACAGAGTAATAAGAAGCATATTATCAAGTATGTACCCTGGTAATCCATTTTATTTTTAATTCTGACCTGACATCGCATAAGAGAAGTGACTAAAGCTTTAAATATAACAGTAAACACAAACATCATGGGTTTTTTGTTTCAAGTTCAAATGTACATGTTAATAATTATGTAAAACTTTGCTTTTAGTATATGATGATATTTTGTAACATATTTAAATCTTAACATAGTTTTAACAAGATAAATTCCATATAATAATATCATAAAAAAAATCCATTTCAAAGATTGCCATGTATTCTGTTTTAATTAAAAAATAATTGATGTGACCTAGTGGCTACAGAGATGCTGTTTTACCCATTAAGAACCAGTAAGTTGTAGTATAATATGTTTCTTTGATAATAATCACCCAATCATAATACTTTAGGAGAACTATTACAAGAACTATTACTGCCAGTCAAATCCAGTGTTCCCAGAGTAAAACTCATTAGTTACAAGGAGGTAGTATGCAGTATGGAGGCAGGTTTTACTTAAGAGATCAACCAATTAATCTCTTGAGAGTGGTGCAGTAATTCATACCTGTGTTTAACTTTGAATGTATATTGCAATTGCTTCCTTTATTTGTTCATGGTTGAGTCTTCCATAACATATATTTAGTTGTTCACAATCTCTAGTTCAAACTTGGTGGTCAAATAAATTTCATAGACTTTCTGGATTTCTTTCATATTTAATGTTATTTCTAAACCATCAGCAAACTGAAATTTAAAATTTCCAGTCTCAAGTTTCCCTATTAGCTTTTTGCAGTATATCATATCTTAACCCTCCAGTAGTCCCATGTAGACTGCACCAGCATTGTACTCCACCAGCCCAATCATTTTTGAAGAGATTACCTACAAAGAAAATCATAAATGACAAAACATTTTCTTCTTTCTCACTGGGACTGAAAAAAAAATGTATTTACCGGTACTAACAAATTAACCAATAGTACATTATTATGCCTTGTGAATTATCATTACTTTAAAGACACAACTATTTTCATAAAAGAAAAGTCTACTGACTTGTATGTCCACATTTATTTAATATGTTGTTGGTACCTGAAATGAATAGTCTTGTCCTGATGACAGTGAAGGAGTCAATAAAGAGTATATGATCACATCATTCCATCAGTATTATTCAGGTTTTGTACTCCTTAGCACTAAATAATCTTAAATAAGTACACAAGCTCATGAAGACAATGGTGTTGCAGAATGATACTACAATTTGGAATTGAATCAAGTCACTTCCAAATCATGTTGGTAGCACCAATTGAAAATCCAAAGCAACCAGATCTCCTATCTTGCATTTTATCAAGTATCTGTCTTAATTTGCAAATCGGTAACTATTTTGTCTAATAACTGAATAGAGTATTTCTTGATGAAACTCTTATACTAAGTATGTACAGAAACAAATCAATACTTAATCAGAACTATTTCCATTTTGTAATACACTGCATATTTATAAACTTTGTAACATTTAATATTTTATAATAAGATTTCAAATAACCATTTGAAATTTAGTGTCATTGATATAAAATAATGTGATTACGGTAACTGCTGTTGTTGTTATTGATGGTGTTGATTCTAAGGAATGATGTTAATAAACCTGAAAAATCTATTGATTCATATTGTTGTGAAAAGGATGTATATACATCTGCTGCTATGGATAGTTGAACTGTTGACTACCGGTATCTAAATTACTCACGTGATGTTTTGGTTCCAGTTTCTCAACTTTAGTTCTTTGGCTTGTATTTTGTTCTGCCTCATTCTTCCTTTTCACTGTAGTTTTCTATACAATAATTTATACATTTATGGAAATAAGAATAAAATATATAAATGAAAAATAGTGAATTACATTCTTTAGCATACCAGATATTACTCTCATATATTTTAACTACTCTTAGATATAAGAAAACCCTCAACTCACCTTAAAAGCACTACAAGATAATGAATTTACATTTCTTCATTTACATCAGTCAATCATTTGCTTATATAAATCAAGTTTAATACATAAAAATAACATAAGAGATCAATGACATTTATTGATTCCTTTTGAATATAGTTTGGTGTCATGCATTTAATGAGTAAGAATTATCCTCAACAGGAATGTCATTATCAAAATTAGATAGGTACTCAGGGTTACTGTTTAGTCATAATTCAGACGACAATCATGCTAAGGGAATAGCAGCTTCATCATCATCCTCATTGCCATTATCATTGTCTTCATTGCCATTATCATTGTCTTCATTAACAAGCCAACACATTCAAAATACTGCTTGTTCAGTCTCCATTGACATTTGTCAAATGCGAGGCCACATGCCAGATTATATAGTCACATTTGAGATGAGAAATCTGCATTCACTATATTAGATGGATGTGAATGACAGAAAAACATTTTGGACAAACACATACTGTGGGCAACCGATAATCTATTAAAAGATATTTAAATGTTGTTATATTAAATTAGTTTTGATTACCAGTAGTGTTTCTATTTATGTATAAAAAAAATAATTATCTAAGAATGGAAATTTCAAAGTTGATCAAGTTCACATGATATTTGGAGGGGGGTGTGTGTGACTATCAATATATGTCTCACCAACTAAGACTGTTATAATCTCACTCTTTGGAAACTGTACCTACCGGTAGTCATAATCAGCAAGTGAATGAAAGCTTGATTCTCTAGTGAACAGTGGTCCAATTAATTTCAGAGATTTGGATTTTTCTGACTCACAAATTTGCATACTAATTTAAAAATGTATGATTTCTAAGATTTGGTCAAGCACCTAATAATATGGTTTGAAAATGTTTTCAGCAGAGATTAAAACTGATTCATATGTAAGCAGTCAACAAATCACATTACTATATAATTTTCTCATTAGTGCATGTGAGGATGCATATTGTCATTTTGAATATTTTCTGCCATGATAAAATTTAGTCCCAATTCCAGTTAAACTGCATTTTTAATGGCAATACATATCCACAGAAACACCTATTTTGTTCCACAACATTCATTAACTTTACCCAATATTTTCTATCTTCCTAACTAGAATATGGAAAAAAACATCTGTTGGTAAGATTGTCTGGTATAATATAGAAATATAAGAAACATAGTTACATTTCATATAATAGTAATCTAACTTACATTGTAATCTATATCTACTACTTTCTAACACTCGAGTGACTTAATAAGCGATTTACAATCACGCTAATAACTGGATTTCTTGGATTAAACTTTATACCTAATTATGCCAGTTGTAAACATTCTTTTTTTGATAGCTAAACCTTATACCTAATTATGCTGGGTGTATACATTCTTTTTTTTTGATAACTGAACTTTATACCTAATTATGCTTGGTGTATACATTCTTTTTCTGATAGCTAAAATTTATACCTAATTATGCTTGGTGAATACATTCTTTTTTTGATAACTAAACTTTATACCTAATTATGCTTGGTGTATACATTATATTTTTGATAGCTAAACTTTATACCTAATTATGCTTGGTGTATACATTATATTTTTGATAACTAAACTTTATACCTAATTATACTTGGTGTATACAGTATATTTCTGATAACTAAACTTTATACCTAATTATGCTTGGTGTACACTCTGGTCTGATTAAGTGAAATGTTTTACCTAGTTTTGCTTGGTGTAGTTAAATAATATTGATAGAGCCTGTTTGTACAAATGTAAAGTTGGGATTGTTAATACTGTATACTTTTGCATTCAATAATTGTACATTGGTGACATGCAAAAAAAAAGATATATTTTACAAGATAAATACCCCATCCCTCTCCATATCCTGCAAAATCTGGAATGATGTGTTTAATGTGTGTTTAGTATGAATATTTTGTCATATCTGGAATAATGTGTTTAATGTGTATTTAATATTGTGGATGTTTCACAACTCCCTCCAGTCTGCCTAACGTCTGCCTCAGTTCTTCTTTTTCTTTTGTCTTTCAGAGACTCGGACCTATGTATGTATGTATGTATGTATGTATGTATGTATGTATGTATGTATGTATGTATGTATGTATGTATGTATGTATGTATGTATGTATGTATGTATGTATGTATGTATGTATGCATGCATGCATGCATGCATGCATGTATGTATGTTTTTTTTTTTAGGGTTTAACGCCATTTTTTCACTCAGGGCCTCGAAAGTTGTATGTGTTAATATCTTTTGTTATTTAACATGAACAAACTAAATCTTGGTGTCTTGTCTGTTGTAGAATGTGTGATTGCAGGCTTTAACTTTTCAAACACCTTGCCGAAAAATAAACTAAATTCTTAAAAGTTATGCATCATGTTTACAAACCTTATTATGTTTATCTGACCCTATAATGACCCTTATCTATAATAGACCATGTAGTTTTGACAGATTTAAGGTAATAATGACCCTTATCTGTAATAGACCATGCAGTACAGACAGATTTAATGTGACAATGATCTTTATCAATAATGGACCATGTACTTTTGACAAATTTAAGGCAATAATGATCCTCATCTATAATATACCATGTAGTTTGATAGATTTAAGTTAATAATGATTCTCATCTATAATAGACCACACATATTTAATGTTGTTGTTGTAGGGTTGCCATTTTTCAGTATATGATAGGCTATACATGGTGGCCAGTATCAATGGTGGAAGGAAGAACCTGGGGAAACCCCCCAGAAAGAACCACCAACCCATGAGAAGCTACTGGCTAGCTTTATCACATACACACATTGGCCGATTCTGAGAACTGAATCTATACAGAGGTGAGATGGCAGTGATCTGTAACAGAGAGCACTTTAGACCACTTGGCAACTCAGGGCCCCCAGATTTAAGGTGATAATGACCCTTATCAATTATAGACCATGTAGTCCTTTTGACAGATTTAAGGTAATAATGATCTTCATCTGTGATATACCATGTAGTCATTTTGACAGATTTAAGGTAATAATGATCACCATGCATTTGAGCTGAATGAATGTTTGTGTATTCACATATCAGTCCAATCATTTTTTTTTAAATATTGTCTATATTGTAACCATACTGGGGAGAAATAATTTTTTTGGCTTTTGACTTTTCTTGAAAGGTGTTCTAATGGCAATTTTAAAATAATGTCACTGATTTTTACTTCAGCAAATATTTTTTAGTTTTAGATTTATGTATAGAGATTTAGCATGTTGGTGTATATGATATGCAAAGATTCCAGGTTCCTACCCCACGGTCATTGAACTTTAATCTCTGAGTCACAGTCCAGGCTCATACTCAAGGATCATGGTCTTGATTTCATCCCCCTTGGTCACAATCCTGGGTATTACCTGTGGTTTGGACTTCAACATCAGGGTCACAGTCCAGGCTCTTACTCAAAGATCATGGTCTTGACTGCAACCCCTGTGGATGGCTGACTGATCTATTCCCTCAAAGTGATTGGGTGATCCAGTTAGTTTTGAAGATTTCATTTAATGATCGATCCCATTCCCTTACCGCCTTTTCCTCTTCACGTACCTACCATCAGAAGAAGTATGCCTTTATACAGCAGGAGATGTGGTTACTCATTGAAAAATAGGCAGCAGAGACTGTAAAGACCACAATCACCAGGATTTTATTCAAGGTTGTTTCTTCATCAGAATATGAACAGCAGGTTGAGGCTGATCAACAACCTGAGTTGTCTCAGCCAATTCATTTTACCACTGAAATTCAAGATGGAGACAGTGAGATCAATCCATCTCTCCATCCAATGGAACGAGTATATCGGCAGTATTAATCTGCATATTTTTATGTTCCTATCCACCCAGCATCATAAAAATATCTCCGTATTACTTGTCACAACACGGTTTATCAGTTCAAAGTCCTACCCTTTGGCCTCAACATCAGCCCTTGGGTTTTTGCCTCGGTTATGCATTGCATCATCACCCTTTTCTGATTGACTTCATCTAAAGAAACATATGGTAAGTTCTGTTTTATGTTTATGTTAGCTAGGCTTTCTGGTTAATTGGAAAATGACTGACCTCCCAAATATTTATTGATCTGAATATTGAGTTTATGACCAACTGGTATGTAGTATGGCTTCCTCATGTTCGCGTCATCATCAGACTCATTGAATCCGTTTCCAACAAAACTTGGATTTCAGCAAGAGAGTTCTTGCAACTCCTCGGATTATTCATTGAGGTAGTGAACTTGATCTCACTCACCTGTCTTTTCATGCGTCCATTTCAAGTGATGATGTTTATGCAATGGCATCCCGTTTCAAGTCCCCTCAATCAAATTGTCATGTTCAGGCCTGAGATGACCATTCCTGTGTCAGCGGTATAATCCTCATTTTCTGACCATGGGGACCAAGTTGGAGAAACCAAAAGTCAAGATAACAGTATGTACAGATGCCAGTACATGTGGTTTGGGTGCCCACTTGTTGCCAGACTTTACTAACATCAACAGTTGATGGGGGGGGGGCAAGGAAGCTGCCTCTACACTACACATAACCTTTTAGAAATGAAGGCTGTCATCAGTTTTCCATAGCATGTCATACCTTGTTCTTCACACTAAGATCTTGTCTGGACAGTTTTGTGAGACAAACAATATAAACCTTCAATTGTGGAGAGAATCTGAAGACCATAAGGGCCCTCCACACTGAAGGCTTATGAGGGAAAGCAGCATGTTTTCATAGACTTGTACCATTAAAAAAAAACACCATCCCACTGAGTACCTAAATCCCTCAACTGTCATATTTTTTTCTCTGGCTCTTCGAAATAAAGTTGGCCTCACTTATTATCAAAGGTTACTGCTCCATGATAACGGACACATTCCAGCATCATGGTAGATATTACATTGGGAATGATAAAGATTTGTTTCTAAAATTGAATGTGCCCTATGTTTTAATTGGCAAAATTTGAATTAATATTAATTTGAGCCTTTAGCTGACACTTTGCTATAATTACTATCACACAAAACATGTTTCCTGATAACTTTAGAAGTGATTGAGCTGCATAACTTTTCTGTCAACCTGAACTATCTTAAGTTAAGAACAAACACATTGGAGATCCTCCTGACATAACCAGACTTTGTAGCCAAAATACGTTACTGTCAGTAATCAAAGAGATGTCATTAATGCGCTCTCTTTCACAGATAGGCTAAGAGCAGCGGCCATGTAAGATCATGTTTATGCACTCAGAAATGAAATGCAGATAAATGTTGATGCATGTGTAAATGCATGCTCATTACGGTGAAAGTTGGAAAACAGAATACCACCCAACAAGCTTCGTGGATGAAACGGGTTATACACTCGGTGGTCTCACAAGATCAGAGTTGCTATATAAAGATTACAGATTAGAGCGATCTCTGCAATGCTTGGGTTGTTTTAATCTGTGATATAGCAGAAGTTGTTGCCTAGCATGTACAGTCCACCTTCTCGAGTTTTTATCTCAGATTTAGCTTTGCTGAGGTAAACCTTGAATCTTGTAGGTCTGATGGTAGCAGGCCAGATGATCAACTGACCCAAATAAAATAATGAACATAGCCTGTCAACTTTTTCATTGGAATCACCAATGAATTGTTCTTGGAAAGAAGATTTCAATAATTATGCTCTTAACCATATGTTCAGGTCAAATGACCCTAGGCTGTGTTACCCAAACTATTAGAAGAAAGAGTTATCATTCGCATGGGAAATCAAGCGATCATTCCACTGAAGGATATCCAAGGTGGAAGTTGGAAGCACAGCATTCTCCTGTTACCTGTTCTCCTAACATTATGTGACTGATGGAGAGAGCAAATATTTTAAAGTAAATTATCATTGAGAATACTGGTACTTATCAAATTAGCTTACTTAAAAACCCTCCCAGCCCACCATGTGAATATTCTTATTAGCATATGGCTCACCTAAAAACTAGCAACAAGTGGAGCTGGCAAGGGAGGTAATGGACAATAATTATTGGACTTCGTTTATATGAGATCTACAGAGAAAACAGTTTTTTGTACTGGATTTGCAGTATTCTGAATGTAATGTGATTTGGTAAGTATTCTTTGAGAAAAATGATTTAGTTGAATTTGTTTTTTCATCTGCAAAATAATTGTTGCATTCTACTTTTTAGACATTGAGTAATGGCTTGAATACAAATGATCTACTTTTCTGACATTGAGTAATGCCTTGAATACAAATGTTCCACTTTTCCAACATTGAGTAATGCCTTGAATACAAATGATCTACTTTTCTGACATTGAGTAATGCCTTGAATACAAATGATCCACTTTTCGAACATTGTGTAATGCCTTGAATACAAATGTTCCACTTTTCAAACATTGAGTAATGCCTTGAATACAAATGTTCCACTTTTCAAACATTGAGTAATGCCTTGAATACAAATGTTCCATTTTTCAAACATTGAGTAATGCCTTGAATACAAATGTTCCACTTTTCCAACATTGAGTAATGCCTTGAATACAAATGATCTACTTTCTGACATTGAGTAATGCTTGAATACAGATGTAACGGGTTGCCGGTTATCAAGGGTTATCAGTACAATATTGCACAAGCCGCTGGTCAGAGGTATTGCACAACTTGTAAGAACAACACTCGAAACCGCCTACCGCTAATACTCGTTTATCTACGGAATGACCTCTACGGTGTAATATGCCCGGTTAGAATGGATCTGGTAATCTTGAGTCGGTATCTTGAACAAAACAACACACGAGCCCCCGTAAAGATAAAAAAGAGAATTTAATTAAAATACAATTAAGAGAAGAATGACACAGTAAATTACAAATTTTCTTTCCTTCTGACTATTCTTCGTTCAGAAGTACTTCAAAACTGAAGCTTTAAAATGGCAGATACGTTAATTAAAATTCAAACAATAATAAAATAGATGAATTTGACCGTTAATAACTGATAGTACTTTCATCATGGAATCGAATGTTCATTAACATTGGACTGTTGGGTGATTCACAATGACCTTGTTCGTTGACTGGGTTTTTCCTTCTGCGAGCGTTACGACTTTCTTGCCCTTTGATTGAACGGGGAATTACACACTCTGACTTCTGACTTCTTTTCCCTATTTTTTCTTGACTCCTTTTCCCTCCTTTTCTTACTTCTCGCTGATTTTCACGCTTTCCAAACAAACTATTTTCCTTTTGAAAAGAAAAGGGTAAAACGCCCTAAGTATCTCGTTACTTTAAGAGTTGAGATTGTCCATCCGTCTTCAGGTTCGATCAATCAGATCTTACTATCAGTGTTATCATTTATACGGCTAACAAATACTACACAAGTCTTCAGATCAATAGAGCTATAAAGCTAATTATCGACATCAGAATTTGGGAAAGTCATATATTCCCGTAAATCCTTACGTAAAGTGAGGCAATATGTCGTAACACACAATCCATTTTCACTAACATGATAAATTCAAATTAATGTAACACTTTCCAATCACAAATATACATGGCGGGTTTTCTACACCACCCATTTACCTACCTAAGTATATAAGGTAAAAATTGCTAATTCAGAATTCAAAAATACATTATTAAGTCATTGTAATACCGACTATTCATACAAAATATGAACACATCATGCATCTGTAACCAAGAAACATCATATCAAAGTACGTTATTAAATCAATGTAATACTGAACTATTTGTATCATAGTATCGATACATCATGTATCTATAACAAAGAAAACATCCCATAAATTACATCATGATAAATGTGAATTTGAGTTAAATACCTTGTGTTTTTGGCGTCTCACAATCATTCCACATTCAGTTTAATCTGGAACCACAATTTTACGACGTTGTTCTTGCAACGAGCGGTCGGAGTCTTGGTAACGGTTCTCTCTTGCAGAGAAATTTTTAGACTAATTTAAACTCATTAACTCCGAGGATATATTTCCCCGATCCTAAGGTTCAACACACCCCCTTCCTTCTACATTTGACCAATCGGAATAAATGCTATTCCTATGGACATTTTGAAAAACCGTCTATCAAGATGCCAAAAGTGCCACCTCATCACCCTACCATTTGTTTCAAATCACTTTGTCAGCTTCTGCGTGGAAAATTTGTATTTTTAAGCGTGTCAAACACCCAGTCCGTTTTCACTCTAAATATTGTAACAGTCTGACCGAGGTAAGAAAACATTCCTTCCTCCAAACTCTACTCCAAGATAATTAATTGTCGGCTAGACTACGAATCAATCAATGAATTTCACTGGCGAAAAATTTGGCACTTGACATTACCCCCTTGCTAAGAGTAAAATCGGTATTTTTATTCTCCCAAATTTTTCGGTGAACTACTCTGCACCAGTTACATGTCCTTAGGTGACCTATTCACTTCAGATATTCCTAACCCACTTAACCAATCCGCTCCCACATTATCCCTACCTTTGATGTACCGCACCTGAATCTGATACTGTTGTAGAAACAGAGACCATCGCATTAATTGACCATTAGTTAATTTCGCCTGGGCCAAATACGCCAACGGTTGATGATCTGTTTCCAAAGTAAACTTCCTACCATACAAATAACGTTGGAATTTAGTTATTCCAAAAATAATCGCTAAGCATTCTTTTTCAGACACTGAATAGTTAATTTCCGCATTTGACAGTTTCCTACTGCCATACACAACTGGGAATAAGCTTCCGTCGTGTTCTTGCAGTAGCACTGCACCTAAACCTCTATCACAAGCATCTGTCCTCAAAACAAAATCCCGTGTCACGTCAGGTAACTTAACTATGGCGTCTGACGTCAGTCTGTCTTTTAGCGTCTGAAATGCGCGTTCACATGCGTCTGTCCATACTACTTTGGTCGGCGCTTTTTTCCAAGTCAAGTCAGTCAATGGACTTGCAATAGCACTAAAATTTGCGACATATCTCCTATAGTACCCTGCCAAACCTAAAAAAGATCTAACTTCAGTCTTAGTAGTCGGTCGTAATGCGTCCCTAAGTTGTTTGACCTTTGAACTCTCTGGGGTTAACGTGTCCTCGCTGAGGGTATGTCCTAGGTAGTCTAATTGTCTGAACCCTATATGGCACTTCGATGGTCGTGCGGTCAGTCCGGTTTGTCGTAGTCGTTCTAAGACGTTTTTCAGCAAAAGTATGTGTTCTTCCCATGTAGCTGTAGCTAATAGAAGATCGTCCATGAAGTTGGAAACTCCCATCCCCCGCAATGGTTCATACGGGTGAAGACACTGGGCGCATTCTGCACCCCGAATAGCATGACCACCCACTGGTAAGTCCCATCTGGAGTTGCAAAGGCGAGTTTTGCTTTGTCTTCACTACGGACTGGAATTTGCCAGTATCCTTTGGACAGATCAATCTTAGAAAAAATATTTCGCATGGGTTACTCCTGCGAAAATAGACTCAGGGTCAGGTAAAAGTTCTACCTGGAATTCTGTTATTCGGTTTAACTTTCGGTAATCGACACAAAATCTGTGTGTCCCATCCTTCTTCTGGACCAGTACAACAGGAGAGCTATACGCCGACTCGCTTGGTTCGATAATACCTAAATCTAACATAGTTTCAACTTCCTTACGGACTGCTTCTAACTTCGCGTACGGCAACGGATATGGTCTTAACTTCACTGGGTTTTCGTACAGCAGCTTCAAAGAGAACTCCTCCAGCTCTGTCTTCCCAGGTCTCTCTGTTAAGACGCTCGAAAATTCTTGAAGTACCGTTAATGTAACGTCAAGTGCAACATCGACGTAGGTTTCCTCCCTCGTCAACGGACAACTAGGGAGTACTTCTGCCTGCCCTGCGTTGTCGTCGGATTCTTCCATCACGATGGTAGCCACCACGAACTCCGTGGGTGGTTCTCGAACACGGTAACGCTTCAGAAGATTCACGTGGAACAACTTGTCCTTATCCCCTACTCGGATACGGTAGTTTTGTCCACCTTTCTTCTCTGTTACAACAAATGGTCCCCTCCATGAGACTTGCAGCTTGTTGTGCTCCAATGGCAACAACAACAACACCTGGTCACCCAACTCAAAGTGACGTTCCTTCGCCCTTTTGTTGTAATACTTGGCTTGACGCCCCCTCGCGTCACAGAGATTTTCTTGAGCCAATTTACAAACTTCTTCCAGTTTGTTACACAAGTCGACAACATATTGGAACTATTTGTATCATAGTATCGATACATCATGTATCTATAACAAAGAAAACATCCCATAAATTACATCATGATAAATGTGAATTTGAGTTAAATACCTTGTGTTTTTGGCGTCTCACAATCATTCCACATTCAGTTTAATCTGGAACCACAATTTTACAACGTCGTTCTTGCAACGAGCGGTCAGAGTCTTGGTAACGGTTCTCTCTTGCAGAGAAATTTTTAGACTAATTTAAACTCATTAACTCCGAGGACATATTTCCCCGATCCTAAGGTTCGACACACCCCCTTCCTTCTACATTTGACCAATCGGAATAAATGCTATTCCTATGGACATTTTGAAAAACCGTCTATCAAGATGCCAAAAATGCCACCTCATCACCCTACCATTTGTTTAAAATCACTTTGTCAGCTTCTACGTGGTAAGAAAACATTCCTTCCTCCAAACTCTACTCCAAGATAATTAATTGTCGGCTAGACTATGAATCAATCAATGAATTTCACTGGCGAAAAATTTGGCACTTGACAACAAATGTTCCACTTTTCCAACATTGAGTAATGCCTTGAATACAAATGATCCACTTTTCTGACATTGAGTAATGCCTTGAATACAAATGTTCCACTTTTCAAACATTGAGTAATACCTTGAATACAAATGATCTACTTTTCTGACATTGAGTAATGCCTTGAATACAAATGTTCTACTTTTCAGACATTGAGTAATGCCTTGAATACAAATGTTCCACTTTTCTGACATTGAGTAATGCCTTGAATACAAATGATCTACTTTTTAGGCTTTGAGTAATGGCTTGAATACAAATGATCTACTTTTCTGACATTGAGTAATGCCTTGAATACAAATGTTCCACTTTTCAAACATTGAGTAATGCCTTGAATACAAATGTTCCACTTTTCAAACATTGAGTAATGCCTTGAATACAAATGATCCACTTTTCTGACATTGAGTAATGCCTTGAATACAAATGTTCCACTTTTCAAACATTGAGTAATACCTTGAATACAAATGATCTACTTTTCTGACATTGAATAATGCCTTGAATACAAATGTTCTACTTTTCAGACATTGAGTAATGCCTTGAATACAAATGTTCCACTTTTCTGACATTGAGTAATGCCTTGAATACAAATGATCTACTTTTTAGGCTTTGAGTAATGGCTTGAATACAAATGATCTACTTTTCTGACATTGAGTAATGCCTTGAATACAAATGTTCCACTTTTCAAACATTGAGTAATGCCTTGAATACAAATGTTCCACTTTTCAAACATTGAGTAATGCCTTGAATACAAATGTTCCATTTTTCAAACATTGAGTAATGCTTGAATACAAATGTTCCACTTTTCCAACATTGAGTAATGCCTTGAATACAAATGATCTACTTTTCAGACATTGAGTAATGCCTTGAATACAAATGTTCCACTTTTCAGACATTGAGTAATGCCTTGAATACAAATGATCTACTTTTCAGACATTGAGTAATGCCTTGAATACAAATGTTCCACTTTTCTGACATTGAGTAATGCCTTGAATACAAATGTTCCATGTTTCTGACATTGAGTAATGCCTTGAATACAAATGCTCTACTTTTCAGACATTGAAACAAGAGTGGTACACATTGAGGGACAAGATGTTTTATTCCAAATTTGGGACACCGCTGGGCAAGAAAGATTTCGCTCTCTTCTGCCACTTTATCTTCGTGGGATAGATGGTGCTGTTTTGGTGTACGATTTAACAAATCCGGTAATGTGTGACATAATGTTGAAAGATGGTTTATACTACTATGCATTGAAAATAATTCTACAAAGGTGTAAGTGTCTCTAAATGAGTTACGGTGTAAGTTTCTCTAAATGAGTTATGGTGTAAGTGTCTCTAAATGAGTTATGGTGTAAGTGTCTCGAAATGAGTTATGGTGTAAGTGTCTCAAAATGAGTTATGGTGTAAGTGTCTCTAAATGAGTTATGGTGTAAGTGTCTCTATATGAGTTATGGTATAAGTGTCTCTAAATGAGTTATGGTGTAAGTGTCTCTATATGAGTTATGGTGTAAGTGTCTCTATATGAGTTATGGTGTAAGTGTCTCTAAATGAGTTATGGTGTAAATGTCTCTAAATGAGTTATGGTGTAAGTGTCTCTATATGAGTTATGGTGTAGGTGTCTCTAAAGAGTTATGGTGTAAGTGTATCTAAATGAGTTATGGTGCAAGTGTCTCTAAATGAGTTATGGTGTAAGTGTCTCGAAAAATGAGTTATGGTGTAAGTGTATCTAAATGAGTTATGGTGCAAGTGTCTCTAAATGAGTTATGGTGTAAGTGTCTCAAAATGAGTTATGGTGTAAGTGTATCTAAATGAGTTATGGTGTAAGTGTCTCTAAATGAGTTATGGTGTAGGTGTCTAATGAGTTATGGTGCAAGTGTCTCTAAATGAGTTATGGTGTAAGTGTCTCTAAATGAGTTATGGTGTAAGTGTCTCGAAAAATGAGTTATGGTGTAAGTGTATCTAAATGAGTTATGGTGCAAGTGTCTCTAAATGAGTTATGGTGTAAGTGTCTCAAAATGAGTTATGGTGTAAGTGTATCTAAATGAGTTATGGTGTAAGTGTCTCTAAATGAGTTATGGTGTAGGTGTCTAATGAGTTATGGTGTAAGTGTCTCTAAATGAGTTATGGTGTAAGTGTCTCTAAATGAGTTATGGTGTAAGTGTCTCTAAATGAGTTATGATGTAAGTATCTCTAAATGAGTTATGGTGTAGGTGTCTCTAATGAGTTATGGTGTAAGTGTCTCTAAATGAGTTATGGTGTAAGTGTCTCTAAATGAGTTATGGTGTAAGTATCTCTAAATGAGTTATGGTGTAAGTGTCTCTAAATGAGTTATGGTGTAAGTGTCTCTAAATGAGTTATGGTGCAAGTGTCTCTAAATGAGTTATGGTGTAAGTGTCTCGAAATGAGTTATGGTGTAAGTGTCTCTAAATGAGTTATGGTGTAAGTGTCTCAAAATGAGTTATGGTGTAAGTGTCTCTAAATGAGTTATGGTGTAAGTGTCTCTATATGAGTTATGGTGTAAGTGTCTCTAAATGAGTTATGGTGTAAGTGTCTCTATATGAGTTATGGTGTAGGTGTCTCTAAAGAGTTATGGTGTAAGTGTATCTAAATGAGTTATGGTGCAAGTGTCTCTAAATGAGTTATGGTGTAAGTGTCTCAAAATGAGTTATGGTGTAAGTGTCTCTAAATGAGTTATGGTGTAGGTGTCTATAATGAGTTATGGTGTAAGTGTCTCTAAATGAGTTATGGTGTAAGTGTCTTTAAATGAGTTATGGTGTAGGTGTCTCTAAATGAGTTATGATGTAAGTGTCTCTAAATGAGTTATGGTGTAGGTGTCTCTAATGAGTTATGGTGTAAGTGTCTCTATATGAGTTATGGTGTAAGTGTCTCTAAATGAGTTATGGTGTAAGTGTCTCTAAATGAGTTATGGTGTAAGTATCTCTAAATGAGTTATGGTGTAAGTGTCTCTAAATGAGTTATGGTGTAAGTGTCTCTAAATGAGTTATGGTGTAAGTGTCTCTAAAGAGTTATGGTGTAAGTGTCTCTATATGAGTTATGGTGTTAAGTGTCTCTAAAGAGTTATGTGTTTCAGAAATGTAGAACAAAATATTTACTTAAATGGATTGATTCTAGTGATAACTGATGTTCTCATTTGGAATACTTTTTGTTTTTGTGCAGATCCTTAGACAGACATGTTATTCGTGTAGATAAACCCCAAACTGAAGTGTTCAAGTCAGGTTTATCAGTGTCATAAAATGTATAACATGACTCCAGTTTTCTGATAAAAATATTTCATCAAATTAAAAATTATAACTTGTCATTAGCACTGACCACTATGGATTATTATTTTGACCACTATGGATTATTATTTTGACCACTATGGATTATTATTTTGACCAGGTTAATGATTTCAATGGCAGTATAAAGGAGAATTTTGTTTTACATATATTTATTTAACTAAATGTGAAAACTGCATGTTTCATTATCTTTTGATAATCAGACATTATCCATCTTTCCATCCTTTAAACATGTTCTGTATTTAAATTTGGTTGTAGAAGGGGAAATACTGCTTTGCTGTGGTCTCTCAATAAATACACACCCAGGAAATCTGTGTGACATTGCAGTCATCTTTAAGCTGTTTTCGTACAAGAGCATAAAAACTACAGTACCTCCATGTGACATTGCAGTGATCTTAAATTTGTTTTAGCAGGATAATATAAAAACCTCAGTTCCTTCATGTGATCTTGAATCTGTTTTAGAGTAATAGTATAAAACCCCTTTGGTGGGCACCGAGTGGTCAAGTAATCTAAAGCACTCACCATTATGGATCACGGCCATTTCACCTCTGTCTGCATGGGTTCGAGTCTCGAATTCACCCAATGTGGGTATGTGAGAAACCTAGCCAATAGCTTCTTGTTGGTTCATGGTTCTTTCCTGGGTTTTCCCAGGTTCTTCTTCCACCATTAGTACTGGCCACCATGTATAGCCTATCTTGTGCTGAAAAATGTCCTTAAACCCTACTACAACAACAACAATAAAACCCACAGTATGCATATGCAATCTTGAATCTGTTTTGACATGATAGTATAAAACCCTCAGTACCTCAATGCAACATAGCAGTCATCTTTAATATGTTTTGACATGATAGTATGAAACCCTCAGTACCTCAATGCAACATTGCAGTCATCTTTAATCTGTTTTGACATGATAGTATAAAACCCTCAGTACCTCAATGCAACATAGCAGTCATCTTTAATATGTTTTGACATGATAGTATGAAACCCTCAGTACCTCAATGCAACATTGCAGTCATCTTTAATCTGTTTTGACATGATAGTATAAAACCCTCAGTACCTCAATGCAACATTGCAGTCATCTTTAATCTGTTTTGACATGATAGTATAAAAGCCTCAGTACCTCAATGCAACATTGCAGTCATCTTTAATCTGTTTTGACATGATAGTATAAAAGCCTCAGTACCTCAATGCAACATTGCAGTCATCTTTAATCTGTTTTGACATGATAGTATAAAAGCCTCAGTACCTCAATGCAACATTGCAGTCATCTTTAATCTGTTTTAGTATGATATAATTATATCCTCAGTACCTCAATGCAACATTGCAGTCATATTGAATATGTTTTAACATGATAGTATAAAAATCTCAGTATATCAACATGACATTGATTGCAGAACTCTTGAATATGTTTTAACATGATAGCATAAAAACCTCAGTACATCAACACGACATCGCAGTAATCTTGAATAAGTTTTAAAAAGATAGTATAAAAACCTTAGTATCTCCAGGTGACATGCAGTCATCTTGAATATGTTTTAACATCATAGTACATGTATTACATCCTAACTACCTGAATGCAACAATGCAGTCATCTTGGATCTAATTTAGCATCATAGCTTTAAAAAAACATATTTAACATAGAGCAATACAATTTTAGATACTTTATTATAGTCTTAAGTAAATTAGCATAGCAGATGACATCAGAATTACAGTAGCATAAATGTGTTTTTGTCAGAGTAAATGGAAAGAAACAATTTGTGATGTGAGGGATTACTGAGATGGCCATGAGACCCAGATGTATTCACACATCATATGAGACCCAGATGTATTCGCACATCAAATGAGTTCTTTCGCAGGCTGTGTACAGAATATGAATGACTGTATTTATTACATTTCCAGTCTTTTGGCACTTTAGTTCTACAATGTACCATATGATTGCAACATTGTATTTATTACAATTTCCCAGTCTTTTGTTCAGAGACTTTAGTTCTACAATGTAAGATGAATCCAAACATATCATAATATATATATATATATATATATATATATATATATATATATATATATATATATATATATATATATATATATAAGTCTAATTCTGTGCACTGAATATCAATTTAAAAAAACGTCAAAATAGTTTGAGTCTAGGTTTGTTATATTAAAAGTGGATTGAATGTTCATGCTGAATATTGGATCGATATCCAAATCAGATACCAGATCAACATCCATACCAAATATCAAATCGATATCCAAATCAGGTACCAGATCAACATCCATACCAAATATCAGACCAATATCCAAATCAGGTACCAGATCAACATCCATACCAAATATCAGACCAATATCCAAATCAGGTACCAGATCAACATCCATTCCAAATATCAGATCAATATCCAAATCAGGTACTAGATCAACATCCATACCAAATATTAGATCGATATCCAAATGAGGTACCAGATCAACATCCATACCAAATATCAGACCAATATCCAAATCAGGTACCAGATCAACATCCATACCAAATATCAGACCAATATCCAAATCAGGTACTAGATCAACATCCATACCAAATATTAGATCGATATCCAAATGAGGTACCAGATCAACATCCATACCAAATATCAGACCAATATCCAAATCAGGTACCAGATCAACATCCATACCAAATATCAGATCAATATCCAAATCAGGTACCAGATCAACATCCATACCAAATATCAGATCAATATCCAAATCAGGTACCAGATTAGATCAATATCCAAATCGGGTACCAGATCAAATCAATGTCCAAAATCAGGTACCAGTTCAGATCAATATACAAAATGAGTCAGACCAGACCATGTACAGATTTCCACTTGCTTTCTTCACATTTTTTAAAACTTTTTAAACTTGTACTTGTTTGAGAAAAAACATCTTAGTATGATTAAGCAAATTGTACTTGTATGCAAGTTTCATGACATACAGGTATTTACTTGTATGTGAATGTCATGACATTATACAGGTATTCGCTTGTATGCAAATTTCATGACATAGTTATTTACTTGTTTGCAAATTTCATGATATATATACAGGTATTTACTTGTATGTAAATGTCATTACATTATATAGGTATTTACTTATATGCAAATTTAATGACCTTATACAGGTATTTACTTGTATGCAAATGTCATGAAATTATACAGGTATTTACTTGTATGCAAATTTTTGGAAAATGTTTGAAAAATTGACAAATTACTTAAAAATTGTATTGGAGGCATCAAATGTTTTTGTTATTACAACAATCACATGTATTAAGTGTGGACTTTATAGTTCTAAGAAACTAACTCACTCAATTTGCAATCACACATATTAATAAGCATGGACTTTATTAGAGTAATCATTGGTACTTGTGTAGTCTGTATATTAGATTCATTATTGGTCCATGTGTAGTCTGTATATTAGAGTAATCATTGGTCCATGTGTAGTCTGTATATTAGATTCATTATTGGTCCATGTGTAGTCTGTATTCATCATTGGCCATGTGTAGTCTGTATATTAGAGTCATCATTGGTCCATGTGTAATATGTATATGAGATTCTCCATTGGTCCATGTGTAGTCTGTATATTAGATTCATCATTGGTCCATATGTAGTTTGTATATTAGATTCACCATTGGTCCATGTGTATTCTGTAGATTAGATTCATCATTGGTCATTGTGTAGTCTGTATTTTAGATTCATCATTGGTCCATGTGTAGTCTGTAGATTAGATTCATCATTGGTCCATGTGTATTCTGTAGATTAGATTCATCATTGGTCCATGTGTATTCTGTAGATTAGATTCATCATTGGTCCATGTGTAGTCTGTATTTTAGATTCATCATTGGTACATGTGTGGTCTTTATATTAGAGTCATCATTGGTCCATATGTAGTGTGTACATTTTAAAGGAAGTCCTAGTGATTGTTTAGACTGATTTTGATCACAGACAACATGTCTTCATAAAGAAAGTTAAGATCAGGGAAAACTGTACCAAAGGTAAAATGCAGCATATAACTATAATAATATTCTCTTTACAGGAAAGTTTTAGGAATATTCCCACTTGGATAAGTGAAGTGAGAAAATATGCAGCAGGCGACCCTGTGATGGCACTGGTTGGTAACAAAATAGACTTGAAAGACTACATATTTGTGGCAAAAGAGGTAACTGTCAATAAAAGATGATCACATTATTTCCATCAATATTTCAGCACATTTTACCAACCAAAATACAGTGGAACCTGTCTTGAAAGATCACCCCTTCTGCCAAAACATAATGGTCTCTCATGACAGGTGGTCTCTCATAACAGGTTATAACACTATATAATCAATAAATCTGTACATGGAGAACATGGTCTCTTGAGACAGGTGGTCTCTCATAGCAGTGGTCTCTCAAGACAGGTTTTACCATAGCTTTAAAGGATTTAGATAATAGACAATGTCATAAAATTTAAATAGTCATACAGATGATGAAAAATTAGACTCTTGAATGATGTACAGATAGATTTTAAATTTAATTTAGGCACAATGAACCACCCTCTTCTCAAAAGCCCTTCTTTAAACATATGCGGCCTCAAACAAATGTATTATTGTATGGCTAGCCTTTGCTGGCTCGGAGGTCATCAAGATGTACACAGTGTCAACCACGGGGTGATGTAGTCTTCCTACACCCTGTTTTAAAAATTATTTCACCCTAAGTGCTGTATCAGACTCCAGTCTGTCAGCAGAGACATTTGGCCAGAACATGAATCCCAGCATTCTGGATATTTCATACCAGAGACTGTCAACAGGTCCAGGTTCTGTTTATCTTCCCAAGGCTAACTGAGCTTGGACTTCTTCTTAACTTCTAATAATGCACACATGTTAAATTAATTATGATCCATTATCTGTAACCATTTTAAACAAGAG